>CAWUFW010013148.1:0-494060 GCA_963921515.1 Calotriton arnoldi
TTACTGTGCAGGAACCCATGTGGTCCAGGGGGAATGTGTCCTATCATGTGGTGTATCCATGTCATCAATAGCAGCATCTGAGGGTGTCATGTGTTCAGTATTTGGCAATGGGTTTCCTACTTACATTGCCAATTTCATATCTGTGGCTTCCACCCCTGCACATCTGTTGTGCCTGCCATCGTTGCATTTGTCTACTTCCCTGACCGTGTTGCCATCTCCAGTGGACATGCAGGTTTGGGCATCAATGGGGAGGGACTCATCCGTGTAGTCAGTGCAACATTGCTATACAAGTGTGTTGGATCTGTGCTGATGATTCCGTTGGCACATCCATGACCAGGCTGATGTGATGGGAGCCCTCATTTGGTGCTAATTGTTGATTGTGTGACCAAGTGCTCAGCTGACATGATGGGGCCCTACTGAGGCAACATATGGCACAGCTTTCCTCACACAGGAGTGGAGTCCCCTCATGGCAGTGTGTACACGTGTGACATTGCCTGCGCCCAAGGTGTGTGTTGTATGTGCATGTCTGTGTGTTCACTTTCATTCATCTGCGCATGCTGTGATCCCTAGTGTTGTACCTGTTTGTGATGCTTGCTGACTTGAGCTATGTTCCCCCAAAGTCTTCTCCCTGTGTTCTCTGTGATGTGGGTGCATGGCACATTACTGGTCATCAGGGTGTCACCCATAGGTGTGTTTGCTGTCAGGGCTGAGTTTGTGTGCAGACGCAGATGGGTCACAGTCAGGTTTCCCCTTGGCACTTGTTGTTTGCCCCTGTCATGTGATTTCCAGTTTGTGTTATCTTTCAGTGATTGTGACACGTTGTGTGTGTGACTGCTGGCACTCCTCAGGGTCCGGGCTGCAATGTTGGTTGTTGTCTATGTGTGTTCTTTGTGGGTGACCTTGGCTTCTTCATTGGTGTGTGACTGTGGCTGGGATCCCATTGGTCGGTGTGGTATTGCCGTCATGTCCATGTACAGCGTAGTGTGCAGTGTGTCAGACATTCAGGAGTCTTGTTGAGTGTCCATGTGTGATGTGTTTCTACACCTTGGTTCCCACCCACCACCCTGGAATAGTCATGGGTGCATGTGCAATGTCACCAGTGCATGTGTACTTCACTGCTGCACATTGTTGGAGGTCGAGGGGTGTGGTGTTGAGTGTGTGCAGATGAGAGTTGTTGCCCGGCTAGGCCCCTGCCTCCATGTTGGCCTTGGCTTACTGGCCATGCTGATTGATTTGTGCTTGTGTAGGTGTGATGGTAGTTTGTTGCTCAGGACACCTGACTGTGGTTCACAGTGTGAACGACATTTAGCTTTGTCATCACAGTGGTATTTTTATTCAGCCCAGGGTCACCACATTGTGGGGGCCCTGGGGGTGGTGCTGTGGTGTGTCTGTGACTTGCTGTGTCAGTTGTTGTTCCTACGTGCCTGTGTGACATGTGTGTTTTGTGCTCCCTCTCACCTGACAATGCCTGCTTGCCCACATAGGGGATTTGGATCCATGAGTTACCTTAGTGTGGCAGTGTATGCACATCTGTATGATTGGTATTCAGCTCTCCTCATGTGTTGTGTGGTTGCCTGGGGACACTGGCACCCCCACCCCTCACCTGTTGTGTATGATGACAGTGTTGGTCTGCCTGTTTGTGTTTGTGCATCTGCACCACTGCATTGGCATATCTTGGGTGTGCCATTGGCTGTATGTTGTTTGGTGTGTTTCCCCTGCTGTCCCTGGGACTCCTAGGTCATCGGTCAGCACAGTGATCATGGTTTGTGTGTCCCATTGCTGCCATGGTATGGTATCTGTTCACCTCACATCTGCTGTCTCCACAGGGTATCTGCATTTGTGTGCCCATTGGTGCAAATATGTGGTTCTGCATTCTGATGGTCACTTCTGTCATTGTGTCATTGATGACTGTTGACGGTCTCAGCCCCCATGGGTGTTGTTTGTCTGCACATGGCCAAAGGAATGTTTCATTTGCACTGCAGTATTTGGCTCCCCCAATTTATGTTGCAATGGGACACATACACTACTTTGCCACGGATGAGTTTTTGGTTCTGTGACCAGGAATGATCCATGCAGTTTGGCAGTTGCAGCTCTTTCTTTGTCAACAATTACCTTTTGGTCACTGTGATGATGAGGGTGTAGACCCCATTGCCACAATGGTCAAAATGTGCTTCAGCTATGGACCCCACACTTCCCTTTTGGTCACTGTGATGATGGGGGTTTAGACCCCATTGCCACAATGGTCAAAATGTGCTTCAGCTATGGACCCCACACTTGCCTTTTGGTCACTGTGATGATGGGGGTTTAGACCCCATTGCCACAATGGTCAAAATGTGCTTCAGCTATGGACCCCACTCTTCCCTTTTGGTCACTGTGATGATGGGGGTTTAGACCCCATTGCCACAATGGTCAAAATGTGCTTCAGCTATGGACCCCACACTTGCCTTTTGGTCACTGTGATGATGGGGGTTTAGACCCCATTGCCACAATGGTCAAAATGTGCTTCAGCTATGGACCCCACACTTGCCTTTTGGTCACTGTGATGATGGGGTTTAGACCCCATTGCCACAATGGTCAAAATGTGCTTCAGCTATGGACCCCACACTTGCCTTTTGGTCACTGTGATGATGGGGGTTTAGACCCCATTGCCACAATGGTCAAAATGTGCTTCAGCTATGGACCCCACACTTGCCTTTTGGTCACTGTGATGATGGGGGTTTAGACCCCATTGCCACAATGGTCAAAATGTGCTTCAGCTATGGACCCCACACTTACCTTTTGGTCACTGTGATGATGGGGGTTTAGGCCCCATTGCCACAATGGTCATGGGCTGCTTGCATTGTGGGTGCCACACACATATATGTGTGGCACATGTGCTAGGGGGTCACATTGTATGTTGAAAGTCATGTTCGGTGTTGTAGGCATTTGACACAGCCTACACACGCTTGTCATGGTGGTGGGGGATGTCTTAATCTTGCATTCCCTAGGTTGTGGTGTGCTTGTTGTGTCATGCATTGTCCATCCTATGAGTGGGGGTGGTAGTAGTGGTAGGCATCCAGCCCCCCTGGGTGAGGGTGGTAGTAGTGGTAGGCATCCTGCCCCCTGGCTAAGGGTGGTAGTAGTGGTGGGCATCCTGCCCCCTGGCTAAGGGTGGTAGTAGTGGTAGGCATCCTGCCCCCCGTGGGTGAGGGTGGTAGTAGTGGTGGGCATCCTGCCCCCTGGCTAAGGGTGGTAGTAGTGGTGGGCATCCTGCCCCCTGGCTAAGGGTGGTAGTAGTGGTAGGCATCCTGCCCCCCTGGGTGAGGGTGGTAGTAGTGGTAGGCATCCTGCCCCCCGTGGGTGAGGGTGGTAGTAGTGGTGGGCATCCTGCCCCCTGGCTAAGGGTGGTAGTAGTGGTGGGCATCCTGCCCCCTGGCTAAGGGTGGTAGTAGTGGTGGGCATCCTGCCCCCTGGCTAAGGGTGGTAGTAGTGGTGGGCATCCTGCCCCCTGGCTAAGGGTGGTAGTAGTGGTAGGCATCCTGCCCCCCTGGGTGAGGGTGGTAGTAGTGGTAGGCATCCTGCCCCCCGTGGGTGAGGGTGGTAGTAGTGGTGGGCATCCTGCCCCCTGGCTAAGGGTGGTAGTAGTGGTGGGCATCCTGCCCCCTGGCTAAGGGTGGTAGTAGTGGTAGGCATCCTGCCCCCGTGGGTGAGGGTGGTAGTAGTGGTGGGCATCCTGCCCCCTGGCTAAGGGTGGTAGTAGTGGTAGGCATCCTGCCCCCCTGGGTGAGGGTGGTAGTAGTGGTGGGCATCCTGCCCCCTGGCTAAGGGTGGTAGTAGTGGTGGGCATCCTGCCCCCTGGCTAAGGGTGGTAGTAGTGGTAGGCATCCTGCCCCCCGTGGGTGAGGGTGGTAGTAGTGGTGGGCATCCTGCCCCCTGGCTAAGGGTGGTAGTAGTGGTAGGCATCCTGCCCCCTGGGTGAGGGTGGTAGTAGTGGTGGGCATCCTGCCCCCTGGCTAAGGGTGGTAGTAGTGGTGGGCATCCTGCCCCCTGGCTAAGGGTGGTAGTAGTGGTAGGCATCCTGCCCCCGTGGGTGAGGGTGGTAGTAGTGGTGGGCATCCTGCCCCCTGGCTAAGGGTGGTAGTAGTGGTAGGCATCCTGCCCCCCTGGGTGAGGGTGGTAGTAGTGGTAGGCATCCTGCCCCCGTGGGTGAGGGTGGTAGTAGTGGTGGGCATCCTGCCCCCTGGCTAAGGGTGGTAGTAGTGGTAGGCATCCTGCCCCCTGGCTAAGGGTGGTAGTAGTGGTAGGCATCCTGCCCCCCTGGGTGAGGGTGGTAGTAGTGGTAGGCATCCTGCCCCCGTGGGTGAGGGTGGTAGTAGTGGTGGGCATCCTGCCCCCTGGCTAAGGGTGGTAGTAGTGGTGGGCATCCTGCCCCCTGGCTAAGGGTGGTAGTAGTGGTAGGCATCCTGCCCCCGTGGGTGAGGGTGGTAGTAGTGGTGGGCATCCTGCCCCCTGGCTAAGGGTGGTAGTAGTGGTGGGCATCCTGCCCCCTGGCTAAGGGTGGTAGTAGTGGTAGGCATCCTGCCCCCCTGGGTGAGGGTGGTAGTAGTGGTAGGCATCCTGCCCCCGTGGGTGAGGGTGGTAGTAGTGGTGGGCATCCTGCCCCCTGGCTAAGGGTGGTAGTAGTGGTGGGCATCCTGCCCCCTGGCTAAGGGTGGTAGTAGTGGTGGGCATCCTGCCCCCTGGCTAAGGGTGGTAGTAGTGGTAGGCATCCTGCCCCCGTGGGTGAGGGTGGTAGTAGTGGTGGGCATCCTGCCCCCTGGCTAAGGGTGGTAGTAGTGGTAGGCATCCTGCCCCCCTGGGTGAGGGTGGTAGTAGTGGTAGGCATCCTGCCCCCATGGGTGAGGGTGGTAGTAGTGGTGGGCATCCTGTCCCCTGGCTAAGGGTGGTAGTAGTGGTAGGCATCCTGCCCCCTGGCTAAGGGTGGTAGTAGTGGTAGGCATCCAGCCCCTCTGGGTTGGGGTGGTGGCGCGCATTCAGGCCCCTGTGTGCATATGTGGCATTGGTGATGGGCATCCCGCCCCTATGGTGCTGCTGTTGCTGGTGTAAGTATGTTCAGATTCCCCGTGTATGTGTGTGATGTGTCGTGTACGTGTTGTATGTGTTTTGTGGTTGGTGTCTGACTTACCTTCTGCGCCGTACGCGTCCGTGCCTGTTCCGGTAGTAGATGTAGAATATTGGTATGATCGGGACGAAGGGATTCATGGTTGGTTCGTGTCGTTCGTCCTTCTCGTTGCTTCGCGTCGTCCTCGCCGCTTCGCTTCGTCCTCGTCGCTTCGCGTCGTCCTCGCCGGTGCCGTGTTCGTCTCGTAGCCGTGGATCGTGTTGTGGCGCGATTCGGAGCTTATGTGCGCCTCTCCCGGATGCTTTGACGTGCCGTGCGTAGCGACGGGTTCGGCGCGTACTGGAAGCGCATCGTACTTGTCCGGCCGGACGGGGCTGCATTTTCCCTTCCGTGCGACTCGATTCGGCGTTTCCGGATTCGCCTCGGTCGGAGAACAGGACCTGGTTTGGGTGAGTACGGCTCGGCCGGAATTTTTGCTGTTGTGCGCATCGTACTTGCTCATTCGGTGTGCTGTACGGATCGGTCGGGAAACTGGCTTTCGCATGGCTTTTTTCCCGACCGAATGGTATTGGGTGCGCCTCCGACCGAGATCGGAATCGGCCCCTATATCGTTTTAACTTTTAGCTCACCCCACCTTGTCCATACAATTTTGGATAAGGGCAATAGGGGATTTGTTGACCCCAACGATATCAACATTTTACCTTTGGGATACTTTTATCGGCCGTGCAACCCCTGGCACCGACAAAACTCTGTGTTCGAAGGTAGCAATTATAGAGGGCCGAGGCAGTTCGTTTACACTATTCCAATATACAACCGATTTGAAGTGTTGAATTCCTTGGAGGATCTTGATTGACTGAAGTCACATTATTCAGACTCTGATAGGTCCAAGAGGGTTGGTGTAAGCACAGATAAGCCCAATGATTCATCTGATCTTCCTGTGGGGAATTTGGCTGGGCGTGAGCTTTTATTAAATATTCCTCTTTCAAAAACAGAATTAATAAAGGACCCACCATTGAATAAAGATGTGCGGGAACACCGACATATGCCCTGGGTACTCGACTCTCCGGTAGTCCCTGTATGTAATCATAATGTTTCTATATTATCGAGACCCCCACTAAAAGAAATCAGTGATATGTTTGCTCATTCCAAACACTCGATATATGATGGAAAATCTCGGCGCTGTGATATTGTGTCATGGAATATTGCCGGGATCAGCTCTAAGCTGAGTAACCGACAATGGTGGGACTTTGTCACTCAGTCCGAGATCTTACTTTTTCAGGAGACATGGGCTAAGGATGCGATACATTTGAATGGGTATAGGACTTATCACAGCCCAGCTGTTGGTGTTCAGAGTGGTAGGGCAAAGGGAGGACTATGCACTTACATTTCAAGCACTTTGAATATAAAGAGCATAAAGATGCTCGTTAGCAATGATTACCACCATCTGATTATACTACATATTGACGCCACTCACTCAATAGTTCTGGTTAATTTCTACAATAATATCCCGCCAGGTCAGGTTGGCACTGTTCTAAATAACATTTCGAATTCATTGAAATTGTTAGGCAGCGGTAAGACCAATGACATTATGTTGATATTTGCGGGGGATTTTAATTGCACTCTATGTAAGAATTTTGGGGTTAATCTGTGTGGTGTCCAAGGAGATGAAGATGTCTGCATGTCACACTTTGGTCATAATGCTTTGGGGGAACAACTCAATGATTTCATTTTTAGTCATGACCTGGGTTTCGCAAATGAGTTATGCCCGCTTCCAGCTCCTCTGCTTTGTACCTTTAATGGGCGGGGTTTTAGCTCTATAATTGATTATGTTCTTATATCAAGCCCCCATGTGCATAGCCTTCTTTCATTTCACGTTTCAGATAATCCATTAAGCGACCATTTTCCTTTGTGCCTGTCTGATTTACTGCCTGGAAGGAAGATACCAAGTCCTCAAAATAGTAACGCACAGTTGCTAGAAAATCTAGCAATAGGTAGCACCAATGGTTATTCCATTAGATGGGCGCTGGTAAATCAAGCAAAGTTGGTTAGTACTGTGGTAAAGCAATGTAAAAACGATATAGATTTATGTTTGAGGGAAGTAGCTGCCCCCGAACAGATCTTAGCCTCGTTTCTGGCCATATCCACCGAGATAAGTAATCTACTTGTCAGGCAGAAAAAAACCAGTGGTGAGCAACGGGGCTGGTTTGACGCTAAATGTACCCGTGCACTTTCCCAGTTGAAAATTGAGCTACAGAAAATTCCTAGAAATGTGAACAATATCAGGCTGGCTCGAGGGGTGTATAAACGAGTACTAAGTGACAGAAAGATAGCACTGAAGAAAGAGGCATGGGATGCCCTTTATTTGGCATCTCTTATGAATGAAATTTGCTTTATTCGGTTTTCATTTTTTGAATTTACAAAACCATAAAAGCACAATAACACAGTAAACATTACACCATTTCCAATACAACCAATTTAAAATCATTTGTTAAAAAGGAAATCAGAATAGATTTTATCATTTTCATACTTCACGATAATCATAAAAAATGTCATTTCTCAATATAAATCACAGTTATTAAAAACAACTAGTTAAAATCAATTTTTTACATTCAAAGTCGTTTCCTATACTTGATTACACTTTTCAAAAAGAGAGCAATGTTTCTTGTATGGCATTCATTATCTAAAAACTGCAGTGCAAGATAAGCTGGGCGACATTGCCTCAAGCCCCAGATTCTTAAAATCGGTAGGATCCATCTCTTTCTCAGATCTGAATAATATTTACAAAATAAAACAACATGAATTGTCGATTGAGATGAAGATCCATCGCATGGGCAATTTACTAGATTTTTTGACCAGTCATTTGTCGTGGGAAAAGATACTGCTCGATAAAAGACATCGAGTCTGAAACGTGTGAGAACAAATCTATCGTACCCAGTTATATAATAAGTTAAATATGGTTGCATTGCAGTAGAAGATAAAATCATCTGGTTTGTTTGTACTGTTGGTTTGAGAACCTCACTCACGTATCTAATTTCTGCCAAATGAGACATACAACGTTTTTAAAAAACTTTCCTGGGGATTGAACACATTGTTTGGGGATTAAGAAAAAATTCAGGTTGTCCCAAATCCATCATACAATCTTTAATATACTTCAGCCACCTAATAGCTAGTGCTTGCTCTAAATTGAGGGTATCACTTAGGACCTTTTGATTAAAAGTCATTTTTGTTGAGGTCCAAATTCGATGCCACAATAAAACTGGTTGCATCCTTATTATATCTGTAATATAATGTATCCCCAGCTCAGTGTGGCAAATATAAGTTGATGTTGAACTAGGGACAGCCAATAAATAACGAAGAAACGCATTTTCCACTTTCTGTATTTCAGACACATTGCAGTATCCCCAGATCCCAGCCCCGTATATTACTGCACTAATACACTTGGCTTGATAAATCTTAATCAATTCCATAGGGGGCCTCTTTCCCAGCTTCTGTGAAACATTTACCAGAGCAGTCGTAGTTCTCATAAACAGAAGTTTCCTGGCCTTTATGGCCTGTTGCCACGTGCCCTTATTGTCTATGAGAATACCTAAGTATGGATATGACTTTGTGTTTTCAACTTTCTTTTCTCAATAAAAATGGTCCTTTGATTTCTATCTGCCCTCCCACAATTCATTATATAAGTTTTAGTGACGTTAATTTTTAGGTCAAGGTTTTTCATATATTCACTGTATTTGTTGAGGACCCGTTGTAACCCCAGTGGTGTTTGTGCCATTATCACTGCATCATCTGCATAAAGTAGGGCGGGTATAGGTCATTTATGTACCTGCGGTAAGTCCTGACACCCCTCGAGCATAACTCCTTCCAGACTGTTGGTATACAATGTAAACAAGAAGGGTGCCAGGACGCACCCCTGTCTAACCCCCCTCTCCACAGGAAATGATTCTGTGTATTCCCCATTTGGTCCATACCTTACCCTAGCTCTTGCATTAGAATACAATTCTCTTATGATTTGGATTAAGGGGAGGTCAACCCCCATTATCTCTTACTAAAGATAGCGCGGCATTTTGGAGGGCTATCAGGGCCCCTTTTTTGGTTAGTGATGGTGGCCCGTCTGTAGAGATAGCGATTCCAGAGGTACAATGGTTTAACCATTTTTCCTCAGTCTATAAAGGCGAGGGAAATCCCCTCACGACTAATAAGTGTATACGTGAGTCGCGAGGGGAAAGCTGTTCTCAGCAACAAAGGAATTATGGTTCTCCTTAGAGGAGGTGGAGCGGGACCTCTATGCAAGTAAAGGTGGCAAGGCCCCAGGTCCAGACGGTGTGCCGATAGACATATTTAAATCTAATGTTCCATTGTGGGGGCCCCTTTTGGTCCAGGTGCTTAATGCCAGCTGTTCCACTAATTTTTTACCTACTTGGGTTATCTCTATTATTGTCCCAATTTTTAAAAAAGGGGATAAGCAGGACCCGGGGTGCTATCGCCCAATTTCTTTATTGGATGCTTTCACAAAAATTGCGGGCAGGGTTTAACTTGAGCGTCTTCAAGACTGGGCCGAGGAGAATTCCATTCTCTCCGATCTACAGTATGGTTTCCAGACTGGTCTGGGGACTATAGAGCAGGGGCTGAATCTTTTACTTTTTGTGGGGAAATATACCAGGGCAAGGAAGGGGCATTTGTTTTTAGCTTTTGTGGATCTCACAGCCGCTTTTGACTGTGTGGTCCATGCCAAATTGTGGTTAATTTTAGAAAATATGGGTGTAGATCTAAATATTATTTATTTTCTTAAGCGTTTTTACTGTGATGCTAAGGCCAAGGTTCGATACGGTATGAAGGGTGAGTGCTCTGAAGCCTTCCCGATCAGGAGCAGAGTCAGACAGGGGTGTGTCTTGGCTCAGTTCCTTTTTAACCTGTATATAAATGGGTTAGGGGAGGCCCTCTTGAACGGGAATCAGGATTTTCCCATAGTTGCTGGTCGCCCAATTCCAGCGTTATTATACGCGGACGACGCAGTTTTAATGTCTCGCACCCAAGTTGGCCTTCAGCGTGTATTGAATAGTTTCTCCCGTTTCATGATAAATTTAGGTTTAAGAGTAAATATCGCTAAGACATTTATAATGCGATGTGGTACTGGTATAAAGAAATGCAAGGAAATGTTCTTGTCAGGTCAAAAAATTGCTGTTTCGCCTAGATTCTCATACCTAGGTATTCTTTTTGCCAATAATGATACGTGGACACACGCAGTTTCTGCCAAAAAACTGGCCTTTGCGTGTACAACTACGGCGATAATTGCCTTTGCAAGAAAACTGAGCAAAAGACCTCCCGTGGAGCTGTTAAAAATGTATAAAGCCAAGTGTGTGTCTGTGGCAACCTATGGGAGTGGGATCTGGGGTTTTGCTGAGCTGTCATCAATTCAAAGAGTGGAAAACTCATTTTTAAAATATATTTTATCTGTTCCTTCCGGCTCTCCCACACATGTTTGTCATGCTGAATTGGGTTTGCCGCATATTTCTGATTTAATTAGGCTTGAACCGGTACTCTTGTGGCATAGACTTTTATCTAAAGATGAAGCTAAACTGAATCAGGAAATTCTTTTAGACATTATGAAATTGGATGGAGCCCTGAAGATACCGTGGCTCAAATATCTTTTAAATTTTTTAAATGATCTTGGTCATCCAGAATTCTATACTAATCCCAGTTCTTTGACCACTATATCGAGGAAGGACTTAAAACACAAGGCTTTGTCTCTGTTAGAGTCCGTGAGACTAACTACAGAGATACTGAAACCTACTGTCTTGCATAATCAGTTGGTTTTAAGTACTTTCAATATACAACCATATTTAACTATTGTTTCTAGCGCATATGAAAGATTTTTACTGACCCGTTTTAGGATGGGAACTTTTCATCATCTTGTTACCTTTCCTATGGAACATGATTGATCTCAATGCCTCTTGCCTTGTCCCTGTGATAATGTCTCACTACAGACTACGATCCATGTTATTCTCTTCTGTAAATATTATTCTGCATCACGGACCCTGTTCTTAAAACCTATTCTTAAAAAACTTGGCCTACGTCAATGTCGTCCTGCCTTATTAGTCTTGCAGCAACTGGACAATGTACATATTATTTTTAGCGTCTCCAATTTCTTGAAAAAGTTCTTTTTCATAGAAAACGATTGGTTATGACTTGATTAACCTGTATTGGAAAGCTTTATAGTTTAATATTTTTTTATTCCTGTGTAAATAATTTATTGTAGCTATGAAATGTTTTTTATTGCTGTGCTTTTATGACTGTTTTGTTTAAACAATCGAATAAATCTTTTTCTGATCTGATCTGAACTGGGCTTCAGTATAGTTCGTGTAAGACTGCCAATCATCAAAGCGCGCAATTGAAGGAATGGTTGGGGCATTAAATTCTTTAATTTTTGCCAATCCCAGACAAACAATATTATTAATCAGGACTGTATTATGTGTATTCTGGACAGCGAAAGTGAGTGTATGACTATTCAAATTTTGATAATACAATACGATAAGAGTCATCTGCTTTTAAAACCGGAAAAAGAGGATTATTCATCTGAGATACATAGGGGTTCAATTCTTCCCTGGTACTCCAATTGAGTCAGAATATCTTTAACAGCCACTTTGGCATCACCTTTAATTGGATACTGCGGCTGAGGATATGGAATGGAACATATAGGAATAACATGGAAAGGGAAATCTTTGTCCCAACCAACTTCGTTGAGATACAAAGCAGGGGCCAAGAAGCATATGCTTGTTTAACTGTGTCTGGAACTAGATATGAAAAGAAAGGGAGGATAACATCCTCAACTTGGGGACAAGCAATAATAAAAGGAGGAGGCCAATCAACCTCCGCCAAAAGAAGATCATATGAAGAAGTCAAATTGTCCCAAAAGGTAGCTTGAATGGAGCATTTAACGTGACCTTCGATTTGAATATCCAAGTGTTAGAGTTTGTCAGGGGGGTGCAACGCGGGTGTCCACGGTCTCTACTGTGACAAAAGTTTCAGTTGCTCTCGCCTCCAGATGCTGGAGAAGTGTCTTGTGCACTATGATGACTTCTGCTGCGCTGTCGAGGAGAGTCACTGTCCAACTCCTGTCCAGGTGAAGCGTTCTCACCGTCTGGGGCATATTTAGCTGTTAATGCTGCAACTTTCTTCTACTAAAAAGTGGGCTATAAGGAGGTTGTTGATCCTCCTTCTTAATTTTCACGTCAAAAGAGCATTGTGTGTCCCATTTAGGTTGTACATACTCTCCTTGTCTGCGATCAGATCGCCCTCCTCTGTCGTACTGTTGGTCAGACGAGTCCTGAAAGGGACGAGGAGAACGGGGGTCAGGAACCTGAAATCGGTCAGGAGTTTTAATCTTAGAGCGGTCACGAAAATCGTAACGCCTTTCAGAGTACTCCAGGGGCAGTGAACCACTATGAGGTCTACCTTTTTGTTGTGGTTGTTTAGATTTATCCCATGTTTTCTTTGGAAAATCACAGGCAAGGCGAGCATCTGTGTCAGAAACTGGCTTTACATGGGTCGAAACAGAAGGTCTGGTCCCCAAACTATTACATCCTAAGGACGTATACACCTGAGAAATAATAATAGGCAACTCGCGTTCACGGTCTGCAATAGCTACCATGGCACGTCGCTGGTGTATAGCAAAAGAAGCTGCTTCACCTTTAACATAAGAAAGAATTATTTTGGAGACAGCTGGAAAATTTCCTACAAGTTTCATCCCCGAATCGAGGGCTGGACCTCCCCCATGTTTAATCTGTATTTCTTTGAGGATGTTCGGCAGAACGCCCATTGAGGGAGTGACATAACAGAGAGTATATACTGTGGCAAACAATGTCCCCCAGTTGTTGCAGTCGGCTAAAGGGGGAACCAGTCCATGGGGCAAACACATGGTCAAAATTCTATGTTTTTCTTGTTGCCGGTAAGGGGAAACACAGCAACAAGTTGATCTATTTTCTGGGAAATCCAAAAAGGAATGTCCTCACTATTAATTGGGCATTTGCCCATAACCGAATGTACAAAGATCCGGACTACTAACAAGTCCCACAGTTTGTTGTGCCTGAGCAGGTGCACCAGCTCTAGCAGAACCAGCCAGGAAGGCAATGGAAACAAATTTTATTAAGCATCTATATAAAAGAACTACCTAGTTATACTATACACGTGTTTTTGCCAAATTTAGGGCAGCTAGCTTCGTGTAGGGCGCAAAGCCTGCAAGAGTAGGCCAGGTGGCCCTGTCAATACTTAAGGGGCCCATACGAACAATGCCGGGGACATGGGATAGGGTACTATTAAACCAAGTCTGGTGTTCCCAGACCATATGAGGAAATTCAAGAAGTGCATAAGGAAGAAAAGGTTTGGTGCTGCAGGTGCAGTATAAGTATGAAACATATTGTCATTAGCGTCGACAGCTGGAAATGTGACCCAAGAATAAAAATCCTCAAAGCCATATGCAGCGTCTGCCTCAATCACAAAAACTACAGGAGCTCCCGCATTAGGGACTCCATGCTGGAGTAAGTGTTAAGTAACCACTGGGCAGCAATTAGCCATAATTGCAAAAGCCATAATCAATAACCAAAGGATTCAAAAAGGCAGCACAAAAGAGGGTATAAACCTTTTAATATTCAAGCTTGAAAAAACAACAGAACTAGGGGATCCCTAAAGGCTGTGGAGGATAAATCCCCAACACCACGGATGTCTCAGCAGAACGGTGCAAGGGTATTGTGGACAAGCATAAGCGCTACTCAGGGTTCCAGCAAATAAGTACCTGACCAAACGTTGGGTGCCATGTTACAGGGATTCTGCTCAGGAACAGTTCTATGCTTGGAACCAAAGAACATTAGTAGATAAGGGCTGAGTCACCATACCCCTTCAGTACCATGAGCCTGAGTCCGACTAGCTATAGTGTCTCACTTGCCTCCTACTCATATCCAGAGAGACAAGTGAATTGACACCCCAGAACACAACACTCCTGACCCTCTCAGGGATCACAGTAACAGGATACCCCCTTTCGCTCACACACTAGTACTCGTCCACAATAAGATATGACAGAGACACAAAGGAAGTTTGAAATGTTTATTTAAACTATTGTGCTCTAGAATGCAGTATACGTGCCACAATCAGAAAACAACTGCCTAGCAAAAATGCCATCAGCATAGTCAGTAAACCATATATTGTGAAAAGCCCTGCCATATTTTAAGAAAGATGAGCCTAACCTTCCTCCCCTTCTACAGAAGCAAACTGATTAAACAGTAAAGATCTCTGGGATTAGTAGCGGACTCCGTACCTTAGCATACACAGATGGACGTTCTACATCACAGATACAGCCGTGATCTTCTCTCTCTATGTGTGTGTTACATTACTGTGCATACCTATATGACAATGCGTACATGCTCCTAAGCAACAGCTGCATTTCTGTGTTGTGTCTAGGTGCTAGTGCCTGACCAGAACACAATAACAAGGGACATTGTTGTTTGACCTTGTCGGCTGTGTTCAGACTAAATCCCAGGAAAGAACAGAACGCAAAAACAATGGCAGGTTCAGTGTGAAAATACAATGTGGCACAAAGGCAAATGTGTTTATATAGTAACGTGTGCAAAGCTAATGCGGCCTGTGTCGTGCACATTTAGGCTAACATAGGTAAAACTACAATGGGCCATGCACACAACACATGACAATGGAGGCATTGGAAAAGTAGTATCCACATTGCCTGCCGCACCTTTGGGGTGATGCTGGATGAATATGGGCACACCTCCTAATCTGACTAATTTTCCCTCCTGTCCTCCCACCAAAAGGGGAGCAGGAAAGGGGGGTTAGCATCCCCCATTATCTGGGGAGTCTTGGGTTGCATTTCAAAGGTGACATCGCCTTTGAAGCTACCTGCCCTGGCAGGCCCTCCCGGCCTGGAGGAGATGAGAAACAACTCCGCCAAGAGCAGGCGTTGTTCCTGGCCTCTGAGAGCACTGGCTCACCCCCTATGAGGTCAGAAACATGTCTGGTGGTGGCAGGTTGGTTAAGACTAATCAGAGACCCATCTAGTGCTTGGTAGGGTTTTAGGGAAGCCTCTAAAAGGGTCTCCTGTGTGCATTTATTAATCAATCCAACACTGGCATTGGTGGGGATTTATTAAGATGAGATGTTTGGTACCAAACATCTTAGGGAACAGTGAAGCCATCATGAAGCTAGGAAACTCGTAATGACAAGTATCCAGCCCATGTACTCTCTATGGCTTCCCCGTGCACTAACAGTATCCAAGAATGGACTTAAATATTGTAGGATCATATCTACTCATGCAGATATGTCCACACATGGGATATAGTGCACCCTGCCTTAGGGCTGTAAGGCCTGCAGTAGGGGTGACTTACCTGTACCTCTTGCAGTGTATGTGGGCATGGCACAGAGGGATGTGTGACATGTCGACTCTTCAGTTTTGTCTGCACCAAGACACGCAGCCTGCAATGACAGTGTGCATGATCTTAGTGAGGGGTCCCTAGAGTGGCACAGTTTGTGCTGCAGCCCTAGTGGCTCCTTTTCAGTCCCAATGCCCTAGGTACCAGGGGTACCATTTACTAGGGACTTATAGGGGTTGCTGAAGCTGTGCCAATTGTGGTACAGTTTTAGGAAAGAGATCTGGCACTGGGAGCCTAGTTAGCAGGGACCGAGTGCACTTACATTACAAATCACATCTGCATCAGGCAAAAAGTGGGGGCTAACCATGTCAAAAGATGCACTTTCCTATATTATCCATCCCATTTTTGATTGAGTATCCAATCTTCGAAACTCTAACTAAGACATGTGGTTAATCCTGCCTGACTCTGAATTTTAGGCTGGATATGTCAGGAAGGTGTGTGTGGGTGTGTGTGTTTGTGTGTGTCTGTAGCTGTGGGATTGCGTTCATGTTCCAGAATCACTTGTCTGCCCAATCGTTTTTATATAATGTTTAATAATAGGGGCATAAAATGTCCATATGGTTGGGGGAGGGATAGGAGCATGATACAGCAGGATATAATAAAACAGCAACAAAAGCAGGACTTATACATTTCAATCAAAATCCATGACAGGGTAATTTCTAAAATTAATTCTGAACTGCACAATTTGCGCGTCTGGGCTGAGGTTTTGCTGGACTGACTTTTGTGAAGGCATTCTCGGTGCCAGAGATGGAGGTTTTAGACTTTAGTGAACAGAGTCACCTTGTGAAGTAGCGGGAACCTGATTAATTCCAAACATGGTTCCACCATTGCAAGTTTAAATCCCCTCATTTCCTCGGTTTTTCAATTACTTGGTAACAAGTCAAAAAGCATTTGTCAAATCTCTTTTAAATGGGTGAAAGCCAACAGAATCTCGCCCTGTGCCAAGTCAGTTGTTATAACCATGCGCGTGGCCTTTACTTTAATATATATACGTGGGTGCCTGTTGTTTTATTTGGAGAATGTAACAAAGTGACATTTGAACCGGTGCAAGCCATATGACACACATATTTTTTATTAAAAATAATGCAATTATGGGTGTGATTTAGAGGTCCTGGAATGAAACAAGACTACAACTGCATTCGAGTTGTAAAAATAAAAGTTGTAATAAGCCGTAGAACACATTTTGTGTGTTCATTATGAATGTTTTTCTGTAAGACTGTAATGTTTTTTAAGTTTCTTCTTTGGGGGCAATAAAAAATGATTTGTTTTTGTGAATGTGCGAAAAAATGTATAATGTCACTGCACAGAAAGCCCTGTTATGTGAGACGTCAAGACATATACTCGAAGTAATGTATCACCAGCAAGGGACTATCTTTACTCAATTTTATTCATTAAAATCTAACTTTTGAAAAGCTTAAGCTACCTTTAAGCTGGCATGAGCCAGTGCAGCTGCACCTAACCTTCATCTTCAGCTTACTCATGCGACTTCCCACTGCGATACCTCAAATTTTATTCCCAATAGTTCAGGTGTGTGGACATCATTAAAAAAAACATATGATTTGGGAAAGCCATAAAGTTCTGATTACATCACCAGGTCAATCAGTCCAAGAATAATATCTGCTGTGTATGGGATAAAAAAGCAAGTTAAGAAACACAAGTGCAGCATTTTTTAATATAATATTTTCTGTAGCCCTGAATATAGCATAGCATGTCTCACTGAATCCATATCTCCTACTAGTTACAGGGTTATTGCCCCTTAGTCTCAAAACATAACATTGTGTTATTAATTATTCAAGGAAAGCGTGTGGTACCTAGAAATATAAATACATTTAAGAAGCAATGCTATTTGGAAAGATAGAAAGGAATATTGGCTATTTTTGGTCCAAATTTATTCTTGGCTTAGTGATGATTTCTTTGAATCCAAGCGCTGTACTTTTTCTTTGGTGTGTCTGGTCAACGAGCATTCCTTTAACTTTTATTATGTATTGTATTTAGAATCTTGTCTCATTCAATAAATAACGAGGCTAGGGTAATACTATGTATGGGATTCGTTAAATAGTGTCTAACATTCATGATGTTGTTAACATTCATTCATATCAGCTTCTCAATTGAAATAGAGAATCAAATGGTGATTTGGTGCTTCCCACAACAAAGTCGCATGTCCCGGTATTTACAGGAATTTTTTGTCCTTATTCATTTTGGCAGGTTTGATTTTGCCAAATTCATAGCTTCCAAGTTTCCCAGGTCCATGCGTGATGTGCTGCTCCAGTTCAGGTTTTTTTTCTTTGAACTGTGGGACTTGTAGTTCTGTGTTATAATGCAATAAACAAGACTACAATTCCCAGAATTCAAGGGGAAATAAAACAGGACTGGAGCAGCACATCACGCATGGACCTGGGAAACGTGGCAGGGTTGCACATTTATCAGTAGAAAAATTCTACTGTTGGGTGTAAACATTAAGCTCCAACACCCGTACAAATGAGTGCTTAAACTGTGAACTAATGAGTGCTGATGGCTGAAGCTCTGCTCCGAAGCTGAGTAGTCCTAAATCGACCTCCTGCGTCCCTTCCAGGCACTCCCTTCCCCTTTATCTCACGCTTGCAGGTTCCTGCATTCTCTCTTTGTGACGGATTTGCCGGTCTTTTGCTTCCTCCGTCTTTTCGTTCTGTGTGTATTTTTCCTCTTCTGCACTTGGAAAATCTCTAATGGGGAAAAATAAGTGCCAGCCCCCAAAAATAAGTACCTGTGGCCCCCATCTGCAACCACTGTCTCAAACTGAGCACTGGTACCAGTGCTTAATTTGTAAAATATTAAGTGCCAGGGCTCTGACCGGGAGGCCACTGAAGCTTGCACCACCCATTGCCCTTGTCATCTCTGCCAGAACAACTACTAATCATCTCTCACGCATGTAAATGCGACATTTCAGATTATTGCAGGTCCCCAAAGCTAAAGGAATGGCTGGGGAGGCAGGTATTTGCAATTTTAATGTATATTGTACTCCTAAACAACCATGGTTCTGCTCATCTCTAAATTAGCTGAGCAGCGCCACCATGTGGTAGACTGTTTTAGGTATGGTGTTGACAATTAGGTGCCGGTGCTGAGCACCGGAAAGCAATTAAGGGCTGGTGCTTAGCACCGGAAAGCCCCGGCTCAAATTAAGCACTGACTGGTACAAACAATGGTCTGCACGAGTGTTAGACTTTTACAAGGCACACAAATGGAGCCCAAGATGCAATGGTTTAAATAGAAAGCAGAACTGTGTGATGACAAGTGTTTCTGAACTTTACCCTTGGAAAAAGAGAAATATGTGGAAAAGTAAATGTTAAAGGACCTCCTCAGTCAATGTCAGTGCTTTACGGGGCGTAAGTTATAGTTGGCTCAGGTAACTATAATTGCTGAACTTCACTGGTTTCTCTGGTTTTGTACGAGTAAAATCTGAGCCTCACTATGATGTCCCTGTAGCCTTTGTATTTTTGCAGGGAATATATATATATATATATATATATATATATATATATATATATATATATATATAATCTACTGGCGGTCGCCAGTAGATAGTTATAGTTACAACCTATTATCCATAGGAAATCCGCGACATTCTATTTGAAATAACTCTCTTGCCGGTTGACGTATCTTCGCAAAATTTTCAAACTTTGTGGCCCGCTCCGGTCCGCTCCTACCCTGAAAGTCTCGGGGGATTCGTCAAGCGGGGGCCGAGAAAAAAGGGGGTCCCAAAACGCGTTTTCCCCATGCAATTTTCCATAGGAAACTTTAGACACGGCTACAGCCTGAACTGCTGAACGGAATTACACCAAATTTGGCAAAGAGGTAGTTCTTGGTTCAGAAAGAACCCTTTTTGTTAAATGGTGTAAATCCGTTCAGTAGTTGCTGAGAAAATGAAAAGTAAAAAGATAGATATATCTAGGGCCGCGGATCCTCCCGAGCACGAGCTTTATGTTAATTGGCTGTCAACACTCCAAATCAGGAAGTGTTGGCAGCCATTTTGTCCCTCGGTAGAACCGAGGGACAGAAACAAGTGCGCAAAGCGCACAAAGGGGGCAGGGTAGAAACACCCTGACCCCCTAGGTCTGCTCAGGGGGTCCCACAAGGACCCCTGGGCAAAAATGTTTTTTTTTTTAAAAATCGGCAGGATGCGCTCAGGGAGCGCGAACCCTGCCGAAAAAAAACGAAGCGCGGTCTCCGCGCTCGATAGTTAATTGGCCCCGGGTGGGCCAAGTCCCGGGGGCATGCTGGGGGGGTTAATTTTATGTGTGGGGGGCCTCTAAGGGCCCCCAAGCCCCGGGGACCACCACCCCCGGGGCTTTATGTAGAATGGTGCGGGAGGGCTCTGAGCCCTCCCGCAGCCCCGGGACCACCACCTCCCGGGGCTTCTTTTTTAATTAAAAACCTGTGTGGGGGCTCCAGCCCCCACACTCCCGGGACCACCACCTCCCGGGGCACTAAGAAAAATTACAATGGGGGTCCGTTTTGGACCCCCAGAGCCCCGGGACCACCACCTCCCGGGCTGTGCACTGAATGGGAGGGGGCCGCGCGGCCCCCTCCTGGAGCCCTTGATGGCCCTGGGGACCACCACCCCCCAGGGCCGGCTCCTGCAGTGTCCCGGGGTGCATACCCCCCCCCCACACTGCTGTTTGCAATGACAGGACGGGAGCCTCGCGGCTCCCGTCCTGTCATTGCAAACTGCTTTGGATATTGGAAGAGAGAGCAGGAAACCTGCTCTCTTCCAATATCCAAAGCCGATTGCTTTCCACATGGGGAGCAGCATGTTAGCTGCTCCCCATGTGTAGCAATGCCGGCTCCCGTAGGACACGGGAGCCGGCGGGACTGTGGGGGATTGGGGACCCCCCACAGTCCCCAACGAGAGGCCAGCCCCGGGGGATGGGGTCCCGGGGCAAGTAGTGGCCCGGGAGGGGCCACGCGGCCCCCTCCCCCAAAAAAAAAACAAACAAAAAAAAAAGCGATCGGGCCCGCAGGCCCCGCCCCTTCCTTCACCACTCTGCAAACGCGCCCCTGGCGCGTTTGCAGAGGGGAACCAATTCCCCTTGAATACTGGGGGTCCCTGGGGCCAACTAGCCCACCAGGAACCTCCAGTATGCGCAGGGGCTGCCTTGTAGAGAGGTGTACAGAGGCCACGCCCCTTTACACCTCTCTGCAACGCAGCTCTATGGCGCTTTGGAGGTATATGGTGGGCTAATTGCACCCCAGGGACCCTCAGGATTCAAGGGGAGTTAATCCCCCGACTTAAAACGCGCCACGGGGTGCGTTTGCACAGTGGTGAAGGGAGGGGCGGGGCTTCAGGTGACATGTGTGCAAACAGGCCCCGTGGCGCGTTTTAAGATGGGGAATTAAATCCTCTTCAATCCTGAGGGTCCCTGGGGCCAACTAGCCCAACAGGTACGTCCAGAAAGCGCCACAGAGCTGCGTTGCAGAGAGGTGTAAAAGGGGTGTGGCCTCTGTACATGTCTCTGCAACGCAGCCCCTGGCGCATACTGGAGGTTCCTGGTGGGCTAGTTGGCCCGTAGGGACCCTCATGATTCAAGGGGACTTAATCCCCAAACTTAAAACGCACCACGGGGCGCGTTTGCACAGATGTCACCTCAGGCCCCGCCCCTCCCTTCACCATTGTGCAAATATTCCTCTAAAATCAGCCGGAATCCGAATTCCGATTTACTCACCTGTTATCAGGAGAGACCTCAGTGCTGCATCTTTCAGCCCAGTACTGATCCTCAAAAGTAATTTTAACCGTACTTACCGGTAACTTGAATTTCCTTCATAGGCTAACATTGACTGGTTTCACTTGGAAATTCTTCTAAGTGTGGAGTTTTGGAACTTTAAAATATTCCTCTAAAATCAGCCGAAATACGAATTCCGATTTACTCACCTGTTATCAGGAGAGACCTCAGTGCTGCATCTTTCAGCCCAGTACTGATCCTCAAAAGTAATTTTAACCGTACTTACCGGTAACTTGAATTTCCTTTATAGGCTAACATTGACTGGTTTCACTTGGAAATTCTTCTAAGTGTGGAGTTTTGGAACTTTAAAATATTCTTCTAAAATCAGCCGAAATACGAATTCCGATTTACTCACCTGTTATCAGGAGAGACCTCAGTGCTGCATCTTTCAGCCCAGTACTGATCCTGAAAAGTAATTTTAACCGTACTTACCGGTAACTTGAATTTCCTTCATAGGCTAACATTGACTGGTTTCACTTGGAAATTCTTCTAAGTGTGGAGTTTTGGAACTTTAAAATATTCTTCTAAAATCAGCCGAAATACGAATTCCGATTTACTCACCTGTTATCAGGAGAGACCTCAGTGCTGCATCTTTCAGCCCAGTACTGATCCTCAAAAGTAATTTTAACCGTACTTACCAGTAACTTGAATTTCCTTCCATAGGATATCATTGCCTGCTTTTTGCTGAAAAAGTTTCTAAGTGTTGATTTTTGAAACATACAAATATTCCTCTAAAATCAGCCGAAATCTGAATTCTGATTTACTCACCTGTTATCAGGAGAGACCTCAGTGCTGCATCTTTCAGCCTAGTACTGGTCCTGAAAAGTAATTTTAACCGTACTTACCAGTAACTTGAATTTCCTTCCATAGGCTAACATTGACTGGTTTCACTTGGAAATTCTTCTAAGTGTGGAGTTTTGGAACTTTAAAATATTCATCTAAAATCAGCCGAAATACGAATTCCGATTTACTCATCTGTTATCAGGAGAGACCTCAGTGCTGCATCTTTCAGCCCAGTACTGATCCTCAAAAGTAATTTTAACCGTACTTACCAGTAACTTGAATTTCCTTCCATAGGATATCATTGCCTGCTTTTTGCTGAAAAAGTTTCTAAGTGTTGATTTTTGAAACATACAAATATTCCTCTAAAATCAGCCGAAATACGAATTCCGATTTACTCACCTGTTATAAGGAGAGACCTCAGTGCTGTATCTTTCAGCCCAGTACTGGTCCTGAAAAGTAATTTTAACCGTACTTACCAGTAACTTATATTTTCTTCCATAGGAATCCATTGTCTGGTTTTCAGCAGAAAAGTTTCAAAGTGTCGATTTTCACAAACTACAAATATTCCTTAAAAATCGCCTGTATGACTTAAACGCACTCTTTCAACTGTTTACAGGAGATGCACCAGTGCTGGATCCAGGATCCAACACTGAGTAAGAAAAAGTAACGATAACAGTTTTTACCTGCTAAGTGAATTTCCTTCCATAGGATAACATTGGTGATTCTATGAGAAAAAGTTTCTAAGTGTCAACTTTTAAAATACAATAATATTCCTTAAAAATCACGACTGTAACCAAAACGCTTTTACTCAACTGTTTACAGGAGATGTACCAGGACTGAATCTAGGATCCAGTCCTGTGGTTAGAAAAGTAATCCATAAAGTAACTAATTGCATTTAACTAGAAATTCACATTGAGCTGAATGTTGCATTGTGTTTGAAAATGTGTTGCCCATTGCAACAACTGTAACTACTGTACTTAAAAGTCTATTGCCTATGTGCAAAGTATTTAAACTAAAGTAATTCATTCTGAGAAAGTATTTTTTGTAATGTAATGTATAATGTAATTACAATGTAATTTAAAAATAAAATATGTAAAAGAAATTGTTTCTAAAAATGTAGTAAATCAGTATGAAAAAAATTAATATAAAAATTAATACATTTAAAAATTGTCATTTAAAAAACCTTTGAAATTCACTGAAAAACCGTAGGTTTCAGGCACGTTATAGTTACAAATTAGCATTTTAAAAACCTTTGAAATTCACTGAAAAAACCATAGGTTTCAGACACGTTATAGTTAGAAATTAGCATTTAAAAAACCTTTGAAATTCACTGAAAAAGCCAGAGGTTTTAGGGACAGTTATAGTTAGTTGGACATTGCACTCGTACAAAACCCGTGAAATTCCCCCGTTATAGTTAGTTCAGCTAACTATAACTCGCGCCCCGCAATGCACTGCTGATGACGTCACATATTACATCACTCATGACATGGTCAGTGACATCACTGATGACATCACTGATGACATCTCAAATGACATCACTGATGACATCATCCACGTGATAATCTGATGCAGCTCCTCACACCCTAATATAACCTTTGATACACCCAATCTAAATTACAGAGTGCCATTCGCAAAACCATAGACACTCCAACACCAATAACTACATACCCACTCACTGATTCTTAGGTCTACACACACACATCCACTCACTCACCCGTACAGTCACTCATACTTATGGTCACTCAGTACAGGACTATCATATGCACTCTTACTCCTATATAGACACTCAAACACCGCCACTCATCCATAGAGGTACTCACACACCTAGTCAGTCATGCAAATAATTAAACACACTGCCATTTACTCACCTATACAGTTATACACACACCAGCTCACTTAATCATACAAATACTAGCACATTGTTACGCTCTTATACAATCACTGATACAAGCACACACTCATCCATACAGCCACTATCACAATCACTCACTCTCGCTTATAGCTATTTATATACTCCAATACACATATATACTGCCTTTCACATATTTAGTTACTCACACATGTACCACTGGGACATACATTCACTCACTAACACACTCTTACACACACTTACCCACCCATACAGTCTATCACAGATGCACTCTTGAAACCATCCACCCAGTGAATCACCCACTCACACATCTATGCACAGTCGCACACACCCCATCCACACAAACACTCAGGCACCCATACAGATACTCATAGAACCAATAAATAACCCATATAGACACTCATGTAGCTATTCGAAAATCCATGCATCCACTTACACACCAACAGACGGATACAGACATTCACACAGTTTAGTCACTAACCCATGCATTCAGTAAGATACGTTTAATCACTCACTTGTAGAGTCAGTCACGCACGTACTAAATCATCCATTCAGACACTTATACACCCACTCATTCTTCAATACGCCTTTCCCTATATATATTAAACATATTTAAACTTTACAGAAACACACAGTCACTGGATGATGTCATCAGTGATGTCATTTGAGATGTCATCAGTGATGTCATCAGTGATGTCACTGACCATGTCATGAGTGATGTAATATGTGACGTCATCAGCAGTGCATTGCGGGGCGCGAGTTATAGTTAGCTGAACTAACTATAACGGGGGAATTTCACGGGTTTTGTACGAGTGCAATGTCCAACTAACTATAACTGTCCCTAAAACCTCTGGTTTTTTCAGTGAATTTCAAAGGTTTTTTAAATGCTAATTTCTAACTATAACGTGTCTGAAACCTATGGTTTTTTCAGTGAATATATATATATATATATATATATTCCTGGATTCCGCTACTCTTCCAATCCTTTGAATAAACGGAACGGACCACCAAAATGTGCTGTCAGATGTTTATTTCAAGGTGCAAGTCTCGCCACAACACGTTTCAGCCCACCACAGGCCTTGATCACATGACTATATATATATATGTTTAACAAAACAAGAGCAAATGGTGCACCACTTAATGAACAATAACACAAGAGTTATGAAATCTGTGTCCAAGGTTGTTCTTCAAATCTTCCTTTATTTATTCTTAATTAGTTTTAAACATATCAAGTTGAGTTGAGTTGAACATCCAACGCGTTTCGTCCAAAGAATTGGACTTCTTCAGGGCTGTAGAGTAACAGATATATACATGAATCAGTACAGTAAAAACACTTAAAACATTTAAAAGACACAGCCTATACAGTATGACCAAGAAACAAATACATTGTGACAAGACTAGCTGTACATATGCATAATTTTGAAAAAAGTGCTACACAGTGACTTTTTTCTGTAAACATGCAGCTTGAACAATGACAACATATACAATGACTCACCAAGACAAAACTCAGTACAACAATATATTTACAATAAAAGTGTTTAGATCTAAAACTGTATCATTACAATACAGTGTAGGAAACTCTCCCCATCAGAAAAACTAATTTAATGAGGAGTCCGAAGAAGTTTTAGAGTATCCCTGTGCAAAAACACGACTCCAGGGATAATGATTAAGAAAAAAGCGATAGGCTTCAGAATAGAGATTTTTGTGGAGAGAGAGAACTGGGCACCAAAAACCAACCAGAGACATAGCCAGAAAGTATGGCAGTGATCAGTTTAAAGACAGAGGAACATTCATAGTATATGGAAAGTTCCTACTTTGGAAACAGCCATATAGGCAAGGATGTAGATATAATTTATCCCTAAATCGAAACATGCAAGTGAAAGGAGGAACCATAGGGCAAAAAAGATTCCAAAGGACAAATGTGGGCAATTGATAATACCCACCATTTGCAAGGCACTCCTAACATGTAACGTCAGGGTATCCGCGATGGATGAATATAACCAGCAAGTGGGAATGGATCACTCTGTATCCACTCTATCTAGGCGAGGAAGAGAAATAACATGTCTCAGTAGCCCCAGAAAATATTCCATATGAATCTGTGACATAAAGGTATATCCGAGACCATTTTTAATACTCACTTAGCATGAATGAAACAGTGCTACACGTTAATGGTAAAACCGGACTCCAAATGTGTCCAAGTAAAAGAATTAGTTCGGTCACATACATATGAGGCGGACCAAAGCAAGAGCAATCAAACGTTCCACACCTATAAGTAAAAAATGAGAGCATCTTACTTATGGCTTATGTCAGTGCGCTAAAAATCCTAATAATTTTTATAAAGAATATGGGCATCCATCAACATTGGTGGTTCATGCTCACACTGGTGTATGTTAGCCACACCAGACTAGCAAATTATTACTCAGTAGTATACCTCTAGGGTTAAACAACATCTATGTACACATATGACCAGAGGACCCTGGGACCACGAACAGAGGATATTGAAAAAAGAATGAGGGCGAAAGCAGTGAACTCCTCCCTCACCCACCCTTACTCACCGACAATCACGGTCGATAGGGAAGAGAAATCCCTTCCTTAATTGATAACCAAACCGGATTCAGGGAACCTATTCCCACCCCATGGGGTTTTTTAAAGACAACGCAACGCGCACATAGAGGGACCTACCATGATACGTGTGGGGAGCCGCAACACAGTCTCGCCTCCTTCCGTAGTGTCATCGGGAGAGACTGACACCGCATAACGTGACCATTTTTAAAGTCCGTCTACAAGAACGCCATGACAGAATACCACCAAAGCATAAGATCCACAAAGAAGACCATCATCCGGAATAAAATCCTCACCAGCTCCAGCAATCAGAAGGAACTCTGCAACATCATCCAGCAATTTATCAAAAACCCCCAGCGAAGCCACGGATGTCACTCCATCCCAGGACCTCTGCAACAAGCTCCTACTTCCACCTGAAAATCAAGGCCCTCCACGACAACTTCAGTGAGCTGACCCCAGCAACCACCCTTCCCTCCAGCGACAACAGCCGGCCCACCATCATCTCCTAGGCCCCGGTCACCACTGAAGATATACAACGTCCATTAAGAGCACGGACTCAGGAGCCCCCATGGACCCCTAGCCTTCGGCACATCTTCCACAGAGCCGCCACCGCCATAGCACCCGAGCTACGATGCACCATCAACGCCTCCATCGAATCGGGCACTTTCCCCAACGACTTGAAACTCGTAGAAGTCAAGCCTCTCCTCAAGAAATCCTCTGCAGACCCGACGGACCTGAAGAACTATCGACCCATCTCTCTCCTTCCCTTCGCAGCCAAAGTCACCGAGATGATCGTCAACGCCCAGCTGACAAACTTCATCGAAGAGAACGCCATTCTCGACCCCTCCCAATCCGGATTCCGCAGCAACCACAGCACCGAGACCGCCCTCTTCGCCACCACAGATGACATCCGCACACTCCTCGACCAAGGCCACACCGCAGCCCTCATCCTACTCGACCTCTCCACAGCCTTCAACATCATCTTCCACCGGACTCTCGCAGCCAGACTCCACAACGCCGAAATAGAAGGAACCGCCCTTGAATGGCTCTGCTCCTTCCTCACTGGCAGAACCCAAAGATCTGACTTCCACTCTTCCTCTCCAAACCCACAGAGATCAACTGCGGGGTACCCCAAGGATCATCGCTCAGTCCCACGCTCTTCAACATCTACATGGCCCCCCTTGCTGCCATCGTCAGACAGCATGGACTCAGCATTATATCCTACGCCAACAACACCCAGCTCATCCTCTCCCTCACGAAGGACCCCGAAACCACAAGACTCAGCTTCCAAGAAGGAATGAAAGACGTTGCAGCTTGGATGAGCAGCAGCTGTCTGAAACTCAACTCGGAGAAGACTAAAGTCCTCATCCTTGGATCCACCCCCTCAGCCTGTGACAACTCCTGGTGGCCCTCTGCCTTTGGCAACCCCCCACGGGCCACACCCGGAACCTCTGCATCATACTCGACTCCTCCCTCACCATGACCCGACATATCAACGCCGTCGCCTCCACCTGCTTCAACAGCCTCTGCATCCTCCGGAAGACCTTCAAGTGGATCCCCCAGAAGCCAGAAAGTCCGTCACCCACGCACTCATAACAAGCAGACTGGACAACGGAAATGCCCTCTACGCTGGAATCAACAAATCCCTGCTACGAAAACTCCAGACCATCCAGAACACCGCGGCCAAACTCGTCCTCGGCATTCCATGACATGAGCACATCACCCAACACCTGCGAGACCTCCATTGGCTCCCCGTTGAGAAGAGAGTAAGCTTCAAGCTACTCACCCATGCCTACAACCTCAACAACACCGGACCCAAATACCTCAACGAAAGAGTCTCCTTCCACGTACCCAAAAGAAACTTCCGTTCTGCCGGCCTCGCCCTACCAGATATCCAATGCATCCGCAGAACCAGAGTGGGTGGAAGAGCCTTCTCCTACATCACAGCAAAAACCTGGAACGAGATCCCACTCAACATCAGACACTCCCCTACTCTGCACACCTTCAGGAAGAGCCTCAAGACCTGGCTCTTCAGCTGAACCGGAGCTGCACCCCCCCCTCCCAGCCCCTTGAGTTGAGTGAGTAGCACGCTTAAAACCCCCTGATTGATTGAGAAGGCTACTTTTTCTGTCTTGTCTGCGTCGACCTTTAGGCAGTTGGTTTTCATCTATCTGTTGACTTCAGTCATGCAGGTAGTGAAATTTGTCTGGGTATTTAACTGTGATAATAACTAAGGTTTAAAAAACTAAATTCACCAGTTATAGTTTACTGACTTAACTGACCTAACTATAACTTGTGCCACCATGCATTGCTTATGACCTCAAATTTTACATCACTCATGGCATGTTAAATGACATCATGGAATACATCACTGATTATATCTCAAATGACAACATTGATGACATTATTCAAGCTACTTCTCTGCAAAGAGAAACAATGTAGTACTAAAGACAAGTCATATTTAGCATGGTAAAACTTATATGGTGCACACTTTAGCTACAGTGAAGTTTTAAGTGCAATCAGTACTTCATGAAAGCAAAGTAGAGACAGAGTGCCATTAGTGTGAGTTGCAGTCTTACATTTCAAATAGGTTGTTCCTTAATTCACAGGCCTGTTACTAAAAATATTCGAGAGAAACTAAAGCTTCTCCTTATACTAATTAAGTTAAAGAGTTGTCATGTAGTGCTATAGACAATTTCTATAATAACTGGAGATTTATAAAATGCAGATATTTATTTTCAAATGTTCAGACATACATTGTTGTAGAAACTATAATGTATAGGTGACTCCCTTATAGACGGTTGAAATCACAGTATGATTGTAAGTTTTGTTAAAATGGTGAATGTCATTCTGCTCATTTCATCAATATGTGTAAGGTATTTTTCCATAGTATGGAGGGTTGCCCATTGGACTTTGTACTGCATTCCTTATAATTGGGTAATATATAGAAGTGAAGTAGGTGACTTAAAATTCTATTTCAGATGAGATATTTTACAGACACATCTCATTAAGATAAATAATAACCATTTACTTTAATTTAACTCTGTTTTAAACATTATTCAAGGTTTAGTAAATTGCTGTTGTCATTAACCTCTACAGAGCCATCACATTTCCCACGCTTCTCAATACCAGTAAAAAATAGCATAATATCTACTTAATGTGGGAGATTTCAGAGATATTCTTTATTGTCTGCTTGTTCTGCTTGTTGTGAAAAGATACGTCCATTAGTACTGCATATGTTATGGAATATTTGGTTTACGTGTACATTGCTGAATAGCTTCCAGTGTGAAAAGCTCATCAATTATGTCATTTGAAATGTCATCAGTGATGTAATATGTGAGGTCATGCACAGTGCGTGGTGGGGAAATAAGTTATAGTTATGTCAGTATAGAATAACTGGTGAGTTTCAGTGTTTTTGGGGGGTTTAAATATTAGTTTTTATGCTATTACAAGACTATATCATCGATTTAAACTTTGTTATTTTCAGTGTACATCTAGTGTTTTTTTAAACATAAGCAAAAATCCTATTACCTCACCTAACTATAACTTTACTTAAGCCTTTGGTTTTCTCAATGAAATATATATATATATTTTACCAATCCTGGCAACAGCAAATGACAGGCGCTGACTCCGTGAGAATATGGCAGAGAAAATGTATTCCAACAATGGCCTAGACGCGTTTCGACGGCGAACCGCCTTGATCACTGCATCAGGTACACTTGAATAATCACAATTTATAGTGAACACTCACATTTGGTTGTCACAGCAACCTGTTTTCGGCAATGGACATAGAAGTTTCTATTTACCACCACATACATGACTGTGCAAAAACGTTTTTTTGTAAATCAAAAATAAAGTATAAATTATCATTGTTGATAGGCCATGTCTATGTCGACACAACAATAATTAAATTATAATTAAATTAAAATGATTTTAACCATACAATTTATACCAATTAAAAAATAATAATATCACTGTGAAACAATAAACACAGATGTTGGTGTTGCGTGTACGGGCTCGGTAAGGTCTATTTCATGAGACAGTAGACGCGCTTGGTTTCCCTCTTTGTGTGTGTTTGGTCCCAATAGGTACTTTGTTGCCCAACTACACTTACGCACAAATACAATACAATACATGGGGAATCCCTAGCTTGAGTAGCGTGTGGGCACACCTGTTTGTTCGTGCGAATACCCTAAAAATAGAAGGTCTATTTTATTGGTCAAAGAATACATGTTGCCATCCAATGAACCTGATATATAACAATAAATCGTGTGTTAGATTCTGGTTCTGTTTGGCATGGACTTTAGTGGATATAAAAAAGAGAAAACAAAGGAAAATCAAGCCCAAGTGGGCAAGCGGGTCCATCTATCTATTGTAGAGACTGTTGCTCAAATATTATACATTGAGCCCTTTAAACACAACTGTGCACAAACACTCGTTACCAGTGAGTGCAAAAATGTATAAAAAAATAAAATAAAGTGAATAAATGGACCTAACGCTACGGAACATTGTCAGGGGCGGGACAGGCGGTGAACATATTACAGGTGTACATTAAGTGCCTCATCGGCATTCATCCCATTGGGGATTTTAGAATTGAGTAGGATAATGTACCTAGATTCTAATCTTCTAAGTGTCAACTGTCTATTTCCTCCCCTTGGATTTTTTGGGACTGTGTCGATCACAAAGAAGGAAAGATCCTGGGCCCTACCTCCATGGCATGAGTTTATATGTCTGGCAACTGGATACGTCTGGTCATTATTGGAGATGGCCCTGAGGTGCTGTAAATTGCTGTTGTCATTAACCTCTACAGAGCCATCACATTTCCCACGCTTCTCAATACCAGTAAAAAAGAGCCTAATATCTACTTAATGTGGGAGATTTCAGAGATATTCTTTATTGTCTGCTTGTTCTGCTTGTTGTGAAAAGATACGTCCATTAGTACTGCATATGTTATGGAATATTTGGTCTACGTGTACGTTGCTGAATATCTTCCAGTGTGAAAAGCTCATCAATTGTGTCATGTTATCAGGGATCTTACTGTTAAGCATAAGAATATGTCGGGACTCAAGTCTACGTAGTTTTAACTCCCTGTTGCCACCCCTGATGTGACTAGGGACAGAATCTATGACAAAGTATCTCAGGTTGTTAAAAAATTCAACTTTTGTCTGTTTAAGTTAGCCAATGCGGCATCCATTTTGTGCTCGTGACCTGTCCATTCCGTGTATCCTATCTGCAGCTGCACTTCTTCCACAGGGTGTGTGTGTATCCGTACACGTTATCTGATCTCCGAGGATTTGCAGAAAAATGTGCTTGCGGGCAGAAATAAAGGTTTGACCCTGTCGAAATGCCCAGAGCACGCAGGTGTTCAGAAGCCATAAACTGCCAAAGGTTAAGGCGTCGTATATCTTCCTTGTGATGTTATCATGAAAATGTATGGGTGGGGATTGTACTGGCCGACAGACCTTTCAGGACTGGAAATTCCGGTATATTGCATAAGGCCAGAAATAATGTATAGAGGTTGTACTGACACGTGTGCTTAACAGTTCCCTCTCGGACATTTGCACTGTCCGAATGACGGAACCCGCTCTTGAGTGTAATAAACTTTGTACTTTGTTTTCCACTCCAATGTCGATCCTCATTCCTTGCGAACCCGTAGACAGAGGGTGTTCCCCTGCACCGGTGGGAGTAATAATCTCACTTCTACAATTGGCGCCCAAGTGGGGCCCCATTGAAGACCACGACTGGACTAGGAGGATGTTGCGTCGACGAGACGAAAACACTAAGGGGCGCCCCGCAAGAAGAGACTTGTTCTCGCGGCCGAGGTGGTTCTTCGGCTGATCGATTTGACCTCGTCCTGACGCTGGTCTCAACTGGGGCTCCACGGACGGTAAATTGAGACTGATCCATTGATCGGAGGTTCGACAGGTGGGAGTCGGAGTCTGACTACGATCAGGTAGGATAGTACTTGTTTTTGTTGGTATGGTTTATTTGATAAAACATTTGCAAATGTTTTAGGCAGGTAATGTGAGAATTTTCTCATTATTTTTGACTTCGTAGAAAATATTTTTCTAATATATGAACATGCCTGTTTTCAGCAAAATATCGAAATGGTATTGTTGGTGTTATAACAAGGTTAAGGTCTTAGAAGAAAAACAACCAGCACCCATAGAAGGTACGCCAAATTATGAAATGTATGTTAAATACGGTATTTTTCCCTTATTGTTTTCCACATAATGGAATAAATACACACGAAGGGAACCCGATTTACAATGGCCATTACAAGGTAGTTTTGATCCCAAAAAATTAATTTACATGGAACAACAATTATTTCGGAACAACAGTAGACAGTCTAAGTTTGATGCCTTGGGGGTCTGGAAAAAGTATGTCAGACAGAAAGAAGTAAAGGAAGAGAAGGACAGGAAGAGACACAAGAAACAGACAATGAGGCAAAAGATACTAGAATTCAAACAGAAGGAACAAGAACAGGCAATTGAAGCAGAGGATAGGAGATTCCAATTACAATCTTTAAGACAATATACTGTTAAAAAGAAAGAGGAGGGACAATCTGACGATGACAACTTTCTTCTCGAAAACTTATTGGTTCGCAATGCGCCCCCGCCCTATGCACCCGCTCCAACCGCACCTCCAACTCAACACGACAGGGCGTCTCCGACTGAAATATGGGCGACAGCCCATGCTCCCCCTGTACCCACTATCCCGGTCCCAACAATGGCCCCTGTTATTGTCCATCAGTCACATACACCGACTGACTTCCCGCCACCACCACCACCATTAGTAGACGGACACACCCACGTCTCACAGGAGACTCTGACAAGAAGTTTGGGTGGTGGAGGTAGAGAATTGAGGTCTAATCTGACCGCAGAGGAAAAATTAACAATGAGACAACAAGCACGCGAATGGATAGATAATGAAATATCGGAACAACACATCAGTACGCGACTCAAACTGTACCAACCGTTAGCCAGACAATACATCGTGGGTATTATGTTCAGTATCCTGATAGATAATTGGAGGGATCAAACAGACAAGGTAGAACCAACCCTATTAAAGGAGATTTAGAGAAACGCAGACCAGGGTAGTATGATGGACGACGGTCCATTTGATTGTATACCCATCCTGTTGTCCTATCGCAATGACCATTATGTCAAAATATCCGCCACGAATAAAACATACCCCTTGAGAGAAGCCAAACCAATTTTTGTACCTGCGGACGGTAACGACAACCCAGCACATTTCAAGTTCCAATGGGTATACTCCCCATGGAAACGATCGGATGTTTTGGCCCTAAAATCCTTCCTGCCCGACCCCCAAAAGAATCCAACTGCCTATTATAACAAGATGACGCAGCCCTTAGCTCTTGTATCATGACGTTGGCTGACATAGACATGTTCTTCGGCCTAACTGCCCCACCCGACCTATGGCGTGTAATTAGGAAAAAGGACCACGTTGACGAATTGGGCGGGACATGGCAACAATTGACGGGCATGGACGCGGATAAAAAACCGGGAGATAAACCAGATTCAGTCATACTAGAACTCCCAGATAAGATAAAGTTCATGCAAACCATGGTACCCCCAAAGAAAATATCTTGGGCAACATTGACAGCCTGTAAACAATGTAAGGATGAAACTATCACTGACTTCTTCACCAGGTATGAGGAAACGTTTACCGATTTCAGTGGTCAAGACACCACCACTGAGACCGGAAAACACCTCTTCGTAGATAGATTTGTGTCCAATCTCTTACCAGACATTTCACGCAAATTAAAATCAGCGGAAAGCACATGGGCAACCTCCAGTCCGAATAAAATTTTGGACATGGCACAGTACTATGAGGCACAGGTCAACGACGAGAAGGATAGGAAAGAAGGGAAAACGAAGGACTTAAAAACAAAAGTCTTATTGCAACAAGCGTATGGAGGCCCTAGCGGATGTGGACGCGGTACATACGTACCGGAGCAACCAAAACGTTTTATGCAGCCACCACTCACGTCCGATCCCCTGGTTCCAGATCAATGCACATATTGTAAACAAGACGGACATTGGTGCGCCGATTGCCCATTATTGCGGCGAGGCGGCAGCGGACGAGGTGTTCCAAGGATGACAGCCCGGGGTCCAGGGCATCGAAACAGTGACATAGGGAGACAGAATTATTTCGATAATAATAGTCAACTGAAAACATACTACACTGACGACTTTTCACCTGAAGAAGCAACTGGTATATATTTTAATTAGGACAGCGTAGGACAGGGGACGGGATCTGTTTCTTTACCAGTGGATCAAAAGGGGCCTTATGTGACAGCAGAAATAATGGGGACCTTGCACCAATTCCTGGTAGATACAAGGGCCACCAGAAGCGCCATCTCACAAAAATTGATCCCAGGGGCCCCCCTGTCTGGCCATAATAACATTTCAGTAGGCTTCTCGGGAAAGCCAATATTGAGCCCCGTTTCAAAACCTTTTGACTTGACCATAGGCCCATTCTCCATTAACACACCCTTTCTCCTTGCACCAAACTGTGATGATAATTTATTAGGGTTAGACCTTTTGAAATATTTCCATACACATATATACTGTTCGCCCAATGGGGTATACATCACCCTTGGCAAACCTACAACTCAATACGCCACCAATCAACTACCACCTGACCTGTCTACTGTCCCACCATACGTCTGGGATGAAGGTGACACAGACGTAGGACTGTTGTCCATTGACCCGGTACAGATACAGATCAAAAAGGGTGCAGTATTGCCTAGAATACCACAATATAAAATATCACAGGAGGGTGAAAGCGCATTACTACAAATAATAGAGGGACTAATACAGAAAGGGGTGATTGAGGAGACTAAAGGAAACATCTGTAATAGCCCTATTCTTCTAGTCCTCAAAAGAACAGTTGATGCAGGCGACACAACGAAAATATACCGATTTGTTATCGACCTGCGCGAAATTAACAAAATAGTTTTGCCCCAGTTCCCAGTAGCACCTGACATCACTTCTATCCTTACTATGATTCCATCCACTGACACAGTTTTTTCTGTAATTGATTTAAAGAACGCATTCTTTTCCATCCCCATTGCACACCCCAGCCGTTATCTTTTCGGATTCACCCTAAAAGGGCTCTCCTTCAGATTCTGTTGCGCTCCACAAGGATATACAGAAAGCCCAAGCATATACAGCCAAGCTCTGAAAAGACAACTAGACACGTTGGTTTTGCCAAAGGGCGCGACACTCTTGCAGTATGTCGACAACCTTTTAATAGCTGCGGACAATAACAACTTATGTAAAGATGCAACGCTTAAACTCCTACACCACCTGGCACGTCTGGGACACAAAGTCTCCAAACTCAAATTACAATATTGTCGACCAGAGGTTACCTACTTAGGTCACCTCTTGTCGAAGGAGGGAAGGACACTTACAACAGATAGAATCTCCACCATACTAAAAATACCTGTACCACGTACCCAAAAAGATGTTAGGGGACTAATTGGGATTACATCTTATTGTAGGCATTGGATCCCGAACTTTTCACTAATCATCAAACCCCTACTCGCCCTCACTACAAAGGATACACCATCGCCCCTCCCATGGACTACAGAGTGCCAGGCCACATATCAACAACTTCAAGAAGCCTTGTGCTCTGCACCAGTCTTGGGGACCCCTGATTACGCCAAACCATTTTTTCTCTACGTACATGAACAGAAAGGTTGCGCCCTCTCAGTTTTAACACAATCACACAGCAGTAAACACAGACCTTGTGCATATTTTTCAGCTGTCCTTGATCCCGTGGCAAAGGTTTTTCCGGGTTGTCTTAGAGCTGTCGCAGCAACGGCCATATCTGTCAGACAGTCCGCGGGACTGGTCCTGGACCATACGCTCACAGTGTTGGTCCTGCATTCTGTGGATGGGTTATTGAACCAAACTAAAACACAACACCTTACCAGTGCCCGCTTGACAGGCTATGAACTAACACTACTATCAGCGCACATTACCATTAAACAATGCACCACCCTAAACCCAGCCACCTTGCTACCCCTCACTTCCGAGGAGGACACGGACATGCATGATTGTATTTTTAGGACAGAGGAACAAACTAAGGGTCGAATAGATCTTACTGATGTCCCACTAATGAATGCAGTCGTGAATTATACGTTGAAGGGTCATGTTTCAAGTTACCCGATGGCACCAGTAAAGCAGCTTATGCCATAACTACACTGTCAACTGTGGTGGAAACATCCCGCATCCCACAGCATTCCGCACAAGCAGCCGAGCTCATTGCACTCATGAAGGCATGTGAGCTCAGCGAAGGATTGATTGTTAACATTTACGCCGATAGTCAATACGCCTTCTGGGTGGCACTCAGCTTTGGGCGGTTATGGCAGGAGAGGGGGTTTCTAACATCCCATGGGACGAAAATCCAACATGGGGATTTGGTACAGAAATTACTCACCGCACTGACCTTGCCCAGACAGGTAGCGATAGTAAAATGTAGTGCACATAAGAAAATAACAGATGATGTAGGAAGGGGAAATGCGCTTGCAGACAGGACATCGAAAGAAATAGCACTTAAACATGAAGGGAAAGTGTATGTAGTCCACTCAGGAACTGATCAAATGAGAGGAGTCAATGAAGAAGTGAAGGAGATACAAAGTTTGGCCACACAAAAGGAATTGGAACAGTGGAGGGAGACAGGGATACTGGATGACGAAGGATGTTGGAGAAAGGGACCCGATGGGGACCGATGGAAATTACCGAATTCCCTGGTAACAATAGCCCATAGACCAGCCCATGATGGAGCCAAGAGCATAATTACACAGCTAGAAAAGGTGTGGGAACATCCTTATATCAGAAAAAGGGCAGAACATTTAGTGAGGAATTGCATGATTTGTCTTTCACACAACCCAGGGAAGGGAGTTCAGACTCCAAAAGGAGGATTCGCACCACCTACTATGCCATTTGAAGTCCTACAGATGGATTACATCGAATTAGACAGATGCAATAACCTTAAGTATGTATTGGTGGTCGTCTGTGCTTTCAGCAAATGGGTGGAAGCATACCCGACCAAAGACAATACTGCCCTAACCACTGCAAAAGTCCTGTTGAAGGAATTTTTCCAGAGGTTCGGTTTTTGCCGGGTCCTCTGGAGTGATAACGGACCTCATTTTATCGGGAATGTTATAAAAAGGATAACTGAAAGCCTTAATGTCAAGCAAAAGTTCCACGCTGCCAATCACCCGAAATCTGCGGGTTTGGTAGAAAGATACAATGAAACGCTTAAATTAAAGTTAGCTAAAATACAAGCATCCACAGGACTGAAGTGGCCGGATGCCCTGCCACTTGCACTCCAGTCTACTCGCGCGGCCGCACATAGTAAGACGGGTTTATCACCTTATGAGGTAGTTTTTGGCAGACCAATGAATGTATGGGGCCCTCCACGTCCTAGAAAGATCGATGATCTAGAATACCCTATCCTACTCGATTACCTGAAGGAGTTAGCTGATAACCTCTCTCTCATCCATCAACAGGTGCGCGACTGTCTGCCAGACAATTCAGAGTGGCCAGGCCATTTGCTTACACCCGGAGACTGGGTCCTGACAAAAAACTTCCAGCGGATCAAGAACCTCGAACCCCGCTGGAAGGGCCCGGAACAAGTCCTTTTGGCTACGCGCACCGCAGTGAGAGTGACTAATCGGAAACACTGGGTGCACGCTAGCCACTGCAAGAAAATACCTTCACAGAACAGGGGAGACCAGTGGACACCACCTAAATTGGACGTACCACACACCGAGAAGGAGCACTCCATGGCAGGCCACGAGGAAGACGTGCTTTTCCAAGACCAGACAACATCCGGGAGGAACAGATACGACCTGAGACCTCGGAATAAACGGTAGGGGGGCACTACTGGTAAGGTGGTCCGGCAAGTCTAGTTCCCTTATGGGACTTACTTGGCAGGAGGTTTTGGGTTACAGAAGAGGCTGAGCTAGCTCAGTGCAGTTCGTGGCCCAGGGCACCTGATTCCGTGAGAGCCTGCCAGAAAGGGCACCCCCACCTGATCAATTGGTCTGTTTTGTCTACATCACCCCAAGAATCGAAATAGCATCCCTACGATTCCATAAACAAAATAGTGGGATATACTGTGGCAAAGACTACTCCAAGCAGACATTAACATACTATCTCCCGGGTTGGAGATCGAATCGACGTTGTCCAGCACTAGAAATCTGTTACAGAGTAAGATAGCGATTGCCTGCTTTGGAAATAAACTGCAGCTTCTGGATTTTTCATCAACGGGATATTATACTGGCCCAGACAAAGAGGACGTTAAAAAAGGGATCTACTTGACCGTCTTGCAGGCGGTAGGGACAGAACTGGTAAGAGATCCCTTGTGTAACGTACCCAACAAGGGTCAAACGTCAGACCCCAACGTCTACCGTCACATAAGCACCGTTCAATGAACAATTCAAGACTGTGTCAGTAAGGACGAACACTGATAAAGTTTGCATTTACAAATTTGAACTCTGTTGAACTTGCCCCCATTTGGTATAATGCAATCTGATGAGGGACAACATCTGGTGCAGCGACACGCTTCCGGACCTATGCCCCGGAAGCGAAAGATTATTTGTATAACTGTAGTACTAGTAATCGTAGTAGGCATATTTTGTATCTCATGGTTTTTGGAGCACAATTTTCCAGTCCACACCCTTATGGCAACTACTACCCCGTTACCCGAGCATCATCATTTCTCACTTCCACCTGACCAAAAGATCCATCAAGAATGGTATATGAACAACACGTTCATCCAGACATTGCATCACAACCAGTTAGCAACTATCGCTAGTAATTGCTGGATTTGCGGCCTCCTGCCCTATTCTGCACATTCAATAACACCATTCGTACCTTTTCCTTGAAAGCATCCTGTACATCATGGGTTCTATTAGCTATGGAAGAGTTTAACAGAAACACGTCAGCAAAGGCTGAAAACGGCCCTTGGTACCAGCAATTCTATCAGGATTTCATGCATAACAGGTCAGGGAACGCGTCCTATTCGCGGTGCAGGGCAGGTAACATGACTGTAGCCGAGGGAGAAGAGATCATAACTTTCAACAACACTGGAAGAAAGGTCTTTTCCAGGCTGACAAAAAGGGTGACAAAGGCCTCCTCTACCATGGAGCAATTACGCGTCATCCCTACATGCGGTATAGTCTGTGTCAGAGGACTGGGCCACAATTACTTGGGCTCCAGTCGCTGTGACGTAACAATCGTTCTAAATTATACCCAGCCACCACTTTTCATTGCTTCCCAAAGTACCTATTTTGTTTGTGGACCAAATGCCTACCTATGGTTACCCAGGGGCTGGTCTGGGTCTTGTTATTTGGCCTTCCTGTTGCCGTCCACTTACGTAGCTCCACCTACGATTTAATAAAAGACGTCGAAGCCTGTCATAGCTGAGAGTGAAGAGATGGATTGATACCAGTACTGTAGACCAGACTGAAACAACTTGGGAACAATACACTGATTTTAACAGAGGATTTTTCTTTTTTATTGGCCCCGTCCAGAATAGCAAACTGATAAGAAGGTTAACAAGAGTAGTTGAGGCAGTAGTGAATGCCACAGCAGGGGCCCTTGGCAATATCACCGCCGAGCTCCAAGCAACAAGGCTCGTTACTTTACAGAACCGGATGGTTCTAGATGTTATCCTGGCTGATCGTTGAGGAGCATGTCGCATTATAGGCAGTAGCTGCTGCGTGTATATACCTGATAACGCCCCTAGCGTCTATTTGGCTATTCAGAAGCTCCATAAAATAGCAGCGGAAATTCATCAAGAACCAGGCACTTGGACGCTGTCGAGTTGGTTTTTGGGCCTTCTCACCACCTGGGGGTGGAAGTTGATCATGATAGCAGAATGCATAGGTTGTGCTATTCTGGGGTGTTGTCTATGCATCCATTGTATGCCATTATGCTGCTCACTGTGTGCCTCTATGTGTGCAGCATGTGTACCTCCCAAAACAAATATTGCGGAGAGGGACAAGCAACTTTTGGTGCGCCAAGCAATAGACGATCTAATGTGAAATGACCAGGGAAGCCTTTATGACGACGTGGACAATAAACATGATCCAAACACGAGCCCAATAACTGCATGCCCACCTCAAACAGATAAGGACAATTACAACATTGTGTTGTTTCGGGCCCAGGCGCCCTACCAGGTGGCCGGGCCTTCCATGTCATAAAACAAAATGTCTTAGCATAGGCTAAAAGGAGAGTCTGTTAAAAAATGCAACTTTTGTCTGTTTAAGTTAGCCAATGCAGCATTCATTTTGTGCTCTTGACCTGTCCATTCCGTGTATCCTATCTGCAGCTGCACTTCTTCCACAGGGTGTGTGTGTGTCCATACACGTTATCTGATCTCCGAGGATTTGCAGAAAAATGTGCTTGCGGGCAGAAATAAAGGTTTGACCCTGTTGAAATTCCCCGAGCACGCAGGTGTTCAGAAGTCATAAACTGCCAAAGGCTAAGGCGTCTTATATCTTCCTTGTGATGTTATCATGAAAATGTATGGGTGGGGATTTTACTGGCCGACAGACCTTTCGGGACTGGAAATTCCGGTATGTTGCCTAAGGCCAGAAATAATGTATAAAGGTTGTACTGACACGTGTGTTTAACAGTTCTCTCTCGGACATTTGCACTGTCCGCATGACGGAACCCGCTCTTGAGTGTAATAAACTTTGTACTTTGTTTTCCACTCCAGTGTCGATCCTCATTCCTTGCGAACCCGTAGACAGAGGGTGTTCCCCTGCACCAGTGGGAGTAATAATCTCACTTCTACAAGGTCAGCACTATTGCCCCCATGGGTTTCATTGATGTGTTGTGCAACAGGGTACGTTTTGTCATCCTTATTAATGGCACGAAGATGTTGAAGGATCCTAACATGGGCCATGTGCTTAGTGCTGACCCACTATTTGCGACCTAACTTTTTATACATCAGGCCACTAGTTCGGAAAATAGCCACATGAATGTACTGCACTACACTGTATTACTGCTGCACTTCTGCAGATTGACCGCCATGGGGTGCTGTGTCTGTATGTCCGAGATGCTGCTGAGGATTATGCATTTAAAGGCCTCTTACTGTAGAAGAAAAAAGACTGCTTGCTTGATTCTAGGGGTACATTTGTGTAGCATAGCGCATACTGAACTGACACCACAATAGTGATGAGACTAATATTCAGACATATTTAAATCAGTGACAAAAAAAATCTTTCAACCTATAATAACTAAATAACAAAAATAACGCTGCCATTTCAATTCATACTAAATAAACATAAGCCTGAAACTCTTTGCCTCGTCAGTAGAATAATTTTAATTTGCAATATGATATTTTTGTTTTTACGCGTGATCTCATTTGCACAATAACGCACCTTTGTTTTAATAAAATTGAGCAGCAAGGTTTTCTTCTTTGCAGATCACAGCATGCGTAGCCCGAACAGGATCAAGTGACTTTTCAGATCACCGTCTTCAGCCTGGAGACAGCCGTGGCGGTCTCTGTGGGTCCCGTGTACCTCTACTCATTACCTTTAATCCTTTGTTTCAGATGGCACGACGTGTCACGAGCCTGGACGGCTGCAGATGAGCAGGCCAATGTCCAGTGGCAGGCGCTTCTTTGAAGTCACTCGCAAGGGTCAAAGAACAGGGCCCTCAGCCAGGGCGCCCTAGCAGTTCAGTATCCTGTTACTGACCTGGTGCTCAACCTCCAACTTCAAACTGAACCTGGAGCTCTGCTCTGAGAGGCCGGAGGACGCGCGCGAGACCCAACACGTAGGATCATCAACAGGGCGGCAGGGCACGCAGGAAACCAGCTTCTTGCATCTGGACGGACACCTCACCAGTGCAATAGCACTCATGTTGCATTTGTTTGACTGTCCCGATACTTTAAAGCTGACCCTAGACTTACTTTTAATTTAAACTGAAACAAAGAGTTGATATGCACGAACAGAAAGGGGTGACAGGATAGCCTCTGGAAGCACCCCCACCATTTGCAGCGGCACATTTCAAAGTCCAAAAACGACAAAAGACGGCAATTACAGGATTAACGAAAATGCCGAATGTCAGACGAATGACTAATCCTGAAGTGTGCGCCTCTGCTCAGAGCTCACATCTTAGTAGCAGACCGATATTTCCTGTGCTTATGGGACTAGGAGAGGTCCACAAAGATGTGTCATGGGTTGTTTCATGATAACTGTAACACAGATATCATACAGAACAAAGGACAAGCAAGGAAGCCACCAAAGGGCAAGAAAAGACTACATCTGAACTCATTCAGGTGATTCTAGTCTTGTCTCTTCATGGCGTATCTGATTTTCTTTAGTAGAGAATATTTGAAAAGTACATTAAAGCAATAGTTATTTTAGATAATCAGCAAATCTGAATGCTGCAGAAACTCAAACACCAAAATATCTAAAATGGCCAGTTTCTTTTGGGAGTTCAAATGTTGTTTTTTATTGGAATCATTTATATCTGTAGAAAAAACATGAAATGCCCAAGTTATGTAGAGTAGCTCAATCATACCTCCTTCATTGCACCACCCATGGCCTCAAAGTGAGTGTGAACATTTTCTGAGGTCAGAGCCCAGTTCATCAGTAAGCATGATTGCTATGGACTGGACCCGTGGCTCATTTCCCATAGCCAAAATGCAACTGGACATGTATTTGGCCAGTATCCACATTGATGCTGATTGTCCTAACCCCCTCTGTGAGCAGAGCCCGGTCTTCAGAAAATAAAAATGTTTAATTGAAAAAGACTCTGTGACTGGAGTTGGAAGGGATGGACTATGCTGTCTTGAGACAGATGAAAAGAAAACTCTGCTTACTGCAAGATGTGTGCTGAATGTGTAAGTGGATTGATCTGGCAAAAGCCTTATTGGGATGGGTGGATTGTGTTAAACAGACCTGCTTGCAGTGTGTATAAATGCACTAAAAATTTAGGTCAAAGTGAAGTTATGCTTAGGTATGTTTAAACCACCTATGAAATTCACCCAAAAACAAGTTATGGTTACAAAACAGAAGCTAAAGAACACTAAAATTCACCAGTTATAGTTCAGTAATCTAACCATAAATTGTTAATGATCTCACATATTACACCACTCAGGACACCATTGTGTCATCACTCATGACACCATCCGATGACATCACTCAAGTTATGGTGTCTCAAATGGATCATTGGTCATTCACCCAATTGTACCAAAGTTATAAAGAGAAAAAATACCTTTCCTATGGAAGCTCTGACCTAGTGCAAAGGTTATTAGCAAATGCACACTTTTTAGTTCACCTTTTTAACAGTATCTCTGCCCCTTAATGGATCAGCAAAAACTTGAACATACCAAGAATAGGCTAAATGTGCCAAATCTCTGCCAAAGTTTGTGCAGACCCATCAAATGGTGCCAACGTTATTAGTAAATCCAAAATGTTTTGAAATCCCTCTTACCTTTGCCTCTCTGCCCCATTGTATCTTCATGAAGCCTGAAAAGGTTACACTAGAAATAACTTGCTAACTGCCTGCACATTTGATACATATTTACCAAAATGCTTATAAACAAATGAACATTTTATTGCCCCCATAACTTGCCCACTCACTCCTACTGGGTTGGCTCACAACTTGACATACAACTAGAAAATTAATCTTTCCAAGTTCCTGTCAATTTTGTGCAGATTTATTACACAATGCCAAAGTTATTAGCTAATTAACTCACCCCCCTTTTTTTAACTGGAGCCCTTGATGGATCTGCATGAATTTGAAATTACCAAGACAATCTCAAAATACTGTCTGCCAAATTATGCATATTTGTCAAACAGTGGAAACGTCTTTCAAGTCGGAAGATAAAAGTGTTAGCTAGGAGTGTGCAAAATTCACGCAATGTACTGTTGTATAGCTACAAATAATTTCCCAGAAATTATGTGTAACTATCTGAAGTGTTTCTCATGCACAAAAATGAAACAAAGGCGCATGTTGTGTATAAAGAATAACGTGAAATGGCATTATGTGTTGCACAAGTGCTTGCCATTTTAACAGGAAGTACCACTGACTCTTGTCTGCTCCTATTTCTTCCCAGCTGCGTTCCCTAATCCAACCCCATCCATCCCAATTTTGCCTATTTTTCTTATTTTATCAATTTTCTTTTCATGCTTTCTGAAACCCTGTACTTTTTTCATTTTTCCCACTCTCTGTTTGTTTTTCTTGTTTTCAGCTATCCTTTGTCTCTAGAGCTATAATAGTCAGGGAGTGTTCCAGTTCCACAGGAGGCCTGCTTCAAAAATTCTAGGTAAGAGGACATTAACCAATGCCATTTTTTTTCTAAGGGCGAGGTGACAGCATTTGTTATCTCAGTGCAGTGCCAGGTCCCCCATATGCCGAGGGCAGGAGGCAGACCTGGAAAGGGCTACAAGTTCAAGGAAAGGAAGGAGTGCTGGTTGCAAGTGCGGTGTAAGCTGCGCGACTTCACTAGGGTTGAACGCAACTAGCTACAGAAAATGCACCACTAAGCTGATGTGATCAATTCAAAGCAGGGCTTGCTGGACCTTTCTGACAGGCAAGTGATGTTGAAAAAGGTTAAAGTAAAGTTATAATTAGGTGAATATGTCAGTGACAACATTAACGTTTTTAACTCACAATACCACAGAAATTTACTTAACTTGTGTCCTGCCATGCACTGCTTATGACCTTACATATTCACTCATGACATGTTCTATGACATCATTTATGACATTGCTCATGACATCTGAAATTGATTACATCATCCAAGGACTGGGCTACTTTGTTTTGTAGTTTAAATAGTGGCGAGTGCTACGATATGACTTTCTACCTAATTTTGTGCAGCCTGTATCCAGTAAATGGGTGTACGCCGTTACAAAACGCAGGTGCTTCTATTGCATCAATGGTGTATAGAGATACTGAACATGTTATAAATCTTTGTATTGAAGAGTAGCTCTGCGTGCAGATGCCAGTTGACGATTTGTGTCCAGTATGTTCCACACAAGTTTTTTTGGTTCTGCAGAAAAAGTTTCCAACAGGGAAAATGCTCTACATAGTAGATACTGTAGGAAAGTGCCCCTTTTTGACATGGTCACCCCCACTTTTAGCCTGGTATCTAATGCAATTTTGACAGAAGTGCACTGGGTTCCTGGCATCCAGATCCCCAGGGCCAGATCTATTTCCCTAAAACTGTGCTATTTTTCCCCAATTGGCAAGACCTTTGGAACCCCTGTAAGTCCCTAGTAAATGGTACCCTTGGTACCTAGGGCATGGGTACTAAGGAGGGTCCCTAAGGGCTGCAGCACGCACTGTGCCACCCTAAGGGACCCCTCACCACACACACACAGACTGCCATTTCAGGCTGAGTGAAATGGTGCAGACAAAAGTGAAAACACGTCATGGCACACATCCTGTGTGCCATGCCTGCAGACACTTCATGCAATATATGTAAGTCACATCTACAGCAGGCCTTACAGCCCTAAGGCAGGGTGCAATATATTATGTGTGTGGACATATCTGCATGAGCAGATATACCCCTATGTTGTCTAAGTTGGTTTTTAGACATTGCAAGTGAACAGGGAAGCTATCTTAAGTATATGTAGTGGGCACTGGTGATTACGAGATTCTCAGTTGCATGATGGCTTCACTGAAACCAAAGGTGTTTGCTATCAAACACCTCATAATAATAAACCCACACCGATTCCACTGATGGATTTATTAATGCATGCACCCAGAGTGTACCTTAGAGGTACCTCTGAACCCTACTAATTCTCTAGTGTGCTGGATGACTGGTATAGGCCAGCCTAGCACCATAAAAATGCTTCTGAACCCCTAGAAGGTGAGAGCCCCGCTCTCAGAGGTCACAAACAATTCCTGCTCTGGCAGGAGGTGTTTGCACCTCCACCAACAGGATTGCTAGTAAATCAGCATACCAAGGCCAGAGGCTACCCACTGTGCTATGCAGGAACCCCAAGAGGGTCATCCTTGTAAACCGCCTGACACCATATAATGACAGGGCTGAACTGACCATGCTCATGGTCACAGATGAGGATCAGGAAGTAGAGAGTAAACCTGTCCCTGACCTCTTCTATCACAACCCCAAATATGGGTCAGTTGAAGGAGTGGTCTTGTCAGACACCCTCACTGCCCAACAGCAGACTGATTGCAGGCAAGTCCTAAATCAGTTCGCTGAGCTCTTCTTCCTGACCCCTTGTCTAATTGACTGGCGCGCACATGATGTGGACACTGGTGACAGCCTACCTGTCAAAAATAAAACGTACAGGCAGTCTGACTATGTCAAGGAGAGCATCAAGGCTGAAGTAAACAAGATGCTGGAATTGGGTGTCATTGAACCCTCAGAGAACCCCTTGGTCAGCCCAGTTGTTTTAGTCCCAAAACCTCATTCCCAGAGTGGAAAGAAAGAAATTAGGTTTTGTGTGGACTATAGGGGCCTCAATGCAGTTACAAAAACTGATGCACATCCAATTTCTAGGTCTGATGAACTGATTGACAAGTTGGGGGCAGCCAAATATCTGTGTTCTTTTGATCTCACATCAGGGTACTGGCAGATAGGTCTGATCCCTGTAGCAAAAGAGAAATCAGCATTCTCCACACCAGATGGGCAGTTCCAGTTTACTGTGATACCCTTTGGATTAAAGAATGGCCCTGCCACCTTTTAGATGTTGGTGACTAAAGTCCTTGCTGTATTGGAATCCTTCAGTGCAGCTTATCTGGATGATATTGCTGTCTTTAGCTCCACCCGGCAGGATCACATGATCCACTTCCACAAGGTACTGAAGGCTTTGCAGAGTGCAGGGCTCACTATCAAGGCAAGTAAGTTCCAGATAGGGGAGGGCAAGGTGGAATACTTGGGCCACCTTGTGAGTGGAGGCCATGTTCAGCCACCACACTTAAACTCCAGACAATTCTAGCTTGGGAAGCTCCAATCATCAAATGTAAATGTAAATGTTTAGTATTTGTAAAGCGCGAACAATTACCCGAAGGTGTCAAGGCGCTGGGGGCCGTCGGGAAGATTAAGCGAGCTATTGCCCAGAGTCACATGGTGCTGGGCTCATCTGCCTCCGGCACCGGGGATCGAACCGTGAGCCCCCGAGTCAGTCGCCCTGGCCGCTGCACCACAGGGTATTCCTTGACTTGACTGGGTACTACAGGAGTTTTGTTCAGGGATATAGAAAAAGAAAGATAATCGTGTCTTTCAAAAAAACTCAGCCAATTCCTTATGTGTTGTAAAGTCATCACCCATGTAGGTGGGGACAAATCCTAAGCCTTTCTCCGAAGACCCTAGTTTCCAAGGTAGTCAGGATCTTGCTATTGAGATTGACTACGAAATTGTCGCTATGCGGTCGGATCCCTCGTCATACTCCTGGTTAGGTGTTGTTTTAGTGTCTGATCCCATTGTACATGGGGTCTCCGTTGTTCCACACAAACAGCATGCAATGAATCTAAGCAAGAATTTGAAGTCATAACAATACCCCAAAGATCTTTTTCGGAGAGCCTCTAAACGGGCACGCAATAACAACCGTGAAGCCCTCTTAGAAATCTATCCAAGACCTAGAACAGAAAGACTTGTCTGTGTAAGTACTTTTAGCCATTTCACAGACACGTTGAAGAAGGTTATTAACGGCAATTGGCATATTTTAAACAAAGGAAATAAATTCTGTGAGAAACCCTTATTTGCATTGAAATGCAGTTGCAACCTCTGGGACATTCTGGTCCACACAAGACCACGCTGCCTAAAGATGAATGAAGTCCAACAGATGCTATAGACAGGAGACCCTGTAAAAGGCCATTTTCCATGTGGTTTCTGTTCGGTCTGTAATCTGACCCAACACACGACACAGATCTTGGCCTTAAGACACCATGGCTGTTAGGTAGTCACACTAATTGTAAGTCATGGGGAGTCATTTACTTGATTAGGTGCCCGTGTGGCATGCTATACGTGGGCATGAAGACCAGGAAGGTGAGAGTCAGGATCAATGAACACAGAAGTTCGATAAGATGCAAGAAATCGAATACAAAACTCACCAGACATTTTTTGGAAACTGGGCATACAGAGGATGATATCAACTGGGTGGTCCTAGACAAACCCCACTACTCCACTGTGATGGGTCCACTTGACATGGTTCTGTTCCGGAGGGAGCAGAGATGGGTCTTTAGACTTGGTAGTCATTTAAGAGGCCTGAATGATGACATCCCTTGGTGCTCTTTATGAGACCATGGTACTCTTGACGAGATCACGGTCATACATTATGACTTTGTACTATACTTGACTAGCAACGTACTGTACCATACTACATACTACACTTTGACAGTTATGTGGTTATTTTGAATAGGACCGTTTTTACTCCCATTAGATCACTACATCATCATTTTTCTTATGATAACGTGCCCATAATGACCACCACTTGTGAGTACTGTAACTACTGTATCCCAAAACCTAAGGAAATGTGTACCCAAATACTTCATCTTTGGATGGAACGATGGCTTAATATCTTGCATTCATCCCCCTGTCTTTATACCTACTACATATACATTTAGATAGACCACTATGTTCTGATATTACATTTCCCATGATTCCTGTGAGACAAATTTGCCTCAGATCAATGATATTCTTTGATTTGTTTGTGGATAGATAGGGGCACTTCCCTATATACAGCACACTCTCCATACACACATATATACATATAATGAGCCCGCTGTGTTGATAATTTGTTATTATACGGTAACACATGCGTCTCGCATTAATCGGGAACTACAATACCCATGAGCGCCCGGTCCAAACTTCTGCTATGGATTTTACAGGAAGTTAAAAAGACTGGATTTCATCCGGTTCCCCCTCCCGCCAGCCTTTCAGATGTGGAGGTGCATAGAAGTGCACAAGGTATGGTGGTCTTTGTGTGTTTTTGTTCTTTTGTTCGTCTGTTCCATGACAAGAGACGCTGCCGGAACTGCACTTACAAATGTGCCCGGGTGTACACTGTCAGATCGCCTCACTTCGTTAGTTCGAGTGCGACCTTGTTGTTGGTATAGACCTGTGATATGGTTATCACGTAATGACTGTTTTTATTGTAGGACTGGTCATACATAATGGGAGCTTACAGCAATTCTGTCCCCAGTGCGCAGGATCCATGATAGGCTTACATGGAGGCTGTTTATGGTCTGTCGATGTAATATCTGATATGAACAGCGATAGTTCAATCACCTAGGAGGAACCTTCTACGTTATGAAAATAATATTATTTATAACATAGGAGCTTTGTAGGCTTGTGGTTGTATCAATCTCTTGTAATTTTAATTGTATGTTTGGTCTGTATATACACATTTAGCTCTGCACTTTGTGAGGGGACTGATGATGGTTGAGCTGATCCTTGCATACATGCCCAGGGTAAGGTTTTCCCAATGCTCACTGAGATTATAGGTTCTCCTCACATGAATTTTGAAGTGTTGGTGATGGACACTGGTGTCATTTGATTTGAGAGTTTCACATGAGTAACTGCTTCTGTTTGTTTTTCAGCATCTGGTGGACCTTACTATGATGATGGGGCCACAAGAATAGCCATTGAGCTGACTTTATGGCTTTTATGCCTATATATATTTTCTTCACATTAGCAGAGTGACATTTATATTGGTCCTGAGGAATGCCTAGAACATTTTTAAGTCCTGTTTGACAGAAACATGCTGACCATATAATATAGAGTAATATCTATAATCCCTATTCACTTAGCTTGTTAATCCTATCCATTTGGGGCACCAGAATAAAGGACTATTTTTACCCACCAGGAGATAGTTTTACTCACATTGTCCCTATTAACACTTGCACTCTGCCCCTCTCTCCCTACATCTTTAGTGTTCATCGTCTCCTAGAACACCTCTGCTCCTCTCCCTTGGGGGAGTTGTAGCCCACACTGGGTGCCTTCCGGTCCCAGTGTGAGGAGGGAACCCTATGATGAAGCCTGCCATTTTGTGTAGCCATCCAGTGTTCTTTTGCCAAAGGCCTGCATGTGTTCTTTGTTGTGGCCATGCTTCTTGCTGGTTGTTGTGACCATCTGGCTAGCGACCATTTTGAGTAGCCAGCCAGTGTGCTTTTGCCATAGGCCTGCATGTGTTCTTTGTTGTGGCCATGCCTTCTTGCTGGTTGTTGTTATTGTGACCATGTGACTGGCAGCCATTTTGCGTAGCCAGCCAGTGTGCTTTTGCCATAGGCTTACATGTGTTCTTTGTTTTCCACTCCTCCTTGTTGTGACCATGTGGCTTGCGGCCATTTTGTGTAGCCAGCTAGTGTGCTTTTGAAATAGGCCTGCATGTGTTCTTCGTTTGTGGCCATGCCTCCTTGCTTGCTGTTTGACCATGTGGCTGGCGGCCATTTTGACTGTTATGCTTCAGGCCTAGTAGTGCAATTTTCATACTAATGTACTGTATGAACAGTGTTTTATATATATTAATACATACTTTTTTGTATTTTTCATCTGCACCACGTCTTGCCTCCCAAATCGTAGTGGGTTCCAAATTCAACTGTCATGGTAGTAAGTAGTAGTCCCCTTTCCCTGATACATCAGCAATTGAATTTTTTTCTGATATTCTTTTTAAAAATATGTTTTTATTTAGTATTAATTTGTTTAATAATTTTTTTACATTTCTACTTGTTATTTAATCTTTTCAAATTTCTTTTCAATTTTTTTAATTTGTTTCATTTTTTCAATTTTGGCTTTAATGTTTTCATTTGTTTTCAGTTTTTTCACATTTTTCAATTTTTTATTTAAAAATGTTTTCAATTTAAAAAAAAAAAGTAACTTTTTAAAACATTTTTTTCTGATTTTATTTTTTCCATTTTCCTAACCTCTGGCATCAACGCCATTTGCTATTGGCGATGCCCAACTGCACAACAGCATTCATTTTCTAGGGAATATTCCATTGTCAGTTTTCTTATGTCACCTGCACCTCCCTAAGTGCCACATCCCATTCCCAACTTGATGCACATAATGCAAACCGTTTAATCTGTGTGTTGTTGTTGCTCTTTCTTATCCTTCCTGAGTGTACATGAAAGTTTATGCTGGTATGGTTTTATGAATGGATATTGGATACACTGTATTGTTAATTATTTATAACTTAAGTAACCACACTAAATGGTACTACTAATTCACTGCAACATTGCCACGTTTCACTGATGTTCTTCTTGCTTGTGTGGTTTTAGGTGCACAAGAGACAGACATCACCCACAGTGCTCTCAGACAGAAGGCCTGTGCATGACGTGATGCGTAACCACACAACACGGTCATCTCTTCAGCTTGTGAACCTAAGTGCCACTGCCAACTGACAGCCACAAGATGGCCCCAAAGAAAGGTGTTGCAAAGAAAGTGGCCAGTGAGGAGAAGAAGCCAATTTCCACCACTGGCGTGCCAGCCAGGACTTTTTTCGGCAAACGTGTACCTGCCGCACCAGCCTCCAGGGAGCAAGCTGGGAGTAGCACTCCCGCATCAGCGGACCCATCCCAACCTAGGCCGAATCCCATGTCTGGCACAGAGGCAGCCAGTCTAATCACGGTAACGCCAATGAGCAGTGATGTTGAAATGGACTTATCTCTTTCGCAAAGTAGTAACCAATCTTTGCAGGAACTCAGATAAGTGGGCAACAGCCGCAGCCAGCAATAGAAGTTCCTCCTGAAGTAGGAGCAGTTCAGGATATTGAGCTTCATGCTGAGGAAGTTGAAGAAGTAACTCTTTCAGAAGATCCATTGTCTTCCAGATCTCCAGCAAGAAAAAGGAGGTTTAGTCCACCACCTTCTTCTCCAAGGCTCCCTTCTGATGATCAAAACTCCACTTGGATCCCGCTTCAGTCTGAGAGTGAGGCACGCCAGGAGAGGCTAGGGAAAAGGAAGGTTCCTGAAAGCCTTAGCTTTATGGATGTAGAAGAGGAGGATGATGATGAGCCAGTCATCATGGATGTTAGCCCAGCCCAAGGGATGATGGACATTACCCCATCTCAACCTGATCTAAGGGATGCAACACAGATACCACCACCACCACTGTCAACTGCCATATTTGCAAGGCCACAGCAGCGACCTTTATCCACAACCACCTCAGTAGAAGTAGGCACTGCAGAGAGGCAAATGTCAAAACGCCCACCTACTCCCAGTTCATCCGACATTGGCAGCGGCACGAGCATCAGAAAGTGGACCTCCCCAGTTTGGGACTTCTTTACAGTTAGCAAGAAGGAACCAAACGTTGCCATATGCTCCATTTGTGGCACATTTGTTAGTTGGGGTAAGGTTGGTACAAACTATGGTACCGGAGGCCAAACAAACCATTTGAGAAAACACCACGCAATCTAGTGGGAGGAGCACCTTAGCGGCCAAAAAACTGCAAGTGGTGTTGGTGAAGGGGGTGAAAGGCTGAGCAGGGAATCCAATCTGATCTGATCATGGTGGAAGGTGAAGAAGAGGAAGACATTTTCAATACGCAAATCAGCCCTGTCCCCAGCAGTGCAGTAGTATCGCCCAAATTAGCAACATCGCAATGACACAAGACTCAGGTCGAGACACCAAGGCAAGAGCATACAGTGAATGTCCCTCTAAGACACACATTGAGCCTACCACTGTCTGCTCTCAAGAAGCCACCTGCATCAATGGCACCAGAAAAGAAAAAAATCCAGGCTACTGTTCCTGGCACGTTTAGGCAGAAGGGGCAGTACGTTTGTACAACGCGAAGCTGGCTATAATGTTAGCACTGGAACTCCTCCAGTTTTCTTTTGTGGAAGGGGTGGGGTTTCTAGAATTTGTGGCAGCCATCTGCCCAAAATGGAAGGTCCCAGCCGGTCCTATTTTGCCAGAGTTGCTGTTCGTCATCACAATGTGCTGGAATTGGTTGGACAAGCTTTGTAGCAGAGTGCTGTTCACACTATCCACCTGACGACAGACTTGTGGACCAGTTGCCAAGCCACTGATTGCATGTGCATCACTGCACATCATTTCTCTAACCCCCACAAAAGAGATCCAGTATCTCTTTTTTGGGGGTTAGAGAAATGATATCTGCAGGTATTGATACTGCTGAAATTTTTAATGGTGCTCGGAAGCATGCAACAGTAGCCATGTTTGCCATGGAGAAATCCCATACTGCTGCAAACATCTTGGAAGACTTTAACAACAAGGTCTTTGAATGGCTGCTGCCAAGAGGGCTTAACATTGGATTTGTTGCCACGGAAAATGGCAGTAATATAGTTAAGACCATGGCAGAAGGTGGCTATTTCAGGGTCCTGTGTTTGGCGCACTGCATCAGCATCATTGTACAGGACTTTCTAAAAAAAAAGACTGAGTCAGCAACTTACTGTCCCCCTGCATAAGAATCTGCACTCATTTCAGCCATTCTTTTAAATCCTGGAAGCAGCTGAGGGTCATTCAGCATGATAATAGTATGCCAGATAAAGCCCTCATACAGGAGGTGCCAACACATTGGAACTCGACCTATTACATGTTGCAACATCTGTTTGAGCAGTACAGACCGATCAATGAATATGTCATGCAAAGAGGGGCTGCAACTGTGAAAGGCATTATCATTGAGTTGGACCAATGGGGCCTAGTCAAATACTTGACAGAAATGCTGCTTCCTTTTGAGGTTTTCACACGGGAAGTCAGCAAGGAGGAAAGCACCATGGCCAAGCTATTCCGTTGTTGCATATGCTTTAGGACCAGCTAAAGGAGGTCTGCAATGTACTCAGGTGTGGACAAAAAAAAGATGCGCATGAGTTGGCAGAGAGCTTAATCCTTTGCTTACCTGTTTATACAAGGGTGCAAAGAGACATCTAGTCATCAAACCATTACATGTATGCCACAATTCTTGATCCACGGTACAGACAATTACTGTCCACTTTCATCCTTTTTTCAGACTGGGATGTTTTAAACTACAAGTAGTGGTTTGCTGAGCAAGCCAGTGACCTAGAAAAAGAACGGTTGGGAATTTGAGGCCCACTCCTCCAGGGCACAAGTTCTGCAGGCAGCCTTTAACTTCAGAGCCTGAGGACAGTGCCGTTGGCTCACAGTAGCCAAAACCAACAACAAGAACACCAGCAATGGCAAGAATAGGAGCATCGCCCCAAAATCTGCATTTGATTGGTTTCTAAAGGCAGGGCTTACATCCAGCAGAGGTGAAGGCAAAAGAGGTCGAGCAAGATGGAGCACCAATGACTGTTGAGAGGATGGTCCAGGCCTATCTGGATGACCCAACAGATGACCCATCAGTGTATTGGTATGGGAAGAAGCGCCAATGGCCGGTGCTCTGCAGGGTGGCAATAAAGTATCTAGCTTGCCTGGTTTTCAGTGTGTCCACTGAGCGTGTGCTCAGTGCAGCTGGTGCTGTTGTCACAGTAAGGAGGATCAGTCTCTCACCCCAAAACGTGGAGAGATTAGCCATGGTTAAAAGGAATCAGCTCTTTATACCACCAAATTACACCATACCTGAAGTACAACAGGAGGAGGATGAGGGTGATTAGTCAGACTCAGGTAATGGTGCTAGTGTGTTAGCTGACCTACTTCTGGGCGAACCACCTGAGTTTGAGGATGAACTCTACTTCCCTGACTACTAGGCCTGGGCCACCAACCATAGAACGTTCTATTTCTATCACCAAACTTGCTTTGGTGACAAAAAAAAGAGCTATAGCTAGGGGAATATTATATTATTTTGTTTGTTTGTGTCTGACTAATGCAGCCCCACCATTTTAGACGCATTGTATTGCCAGATTGGAGTTGTACCAGTGTGCAGTGAAGAAGCCCCCCCATTCCCCTCAAGGAAATTGGAAAGACAGATTTGTGCCTGCCTCCATCCCATGCCTATCTATCCTCTCTTTATTACCCTCACAAGACTGGCCAATGTGTGTTTCGTGAAACAAAGCGGATGAGCAATGTACCACCGCCATTGCGCTTGAATTGGAACAGGTAAATGACATGCATGCACCAAAGGTTGATATATATTATGAGTGATTGTTGTTTGTGAGCGTGTTGAGATGATTTATGTGGTGGCAGGCAGTGAGACTGGGTGTTTAACTATAACTATTAAGCGTAATTGTGTTTGTGATGATTTACAATGTTGGTGGTTCAACGACGGGTGATAATTTTTTTCATGAAGGTGATTTTTTTCCTTCCCCTTTGACACTGAGCAAGATTTGTTTGCGGGTCCACCCTGCTTTGCTTTCTGTTTCAAACTCCTTAAAGACCCATCCTGTCCCTTTAGCTAACAAACACAAATCTAGTCTACACAAAAAATGACTCAATGTTTCTCTTGTTCATCAACAGCATTACACTACAGGTCGATCTATCGCATTTGAGTCGGGACTCAGTCAGTAAGGAGTTGGACACATTACTCGGAGTCAGGAGTATGATGGAAGGACTCAGGGCATGACTACAACAACAACAGCCACCAGAAGAAGGAAGTTATCAACTTTTGGTGATGACTGTAAGAGGCCTACTCAACTCTGTGGAGAGGTGGTGAGAGAGGTGCATTGATTTTACTTGATTTGGAAAATGCAATGTTTCTGAGTGTGTGTCCTGGCTGGCTCAAATTTGAAACTATGTGGTGGTTGGGTGGGTGGCCTGTTGTTGTAGGTAACTGGAGACAGACATGTGGTGATCATCACATTATGCGCGTGCTAGACTAGATATTAGTATTATGATGATGTTCATGACAATTGCGAGTTTGACTTGCCCGATACATGAGGCCACTTGTCTGTGATTGTTGGTTGTTGTAATTGCTCTCACCTAATTGATCGAACATCAGTCATAAAATTAATGATTGCAAAAAGGACTATTTTCTCTTGCACTGCCTCTGAGTCTTCTTGGTGCACTCCTTATGAAGTTTACCTTCTGTCATTCTCCTTGATTCTACAATATCATTTTTGTTTTACAATCCGCAGGCCTTTACTACTCCTGCACAAAAAGGCAAAAGCACCATAACACTCACGCTTACCTTACTGGAACGCATCAGCCAGACACCCTAGATTGACAGACAATCCAAGAAGAACGCAGATGCACCTCCCAATCTGGCAATACAGTATCATTTTTCTTTTAATAATAATGTATTGGAACTGTGTGTGTTGTTCAGCTTCACTCCTACATAATTTGTATTTACTATTTTTCAAACCTAGGCAACAGAACATTTAGATATATAATAATATATAATATATATCTTGGGTCTCTCTGAAGCTGATGGACTGTTTGGTTTGCATTGAATTTAAGTTAACTGTGTCATAGTCATTCCTTCATTTCCTTTTCTGCCCACAACAGATTGATGATGGTTGGCTGCTCATTGCCCAGATAAATATTGTTTTGGTGTACTGTTTGTCTTTGTCAAACCGTTCCCCAAATCCCCTTTCCCATCCATTCATCAAACCCCTAACCCTCTTTCCCCGGGCTTTGTGATTTATTGAGGTGTGACTTAATAATTTACACCATTAATTGATCACACACTTGGTTGGGTGGATGTGGTGAAAGCAACACCAACTCAGTGCAGGATCTTCAGTTCTACTTCTATTACTGAAACAATAGTCCACACTGGCCCCATTTACCTATCAACGCATAAAAGTGATCAATGTTTTAGATATAGAAGAACATCATTCGTCAGCATCATCATTCAGGCATTGTGTGTTGCTTTACGTAAAAGCTTAACCAATAACCATGTCCACTTCAGACTTTAAGTCCTCTTCACGGATAACAATTTGAGTGTCACTTTTGTTTTAATCGAAATGCTAGCTCACCAATGCTCTGAATAATTTAGTATTGTTTATTATATTTTCACTATCAGGTATTCTTTGTTGTGTTGTAGTCTGGTCTCAATTGTTTGTAAAGCTACAATATAATAAGATATAACCCACTAACTCAGTTTTTATTTCAATTTAGTTGCCTGAGATGAATAATCCTTCTGATTAAAATCCTATAGTTGGAGTTCATCTAGGTGGGAGTGGGATCTCACTTCTGATTCCTTCACTGTTGTTAGTGCACTAGCCTGCTACTACTACCACCATCATGGCACCTTGGGAAACCCTGTAGCCCTCGCTTCTTTTATTCAGTAAGAGAACTATGGTTTGTTGTTCTACTAAGTTGTAGGCAATATAGGCAATGGCACCCCCCCCCCTTAGTGGTCATTATAATTGCAGACTGCAGAAATTAGGTGAGTATTAGGACAAGGGTACCACATAGGCATAACACATACCTAATTGTTGTTATATATACTATCAGCAAATTTAAAAAAATAGGTTGCGCTAAAAAGCAGCACTGTAAAGTAAAACACCCCTAAAAACCTAGATTTGAGGCAAAAATAATGAAACTTAAATATTTATCATTCAACCCAAACAAAAAAACCCACCCCTTCCATCCACCACAACTGGCCCACCCGTCTACTCAAACAAATGAAATCCCTCCGTCCCCAACCATTGCCCAACCAAAATCGAAATGTCCATTGTCCGGGAAAAAAATGAAAATAGACTATGTTAGCCCCGATCCCAACTCCGACGTCCCCACCCTCCCCACTCACAACAAAAACCAAGTCCCACCCACCAAAACAAAAGTTAAAAAAGGGGCAGAGGGCACTAGGCATGGTGTGCCAGGCTCAGGAGCTTGTTGAGGTGCCTTTCAATTTGTCTCTGCCAAGCTTCCATCCGCGCCAGCCTTGAAAGAACGCATCGTAATAAAGTGCGGACTGAGTGGGGGGCAGCAGTGAATGATGATGATTGATGGCGGGCAGCGGGCAGCGGCCAGCGGCCAGCAGACTTCGGTGCCAATGAGATTGTGAAGAAGCTGGAGGTGCTGCTGGTGTTGGGGCCTGGCTGGGGCCCTAGGCAGCTGCCTCCTCCTTCTACAGAGCCACTAGCTGCCGATACTCGGCTCTGATCGCCTCCAGCTTTTGCTGCTGCAGTTGGGCTGCTGCATCCTGGTGAGATGGAGTAGCTAGAAAGAAAAAAGACAAATTGTAAACAATGCTCAGTGCAAAAAACGTGTTTAAAATTATGCACTGGGTGGCTCAGTAACAGCACACATTCGATTTGATGTGATTAGAGTCACAGCCATTACCCGCACATGTCTCTCATAAAACTAAAGGCAAATGGCAAATGCACTAGCTGTCTGAATGGATTTAAGGCAGAATAAATACAGCAGCACACCAATTTAAGAAAACTGCAGTTTTTTATCTCTTTTGAAGGATTTCCTAGTAAAAACTAAAAAGTTACTAAACAGACACTTTTTGTGGAAAAAATAAAAATAAATTCCTTATCATTAATGAGAAAGATATTATGCACCATTGGAGTGCAAGTATTCTCTCTCTTGTGCTAAATTAATTAATGGAGTTATGCCTCAGCTGGCGCTTTAGTTGTACACGTCGTTAGTTGTACTTTGCTAGTCTCTGCTGTCTGCAGCTGAGGCAGCTGTAATAGACAATTAACTTATTTCAATGGCCCTGCTCTTCTCCAAAATACCTTTCAATTTTATCCTGACTACAAGGCAGATGAATAATATGAATGATACATGTCACCTATAAAATAATGTAATCATGCAGACATCCTATCTACCGTTAGTTCATGGTGGAAAAAGCGATGTACTGCAGTACAGGGAAAGGATTAAGGAAGGGGATATAGCTCAGGCACGTTTATAACAGACTATCCCAACCACAAAAGTCAAGCAATTATTCATTCATCATTGCATTGTTCTTCTAGTATTCTTAATCTTCACCCTTGGGTTTGCTTGTACCATTTAAGCTTTACATTCTCTCATCCACTCTTTTCCATAGAAAACCATCCATCCATATATATCCAATCAATCCATCCATCCAAACATAGCTCCGAACGAACCTTTCACTAACGTCCATTTACCCAACCATGCATCCTTTCACCCATTCACTCATCCTGCTTTGCCTTGAACCCATCCAAGCATTCCTTTCACCCACCCAGGCAGACATCCTTTCATCCATATACATATATACCTTTTCATCCATCCTTCACCCAGGCATGAAGATTCTTATCATCATCATCACCTAAATGCATGCATTCTTTCACCCACGCATCCTTTCGCTCATATATTAAATACATTTCACCCATCCTTTTCCTTTCATCCTGTTTTCCCTTTCCCATCAACCCATCATTCTTAAAGTTCATTTGTGAACCTTTGTCTGCTGAGTTTCAGATAGAAGAGGACATAACTGCTCAACTCCCGCTGTATCTGTTAAATCGGGGTGTTCACCAGTCAATACCCTTGCAGTGAGTATATTACTATTTGTCAATAAGGAAGCAATGTGACTTACCGCTTCCCACCCCTGTTGCCGGTGGTACTCAGGGCCGGACTGGCCGTAGTGGGCACCGGGCATTTCCCCGGTGGGCCGCCAGGGTGGGGGGCGGTTTTGGGCCCCTGGGAGGCCGTTTTTGTTACAAGACCCCTTTTGCAGCTTAGCTGCAATATGGGCCACTGTAACAAAATCGGCCAAAACCGACCCTGGCAAACAGCTCGGCCGCACTCCCAACCCCCCGGGGGGGGGGCGACCAAGCACTTTGCCAGGGCCAGTTTTGGTTCCCAGTCTGGCCCTGCTGGTTTTCCCCTTTCAGTGATCGCTGCCGCATACCCTCTGCTGGCGATCTCGGAGCCGGCCCCGGCACCTGTGGTCTGTGCCGCTAGAAATAACATTAAACATTTAGATGCCAGATACACCTCCCCCTATTTCTTTTAAGCAAAATGTAAGCACAAAATATCACTACAGTTCTGTTACAGTATCTTAATCTTCTATCAAAAATTCAAAACATCATATTGGGCATTTTGTTGTTTGGCAATGTTTGAAAAGCCAGGCAGCCAAGCCAACCAAAAACTTTTTGTAATGGAGGGGCAGAGCTATGATGAATCTGAGTTATTGAAGCTCAAGGAAAGGGTGTGCATGGCCAAAGGTGGTGGTTGACTGAATGATTGAATGAAAACTTATAGAGCGTGCATATGGCCATAGGCGTCGTGGTGCTGGTAAAACGGAGAAGGCATTAGTCTGCAGTAAACGAAAACCTAGTGGAGCTAGCTGGGAAATCACCGGAACTATGTATTTGTAAACAGGCAAGTTTCAAGGGATTTCTGAAAGATGGGCAAGCACTTTTCAGATTTTCAGGTACATAAGTAGCCCATTACAAAGTGTTGCAGTTGTGAAAATAAAACTTCTTACTCCCCAGGTTGCTTTTTTGATTTTTGGTACCACTAAGTTGAATGAATGGGTAGAATGCAGTGTTCTTGTGGGAGCATACCCGGAACCTATTTTTTAGATATTTAGGGCCGCAGTCATGAAGGGCCTTGTACATAATACAAAGCCTTAAAGATGATTCGCTTTGTTACGGGTAGCCAATGTGGTTTAAGTAATGCGTGAGATATGTGTCGAAACTTTAGGATCCCTAACAGAAGACGGGCATTCTGAAGAACTTGCAGTTTGTTGAGCAATCTTTGTTGAATATTAACATACAGAGCAATACAATAGTACATTTTTGATAGGACTAGGGCAACCACCACAGTTTTGGAGGTCCAAGGGAATACAGGGGACATTTTTTTAGTATTCTCAAGGTGTGGAAGCATGACAATGTAGCATGGTTAATTTGGTTAGAGAATGTCAGCTTGTTTTAAAAAATTACTTCAAGGTTTTTAACCTTTTTGGAGTGGGATGGGAGAGTTCTGGTGTCGCAAGGCCACCCCGTAGGGGACCAAAACGATGTGTCATTTCCGAATAGCAGAGCCTCGCTTTTACTAGAATTCAATTTGAGGCAGTTCTTTCTCATCCAATATCCTACTTCTAATAGACAGTCATGAAATCTACAGCCCACCTCTAAGTGGCCCTCAAGATGGATATCACTATCTGAGTGTTGTCTGCGTACAACACCAGGGAGAACCCAAAAGACTGGATTAATCTGGCTAGAGGTGTCACGTAAATAATAAAAGTGTAGGGCTCCACAACGGAGTGAGAAAGGCCTAGAATAATGGTCTCCTAGCACAACTGACTGTTCTCTATCTGCAAGAAATGAACTAAAAAGAGTCAGGGCAGAGTCTGTTATCGCTATACTCCCTAGACAGGATAGCAACACTGAGTGATTTACAGTGTCAAATGCGGCCGGCAAATCTAAAAGAATGAGCGTTGCCTTGCCACCGTTCACGATTGTTCTGATATCTTCTGTGCCAACATGCAAGGCAGATTCTGCACTACGATTAGATCAAAACCCGAATTGGTACAGGGTCAAGAATATTACTGATGTCTAAAAAATGAGAAAGTTCCAATTTCATGGCTTTTTCTGCTAGTTTGACTGGAAGTGGGAGTCTCAAAATTGGGTGAAGCTACTGAGCTCCAACTAGTTCAGCATGGGTTTCCTTAGTAGGGGTAGGATGGGAGGCCTTTTTCCTTAATTTGGGAAGTATTCTTTTTTAAACAAGTTGTTTAAGAGCATTGTGAGGTAAGTGGCTACTATTTCTGGTGACGTAATTGTTTTAGGTGGGCAAGGATCGGAGAGGGCCCCAGATTTAGGGGCATATTTACAACGAAGTGGCAGAGCATGGCATTAGCCTCCTTGGCTTAACACAATGCTCCACCACTTCTGAAACACAGGGCTGCACCATATTTACAACAATATGGTGCAGCCCTGCGTTTCCCCCTGCGCTGGCGCTAAATTTAGCAGCCTAGCGCCAATGCAGGCACCCTTGCACCATTATGCAAGGGTATCTGCGTTGAGGGGAAGATTGTTTATGTGCAGGAAGGTGTCCCTTCCTGCACATAAACAATCTTTAAATGGAATTTTGTCACTTCTATGTGCGCTGCTTAAAGCAGCACACATAGAAATTGCAAAACGTAATAAAAAAAAAAAAAAGATTGTTTATGTGCATGAAGGGTCACCTTCCTGCAAATAAGCAATCAATGGTCTGTTGCTGTGTCTATGTGTGCTGCACAATGCAGCACACATGGAAACAGCAAAAACGAGGAGAAATAAAGCATTTCGACTCATTTTGCAGGTTTTCCCTAGTCTTAATTTTGGCGCTGCCTCCTATTTACGCTGCCCTTGTAAATAGGGGGCAGTGTCAACATCAATGGGTGTTGCGGTGGAACACCCACCGCAACACCCCTTGCCCACCCCTTTCACGCTAAGTACAGCATGAAAGAGTGCCTTATTTACAAGGCAGCGCTAAGCCACGCTAAGTGGCTTAACGCTGCCTTGTAAATAAGGCGAAGCACATATCGCCGCAGGAACGTCTCTAAAAATTACGTTCCTGTGGCGATAGGGGCTTGTAAATGTGCCCCTTAGTTGCTTCAATGAGTTGTATTTACCTGTTCAGTTGTTAAGGGAGAGACCTCCTTGAGCATTGTAGATGGGGAATTAATTCTTCTCGTTTGAAAACGGAGACGAGCAGTTCACCTAGCGTACTCGCTGGAGTTATTTGTGGCGGATGGTGCCACGTTACTTTCTGCCTATCCCAAGGAGACGCATGAGCGCGTTATTTGGACAAATACAATTGAGGATCAAAATAATCATAATTACGACAATAGAACCAGAATACTATTCCTGTATAAAGAGATTGAATCGACTGTGAGAAGAGAGTCCATATACTACTGTGAATATTAGGACCTGCTGGGTCGGAATTATCACCAGTTGGAAGCCCTGAAGAAGTCAAGGGTTAACACCCAAAGACGAAACACGTGTTGGCTGGCTTGTGAAGCAACACAACATTAAACCTACACTTGAAGCAAGAACACTTTGTCTTCATTTCCTACCTTCTGTATTATAATTATTTTATGCGTGTGCACAGGGTTTGATGTTATTTACTTAGACAGACTTGTGTCTGTAATTGAGGGCTTAGGGGTTTTCCCTCACCTGTTGCACCGCACAGATATCTCTTCGTTTTACTTCTACGATATTGGGCAAGCGCCAATCCACACCCTGTGATAACTAATACCCCCCTTTCGCTTTCTCGGGAATTAATTCCTAATCATCAAAGGGGTCTCTAGTTTGATAAGTGGCCGAGAATTCATTATAGACCTTGTTAACTTTTGATTGAAAGAAATGACCAAGATCCTCACAAAAGGTTTGTTTTAGAAACAGAGAATTATTATTGCTCAAACTGGCCAGGTTATTAACTGTCCAGAAGAGTTCTCTGGCAGAGTTTTTGCTGTTTCCATTTTCTTAGTGAAATAGTCAGACTTTTCAGCTAAAATCATAGATTTATAAACCCTTATGCATTGATTGTATTTCTCTTTCTCACCAGGATCATAGTTCTTTCGCAATTTCTGTTCTTTTCTTCCACAGGCCTGTTATTGAGCTCTTAGCTTATCTGAAGACCAAGGGACATTTTGGGGATTTTAGGGGAGCCAGCTGGTCCATCTCTGAGATGCTCCATTTGGTGTAGTTTATGGATGCCAGCTCCAGGTCGTTGTCTAAAACTGGTTGAGATTCCCCTAATGTTCTCTTCAACTTGTCAGTTTTTATTGTATGCCAAGCTTATGATGTAATGGTGTTGCAGTCACCTACTGATGGGTGTTAACCTATTCAGAAGAGATAGCTTAAAAAAGACAGCGTGGTGATCTGACCATGTAAGTGGTATTGAGGATCCCTCAGAAATGAAAGGGTTGTTTGAGAAAATTCTGTCAAGGGTGTGTCCCGCCCAGTGAGTGATTGAGTGAACCAATTAGGAATGTCCAAGGCTCGTAATACATATTGACCAAGGCTGTACAACACAAAGATTGCCTTGTTACTCCTGCGCAGATGGTGTCCTAATGTTTGTTAAGTGCATTCTAATTGTGTTCCTCATAAAACTCTTGGTGGAACAATTTCTGTATCAACGGGAAATCTCATGTACATTGCTGGCTCATATATTTTTGAAGTAGCATATCAGTGTTGCACTGTACCAAGCAATACTGACAAGCAAATAAGACCTGGAAAAAGAAGAGGAACAATGAGTATCACAGTTTAGTTTGTGCTTTGTATAGACTTCATAGGGACCATCCAGTGTAGGGAAAAAAACAGTTGTCTTTACCAAGCCCTGCATCACTATCAATAACCAACACTAGACATTACAACATTTTCCTATGTTTGATGATGTCTGCTTCGGTTTTGAGCTCTATTGTGACATCATTCACTGGATGGCCCCTTGAATATATATTCCAGAGAATTTGTCTGATACTGTGCACTTTTTAGGTAAGAGTGAAACTTGGCAGAAGAGTTGTTTATATCCCGGCTGGAATTTCTTTACATAGTGGGGACTGGCCCCAACCACGTTCAGCCAACATATTGAAAAATGCCAACCAAAATAAGCTGTGCACTTAGAACTCCTGAATAAATTAAAAGATGTAATTTTTTTTCTAATTAGTTCAGCAGTCAATTCTTTACAACAACCATACAGAAATATATTTTCTCCGAACCATTGTTGTATCTTAAAATCATGCTACAAAATTGATACAAGGAATTCACTGCATTGATGGGGTCTAATTGTTTAAATGATGAAAAATATCTGAAATGGAATATGATATGTGCTTAATTACTCCACTTCAGGCTGTGACTCTTGCACAAAAGAGTAGTAGCATGATTGAGGGGGAAGAGGAGTCATCTGTTGCACCTTTATAACAGCAGCTCCAATTCATACATGGTAACAATGATTCTGTTTTGCTGCAGGTTTAACCAGACTCCAAGACTCCAAAATTCCAGGTTCAAGAACAGCGGAATTAGTGGGACCTGTACCGTATGAAGGTTTTGTTAATTGGAAACTTACCATATGGGATCAAACTATGAAGCAATATTTTAAATTAGCGGAAGGGCAGAGTTTGTCCGAACCACAAGGAAAGTCAGCTACAACTGAGAGAAATGTAATTTAATAAACTCAATCTGCATCAAATCGATATAATCTGTGAACTCTAAAAGCAGACAGCATAACATGCTTTGTGCGAGGTAAAAGATGTAAAGGATCTCGTGGATGAGTTGAGCTGGCAAAAATGGTGCTAAAGAAATGGCCTTAATTTATATGAAATAATCAAAACATGCAAGAGCTTTTTGACCTACTATCTACCCCAAAAAGCAACAGCAACATATCACGGTAAAGTTGTAGTTACACAAGAGGAAAGAGTAAGGTGCTCATAATCAGATGACACAGCTACAATAGAGTGATTAGAACCATGCACTGAAGAGGAACCAGACATAAGAATGTTTCTTTATGCTGCAGATGGCATTGCTGAAGGTAGAAAGAACATTCTAAGACATCAATGTTGTTGTGTTGGCTTTGTAACTTTTCCAAGAGCCTGCAATGTAAGCAATTGTGTGTTGCATTTGGTGCAGGCAAAATGTTTCATTAGTAGTGTGAGAGATTGGGTTGCTTGTTGAGTCAGGTGTTAACCCTGCTCAAATAACAGCCACAATCCCTGTCAGGGTGAACCACTAAAGTCACTAAATTAACCTGTGCTTAAGCCTCTGGTAAATTGGCTCAAAAGCAGTCAGGCTTAACTTACAGGCAATGTGTGAAGTATTTATGCAGCACACAAACAGTAATAAAATGAGAACACAACACAAGAAAATTTCCACGAGAGGATGGCTGGATGGGGTGGGAGACACCGCGGGGGTGTCCAAGCCCTCTGCACTTGTCGCGTGTGCTGCGGTGGCCTGCAGGACATCGGGGACAGCAAGTCACATAGTGGCTGAAATGGGCACTACGTGAGGTGACCGAGGGCCGGGGAGGCATCCAGCATGTCCCCACGACACTTGCTGTGAGTTGACTCAGCACAGGCCCATCCCGCTAATTAGTGGAGATCCCTTGCATTGAGACGGCTCGGCAGCTACACGAGCCTTCTGACTGGTAGAGACGAGTGGGCGCTGAGCCGGAGGACTGCGATCGGATCCCCCTGCGATGTTGGAGCTGTCCATAGGATCTGGACCGCATTGGTGAGGCGAGAGGTGGGAGGACTGGACAGCCGAGCACAGTGGTAGATACTTGCGGGAGCGCTCGTCATATGTGGTGCGGAGGCAGCCGCAGTCCATGCAGGTAACAACGGTGGGGCGGTGGGGCCAGGTAAGGGGGATTTCGAGGACGATGCTGAGGGAAAATTAATTATTCATTTAATTTTCCCTCAGCATCGTCCCTCGAAATCCCCCTTTACCTGGCCCCACCGCCCCACCGCTGTTACCTGCACGGACCGCGGCTGTGTGGAGGCCTGCGGGACATCGGGGACCACAAGTGGCGCAGAGATTGGAATGACCTCTGTGTGAAATACCCGAGGGCCAGGGAGGCGTTTAGTGTGTCCCCACAACAACTGAAGTAAGTTGGCTTAGAGTAAGATAGTGCGAAGGGGCCAGAGACACACAGAAGGGATTGCACATAGTGTGGCTCATAAGTATGGGGTTGTTTTAGTGTGTATTCGTGCTACAGACTATGTAAGAGTGGCCACTATACAGATCAAACGCAATCACAGATGCATAAACAAAGACTGAGGAGAGTAACAGAATCACAACAAAGCAAAAAAGAAGGGCACATTTTTAAGGCATTGCTTCAGACTAAAGACACTTACTAGATGAATCAATTTACCTGCTCCCCTACTCAAAATGCAGTACTGCATCAAAATAAGCATTGGAAGACATGGGTGGGCTGCAGAATGCCTGCATGTGTAAAAATGGGATCACTGTGCGGCTCAAACTGAACCTACAAAGGCACGGACACGTTGGAAGGCACAGGACGCAGTGAGATAGCCCAGAATTGATAATTGAGCAAATAACGCAGACAAGCGGCAACCAGGTGCAGCTAATGCACCCACAGAAGTGAGAGGCTACTGAGAGCATTACACCATGAGGACAGTACGTAGACAACCAGCAGCAAATGATCAGTACGGGGAAAGTAGACAAAGCGCAGCCCAAGCTACAGTTTGAGCTGCGTAGTGCTACTAAGTCCAGAGACGCCGATGCTGGCATTGCGGACTCTGGCCCTGAGACATGTGACCCCTCCACAAACGGAGACCTAAAGTAAATACTAGCAGCCATGCAATGCAGCTTAACAAAAATAGACTGAAAAATAGATGCCCTTGCATTCCGCATGGACAGAATGTTGGAGAGACTGGGCAAGCACACAGAGAGACTGGATAAGGTAGAAAGAAGAGTCTTGGATGCGGAGGATACGATCAATGAAGAAATGGCCAGGAATAAGAAAATGGATGGTTTGCTCCACGCCCTGCAAGCGAAGACAGAGGACCTGGAAGTATGCTCCAGGCCGAACAACATATGCATAGTGGGGGGTCGCAGAATCTGCCAACATAACAAATATGGCAAAGTTTGTGCAGCCCACACTTGTGAGCGTGATGGGCAGATACGTTTTCGGAGATCTTTGTGGTGGAAGGTGCCCACCGTGCTCTAGCACTGAAACCAGTTCCGGGTGCCAACCCCCGCCCAATAATTGCCAAACTCCTAAATTATAGAGACCGGGATGCAGCTCTGCAGAAGGCTAGGGAGCTACAAACACTGCGCTTCGAGGGTATGGAGTTATCCATTTACCCACTCTCACACAACAAATCCAAGAAGCTGGTCACCAGTTCGTGCCTGTGAAGAGAAAACTACGAGAGCTAAAAATTGAATACAGCATGATGTACCCTGCCAAACTGCGAGTTGTGTCGAACAGGAAGGCTCTCTTTTTCATGGACCCCAAGACGGCATTTCAGTTCATCAAGAAGAGAGGAGGAACAAGCGGCAAGAAGGGTCTCCCTAAAAACACTTCCAATGAGGACGAAGACACACTGGGCCTTGAGGAACAATGAGATGGTGGTTATGACTTGAACTGCTTCAAAACCCTACCACCAATGCTGAAGACAAGGTAAGAATGGGGAAGTGACATGGACTATGCTGTAAATATTTCTTGTATACCACGGCCCCATCCCTAGCGAGAAACGATCGCACCGGAGACAACTCTGGGGAAGATGCGAGGATTGGAACCTCCTGCCCAGCCCCATACTTGGACCACTGGTAAGACTGTATTGAACCACATAGAAATCTCCCACGGACATGCTTATGGACAGCGGAAAAGGGATAGGGGGAGAACTCTATCTAACAGGAGAGAACTGGATAAATACACACTGAACCCTAATAATCACCCTAAAAGGGGTGAATTGAACTATATTGATTTAGCACATTGAAAATGGATGGAAACTGTCAGATAGCGTCTAACAAGACGGTTGGCATTGGGGAAGATTAGAGGACAGGCAACATTCACCCCCATGTGTGTACCACCATGTGTAGTTTGCAATTTTTTAAAGTTTCTGGGAGGGACATACGGAAGAAAGGGAGGGGAGGGTTGTAGCGATGCTATGCAAAGTTTGGGAATGTATAGCGTGGGTGGGACTCATTGCATGATTGTAATTGTTCGGTTAGTGTTGTATAGTCGAAGTATGTATGTTGATCGTCTGGCTGCTCTTGATCGCATGACACACAATGTACTGATATACTGGAGGGTACAGGGGAAGGAATGAATAACCAGCCTACTGAGTCACAGATTAGATTCCTCACATGGAACGTTAGAGGGTTTAAATGACCACAGAAAAATATGAACGGTAGTATCATATCTCAAACGTCACAAGGTGGAAGTAGCGATTTTACAGGAGAGGCACCTGACACCCAATAGTGATGCATTGACACAGTGCAGATTACAGGGCCAATTTCTCACGTTAGGATTTACTTCACATGCAAGAGGGGTCCTTATTTGGGTTGAACGGGGCGGATGTAAAACTGCAAAAAGTACGCATTGACCTGGGCGGCAGGTTTGTGGGGGCCCGTTGCTTTAAGGAAGACTTAGCAATTCTGTTGGTGGGACTCTACGGCCCTAAATTATGATGACCTTTAGTTTTATCACACACTTAGCACTTGCTTATATCACAGAGAGCCCCTGATGGTGCCATTAGATCCCATGGAAATCCGTGTTGCACTGGCAGGTATGCAGCTCAGGAAGGCGCCGGGCACAGATGGCCTCACTGTGGCCTTTTATAAAGCATATCAAGACCTCCTGATACCACACTTAGTCACATTATACGAAGAAATTGTACAATTAAGCCTGGGCGTACTTCACGGAGTTCTGCTACGTGAAACTCCCCGAAATGCAAAAACAACTCTGTCGCACTCTGCGGAGCTCCACGAGCAGTGGAGTGCATTAGATAAATGCCAGTTCGCAGTGATTTTCAGTGCTAGGTGCTTGTCCGCACTGTGCAATCATCGCGAACGGCACCATGCAAAGCGCAGGCGGCGCTGCTTCCTTTCTGCTGCTTGAGCAGATTTTTACTCGAGCGGCAGCTTTCTCAACGCGAACGGACGGTTTCTCAACGCGAGCGGTCGCGAGCATACGCGACCTTTCGCAATCAGAAATTTGACCGCCCGCATTGCGAAATCTCGCCGGGAGGTTGATTTTCCATGCTCGCGCTCGCCAACTTGATGTTAACAAACGAGGAAAAATCTCGCCGGGAGGTGGATTTTCCTCGCTCGCGCTCGCCAACTTGACATTGACGAACGCGAGCGAGGAAAAAAACTCCGCTCCGCAACGCAAAGCAGAGTTTTTGGGAATTCCGCATCTCCGCGTAACGTGCAGTGCGGAAAACTCCACAAACTCTGCGAGTGGAATGGAGTTCAGCGATCAGACTTAGGTACAATCTGTAATAATGCCCCCATCAATGCACGAAGCCTTAATCGTTGCAATCCCGAAACCTGGCAAACTACCTAACCATTGCTCCTCATATAGGCCTCTATCACTATTAAATGTAAATACGAAATTATTCACTAAAGTACTGGCCAAAAGATTCGCTCCAATACCACCAGGTGTGGTGGAGCCAGAGCAGTCAGGATTTGTCCCCGGCCAGTATTTACACACCAATTTCAGAACGTTGCTGGGAGCAGTACAGCAGTTGGATCCCAAAGTGAAAGGGGCTGCAGTCTTTGAAGACACCAAAAAGGCATTCTACTCTGTTGAGAGGGAGTTCATGAGATCAACCTTGAAGCAAATCGGGGTGGGGGACGTGTTCCTATGGCTGGTTATGATATTATACAATAAGCCAGTGGTGCGTATCCATATTGGTGCAGTAACCACACTCCAAATTTCGATCACAAGAGGCACCTGTCAGGGCTGCCGACTATCACCCTTACTATAAGCACTTGTAGCGGAACCGCTGGCATGCACACCATGAGAATACCATGGCCATAGAGGGCTGTGTTTCCTGGACTACAGACTTGTCGTATCAGCATACGCTGATGATACACTGCTGTATGTCCGGGAACCAGAGAGGAATCTTACGCCTATACTGAGGGAGGTGGTGCAATTTGGGGGTCTTTCGGGACTAAGGGTGAACTGGGATAAGTCCATAATTTTTCCACTTACCCCATCTATGGCACCACTAACATTGGAGTTCCCCTTGCAATAGACTGCAGATACTGTGCGTTATCTGGGCATACAGATTCATACAGATCCTGCGGCATTCATACTGGAAAACTATGGCAAAATGATACAAAAATTGGAAGACGATGTGAACCGCTGGATAAAACTACCTTTGTCCGTTATTGGGAACAAAGCTCTCATGAAGATGGTAGAACTGCCTAGATTCCTGTTTCTATTCCTGAACATACATTTTCTCTTATCCAAAACAGATTTTGGGACATTGAGCTCTTTACTGATTAAATTAGAATGGGCGAGAAAGCAGCCAAGGGTTCGATGGGAAGTCCTCACTCTACCTTACGACATGGAAGGCCTTAATGCACCAGACCTAGAATTATATTATAAGGCAGCGCAAAGCTCATTTGCCTATTACCGGGTCCATGGCCCACATAATTTGCCTAATATGTACCTAGAGAGAGACGCCGCAGACCCTAATACACTCCCTCAGATACTTTTCAAAGCACCGACCTGCCGATATGGAGTCTTTGACCTATTGAACACTCCAACGCATGCCTGGCAGAGTACAGCTAGATAAACAATCGGGTGCATTACTGTACTCCCCTCATATCAGATTGGAGTGGTGCACCTGGTTGCCACTGGGACTGGAGAAGAATGTGAGAACTGCCCTACATACACAAGGGGTAACAAAGATGGGAGATCTATTCCAAGATGGGGTGGATGGGAAGAGGGGGAACACTCAAGAACAAGAAAATACACCTTCAGCTCTCACATAGTACCACTGCCATAGAGTCTGTCATGCATTGCGGGAACTATTAGGACAAGAGCTACAGGAACCGCCAGAAATGCCGGCGCTCTCTGTCTTGATAAAGAAAGAAGCCCCGGACAAGTTAGTAACGACTTTAAGCTCATGCACAGGAAGCGCACAGGCCAAGTATTACTAAGGCACGATTGGACTGGCAGAGAGATTTGGGTAGACCCATAGAAGACAAAGTATGGCAATACTGTTACGCTAAGACCAAAGAGGAATCCTTAAATGGGAGACACCGATTAATACATTTTAAATACATAAACCGCATTTACTACATGCCAGAAAGATTGTTCAGATATGGCCTGAGGGACTCTGCAAACTGCTTGCAATGCAACGGACAAGATGCCGGGTTTATGCATGCTGCCTGGTATTGCCCAGGGATATTTCAATACTGGGAGGGAATCTTCCTGAAGCTGAATGCTATAACAGGCCTCACCATAAAGATGCACCCGATGTTGGCCCTGCTGGGCTATGATAAAGACATAGAAAAATCTGTGAGGAGACTAACAGCTATTGGGCTGCTGTTGTCTAAGCATAGAGTAGAGATGCACGGGGCTAGGGGCCCCATTCCAACCTTAGCGGAATGGCATTCGGACATGACATACTGCAACACCAAAAGCAGAACAATAGACCCCTTGACACGACAAATGGATGCATCCCATCACGAATATACAGAAAAGTAGGCCACTTGCAGTAAGATCGGGTGAGGATCATTATATAAAGTCAATGTAAGTCACAGAAATGTAACAGCAACTGGTGATATTTACCACTAAATGCTTTGTAACGATTTTTGTACTATACAATTCTATATTGTGAGGTGGAGGCTATGAGGAATTCAGATGTTTATGTGTGATCTTGAAATGCTAATAAAAAAGTTTTAAAAAAAAGTGATTTGCCAGAAGTAGATTTAACTACTCCACCATACCCACTATATGGGAGAAGATGAAAATCCACAATATTTAAAGACCTTCCTTGCGAGGAAGAGGTTTCTCCACTCGAGTGGCTGAATCACTCTTGATCAGCGCCAGGACACTCCTTGGAGTATGCGAGCAATACAAATGCCAATTCACTCATTCATAAGCAAACTGCAGGAGAAAAACTGAGGCAGAAATTTACCAGTCACGTAACAATGATATCATTAGCTGTTAACGCAACACTACCACATCACATCTTCTCACAAAGGAGAGAGTTGTTTCTTGTTTGAGATTTGAACTCAAAACTCACCCTTGAGAACAAACTTTTACGTGCACAGAGCCACCCAAATGTAAGCTGCATAAAATGTTTAATTTTGCAGAAATTCTACATGTTATGCATTGAAATATAGCACAATCTTCAGCTCGCCCATTAATAGCACATTATTCCACCTGGAGCTACAATTCTGTAGTAAGGACGACAGCTGAACAGCTAGGTAAGTAGAAAATTGTTTATTGAAGGCTACACTGTAGACCAGGGCCTTCTCAGCCAACACCAACCGTTGTCTGACTCAGCCCGTACTTCAAACCAATACATTCTACAGCTTTACATCATTCCATGGAAACACTGGAATACCTGGGAGAGAATGGAGCCAGGACACAACATTGACTACGTTCTACTCCAAGTACTACATATCCTTCCTCCTTCTTAAACAGAAATACAAAAAAAAAGAAAAGAAAACACTTCAAAACACAACAATAATGTACATACAGAGTATAAATAAAACTATTGGCAAAACCTTCTAGGAGTAACTCTGGTTCTCGAGCTCCTCCTGGGAACATTTCCGTTGGACACACTGCTTCCCTCATCATTACCTATGTGACTGGGTGCAGAGCTGCCCACTTTCCTCTCTTTTGCCTTGAAAATTTTACAAAGATCCCACCAATGCCCTCCATCCACCTGAACGGCATTACTTCCCACTTTTGTGACAGTTGTGAGTGCACCAAACTTGTTTTGGCCCTTCTTCACATGAACAGATGACTTGATGCGAACAATATCACCCACAGCCAAAGGAACCAGCTTAGGCCCTCTTTTTTGATCATACCAGTTTTTCTGTTTGGCTTGAGTTCCCAGCACATTTTCCTTCACAATCTCCATAAGACTTAAAACATCAGAATCTGATTTGAGCCACTTACTCATCCACCCTGGCCTAAAGCTGGTGTTCGCTTTTCTACCTCTCAACAGCATACTGACCAAGGACTTACTAACATCATGGTTACCTGACCTCGCCCACCGCACACACTCACCCACAACTCTATTCATCCTCTCCATGAGACCATTGGTTTGCGGGTGGTAAAGGGAGCTTCTCACATGCTTTATTCCACACACATCCAGAAAAACCTGCAGTTCTTTACTCGCAAACTGAGTCCCATTATCAGAAACAAGAACTTCTGGAAATCCCTCCCTCATACACACTTCTTTCAAAAACAACACAGCACATGATGCACTGGGATCTTTGACCAACTTGATCTCTGGCCACTTAGACGCATAGTCAACCAAAACTAAAATATACCATGAACCACCTGGCAAAGCATCGATAGTTCCCATAACATCAATTCCTAGTTTGACCCAGGGCCCAGAAAGACATTCAACAGAAAGCAGAGGAGGAGTTACTACTTTAAAGCTTTTGTCTGCACATCCACACACTACACAATTCTCAACTTCATCATTGACTTCAGTATCCATGCTAGGCCACCAAAATGGTTCACGGATGCGTCGTTTAGTAAGCGTCGCACCCATGTGACCTTCGTGAGCTTTTGATATGATGCCCTGCCTTAAAGAATGAGGAGGAATACGTTTGTCAGAACGCAACAACACTCCATCTTCCAAAGATATTTTGTTCCAACTTTACAAAAAGGCTCTAAGAGAGGGGACAAGACTTTCCCTCTGGGCCAACCCTTCTTGACCAAATCACAAACCTGTAGTAACAATGTGTCATTTTTCAAAGCATTCCTCCAGTCTTCTTCCGAACCCACACTGAGAACAGGTATTTCTAATGCAGCAAAAAAACAGTCTTCAGTGTCTTCATTGCACAGCTCATGAAACTCTACGCCCTTGTTTTCATCACATCCGACGGGGAAACGGGAAAGAAAATCTGCCCTACCATTCTTCGCTCCAGAAATGTGCGACACGTCAAATTGATATTGCATCAACCTAGAAACCATTCTTACGATCCTAGGAGTGAAACATTTGCCAGCACCAAGTATGTTAACCAATGGTTTGTGATCATTGGCCCTGATTCACAGAACTAACTTACGTCAAAAACGTAAAGTTAGTACTTTTTGGTATTCACAGAATACACTTACTCATTTTGGTATTCACAGAATGAACTTACTCATTTCGGTATTCACAGAAGTTAGTAGTCCTAACTTTAGGACTCCTAAATGCCTTCTGTGAATACCAAAAGTCTTAAAGTTAGGATTTTTCTCAGTTTAAGAGTAGTAAAGCTAACTGACGTAAGTTAGTTCTGTGAATCAGGCCCTGTTTGTAGACAGAACATTCTGCCCCATACATATGGGTGAAACTTCTCCACAGACCACAGGCTAGCTCCTTCTCAATGACGGAGTACTGTAGTTCTGCATCTCTAAGCACTCTTGAAGCAAAACATACAGTATCTTCTTTGTCCCCATAACCTTGGGTCAAAATGGCACCTAACCCAACCTGGCTGGCATCTACTGTGATACAACAGGATAGTTCAGGATCAAAAGGCTTAAGAGCACTACTCTTGCTCAGACACATTTTAACTTGCTCAAATGCAGAGGCACACTCATTAGACCATTCAAACTCTACCCCTTTTTTGAGCAAATTACTGATGGGACTTCCAATGGTAGCAAAATCTAGTAAGAAGCGCGAGTAGTACTCGAAGAGTCCTAACAATGATTTGACATCCGTCTTGTCACAGGGTGTGGCAGCACCAACAATGGCCTCCATGAGTCCCTTCCTGGGCTTGATCCCTTCATGTGAAATAAGATGACCCAAATATTCTACCTCTTCACACAGGAATTTACACTTCTCAGACTTGAGAACTACACCATGCTTCTCAAAAATATCTAACACCTCGTGTAAAGTAGAATCATGAGATTAAACATCCTTAGCAAAAATCAAGACATCAGCCTGAAAAACTAGTACATAGTGCACGCTGCTCAACTAGATTTGCATGACCCTTTGAAACACAGATGCAGCGGACGCCAGCCCAAAGGGCATGCGTCTATACTGAAAGGTCCCCAGGGGTGAAACAAACGCTGTCAATGGTTGTGAATAGGGATGTAATTCAGTCTGATGATAGGTGCTGGCCAAATCAAGTTTAGAAAAAAATCTAGCACCTTTAACACAAGCAAACAGGTCCCAAATTTTTGGTAGTGGATGTGAGTCAACACAGATTTCTTTGTTGAGCGACCTCAAGTCAACAAAAACGCTTAAACGCCCACACCTTTTTTGTGCCACAACAAGGGGAGACAACCATAAGGAAGACTAAGTAGGCTCAATAATACCCTTGTCACAGAGGGACAAAAGCTCCTTGTTGAGATCTTCCCTCATACTAAAAGGAACTCCCCTTAACTTGTGCCTTACAGGAACAGCACCTTTCTTCACTATGATTTTATGTTTTAAACCACAAATATTTCCTAGATCTTCACTGAACACATAGGGAAAAACTTCTTTCCACTTACACCCTGTTTCATCACAATCAACCACCAAGACTTGCTCTTTGGCACCGGGTCTCCGTACCATCCCAAACAATTCCTGATGGAACCAGCCTAAAATGTTTAAACCCTTGACCGCAACATAGACCTTGCCCTTGATCTTCCTCCCCTTGAACATAAATGTGTCTTCTATATAGCCCAGAAGACGGATTTGGCGCCATTCATAGAAAACTGGTGAACGGTCTAGCGGGCTCAACTCTCGATTGTACCACGTTTCTTCAAACAACTTTGGTGTAATCATCGTTATTCTGGCACCTGAATCCACCAGAAATTTGAAAGTGTCCCCCCCAACACTCACTTCAACAATCGGGTTGATACAGCATGATGGATCACCCACTACGGGTTAATTTTCCTCAGACGAAGTGACCATCTGCACATCTGTGACCACAGAAATAACTTCTGAATCTGACTCCTCATCAGACTCAGCCACACACGCCACAGTGATTTTTGACTCTTTTTTTTAAACACAACTTTCCAAAGTGACCCGTTTTCCTGCAAAAATTGCAGACCACATTGGCAGCAGGGCACCTACCAGCTTTAGGATGTGGGGCATTCCCACACCGAAAACACATACTGTTGGAAGTGGAATTCATACTATTACTCTTGGTTTTGTTGTCAATAACATTGTTATGGCAAACATTCCTTACTCTTGATCTGTTACTCACTAGAGCGTTGATAGCTTCAATGGGTTTGTCCTCCAACTCTTTGAAGGAGACCTGAGAACCTCAATGCTCTTAGCCAGCATCATAGTTTTGTCCAATGAGGGATTTCCCAATGCCAGCTACTTCTGTCTAATGTGCTTGTTTTTGCACTGATCCCTGATAAGTTGGTCAGTAAAATTCTCAAATAAGCAAACGGATGCCAGTCTCCGCAACACAGATATATAAGAGTCCACATCCTCACTCTCCACTTGCTTTGTTTTGAAAAACTTATGTCTTAAAACCATAAGACTTGGTTGTTTGTCAAATCTATTCCTGAGCTTGAGAACAGCATCTTGGTATTCATCAACATTGCTACCCTCCTCATGTGTTGATTCTGGTAAATGCTTAAATATAGACCTCCCTTCAAATCCCAAAGAATGAAGTAATAAACACATTTCCATTCAGCACCGACTCTCAAAGCACCTATAGCGCCCAGATATGTTTCAAATGCATCAAATCACACCTCCCACCTAACAGATGCCTCACCAGGATTATCTAGGAATGAAGGTGGAGGAGAGACAGCTTGCATAGTGCACATCAGAAGAATGGTATGAGTGCAAATAAACACTTTAACAGAGGAAGAATGGTGCCAAGATTATTGGTATACACTGTTAAGACAGATAAGCTGTAGGGTGTCTGTAGCAGTATATAAATAACAGGTAATACAATGATCCAGTATCAATGACTGTCTTGAGGCATTACAACGCAAAATTGACACAAACTGAGAGAATGTGTGAAAATATATATATTTATATATATATATATATATATTTATATATATATATATATATATATTTTTTTTTTGCACAAACTAGAAGAAGGGTGTGTGAATCACAGTGATTCCCAATGCAGGATATGAAAAAATGAGGCAAAGCATTTGCCAAACAAACTTTGCAGAAGAACAGTGAATAGGTGTGTGGATCACCGTGATACATACTGCAGGGAGTGAATTAATGAAATAGATTCTATGCAATACAAACTTGGGAGAAACAAAGTGGGTGTGCAAATCACCGTGAACCGCTTGGAAAGAGCAAAGTAGAATAAATGCTGCACTTCAGTAGAAATGTATTCTCAAAAGAACCTGAAATAAACGTGTTGGGGTTAAAGCGCTGTGGAGCTAGTTACGCCCCAGGGTCTTGTGCAGCTGATGTCGACTTGGTAACTTAATATACGGGGACTGCGGCAGACGCCCAGCAGGTGTGAAGCGTTGTGGGTGTTGCTAGGGCAACGCTGCGGGGAAGCAAAGATGAAGCAGAAAGGGCTTTCTGATGACGTCATCCCTGGCCGTCCCACAGTGAGCACGGAAATGAAGAAATGCCGTATGAACGCACCAAATTCCTTGACCTAGGGAGATACGCAGGGAAGCCACACACCAAATGAACTCACCACGTCGGAGTGCACGGAGGAAGCAGGTAGTCTGTAGAAAACTGTACACTTCTGCGATTGCTGAACCGTGGGGCACTGAACATCGGCAACGAAGACAGTTCAGATCGGGGCCAGACAAACAGAGGTGGTTTCCTCCCAGTCAAGAGAGAGCGAGCCAAAGCAGCTGGCAGCTCCTCAGACACACATCCGGCAAATCGAGGCAAGAGTAGTCGCTTGAAGGTCTTCGCATGCTTGGGGTCACGATGTTGCTGTGTAGCCAGGTCATCGCCAGGAAATTGTAGTAAGGACGACAGCAGAACAGCTAGAAGATTGTTTATTGAAGGCTACACGCTAGACCAGGGCCTCCTCAGTCAACACCAACCATTGTCAGACTGAGCCCGTACTTCAAACCAATACACATTCCATGGGAACAATGACATCATTCCATGGGAACATTGGAATGCCTGGGAGAGAATGGAGCCAGGAAACAACATTGACTACATTCTACTCCCAGTACTACAAATTCCATATAGAGCCAGGTCAAGTTATTTTAGCTTTGCATGCCATCCGAGGGAATTTATCTGTTTCTTGTCCTGTTATGCCCACTTTGAACAGATAATGAGGAGTTCAGCGCTAGGCAAGTGATAGGGCATTTTAAAAAATGTAAATTTGTGCAATTAGTGTGTAGAAATAACGTGTAGGTTTAAAAAGGAGAAGCCACATTTTAAAACGGGAGCACCAGGCTTCCATAGGCATGCCAAGTTAGAAATGCTTTAGGATACAGTTTTACTTTTCATTTTTTTACTGACCTTAGGTCAACATTCTTGGTAATGTGAATAAGTGAAGAGTTCAATGATAAGATGTGTTGAAACAAATAATCTAGTAGAAAAGATAGTTTTCGACCTTCCCGTAAAAACATGACCCATAAAATACAATAGAAATGTACTTAGTTAAATGTTTCTTCATGAATACGATTTGCAAGTTAGAATATGTGAGAAAGAGATGATTTCATTTGTGGAATGACAAACCTAGTCATGAACTGTTTTCTTTTTAAAAGAGAGGTGAATGGAAACCAATCCACTACTTCTACAATGTTGTTAGTGATGAACATGTAGCACTTAATAATTGTAAATCAATGTTTCAAGATAGCGTAGACGATGGAAGATTTACGTTCCCATGAAGACATCACGATTCCATGAGATGAAGAAATCAGACTACTGCACAATTGTAATAGTTTAGATACCAAAATGTTATATGAGTGCTTTTTCCTAGACTACAGTAAGAGCGTCTTTTGCAGATGCAGCTTTCCCATTCTCCACACTCGGGAGAACATCTCAGACTCTCTGTGCTCTGAAGTCTTGTGCTCTGAGCAGACCTTTATTCATCTCCCTTGCCTGAATTTAGGCTATAATTATCTGAGTCTCAACTGAAAATCTAAAAAGTACTACTTGAATAGCTTAAAATGTTATGATTTCACCTATCGATTTTGAACTCTTTATCGGTTTAAGTTACCTTTCTCAACTTAATATTTAAAATAGGCACTCTACTTCTATGGAACGTGTTTATGCAATTGTTCTGTATTGAATTACTGATAAATCTATAACTTATTGCTGACTAATAAAGAAATATCTACTTAAAAAGATTATTAAAACCCTTTAAACGCATACCAAAAGCTTGTTATTGACTCTCAATAATTGGTGTTTAACTGTGATAGGTAATTTCAATGTTGATTTGCAGCTTCTAATTGAGTCTTACCCACAGCAAAGATCCGTAACCTTAGGGCCCAGTAAAAGCAGTGACTTTATTTCCAGGTATGCTGAGACACAAATTCTGAATCGTAAACCAAACATTTATTAAGGTCCCATGCTCCACCACAAGTCAATGCACTTGCATCAACATTTGGTGTAAAAATTATTTTGCGTACAAAAGTTAATCAACGTTTGCAGTTGCATTGCGTTGCATCATATAGAAACCCTATGCATTACATGAGTGCCTGTGCTAAAGTTTAGCAAATCTGTGCCTCGGTATGAAAATCTGTCAATTCCAATTTCTGCTGTCAGAACTTAAGCCAGTGAATGTGGACCCTTGAAATCTACTCCAATTCTAGCACATTGTTATTATCCGGTTATCTACACTCCCTGACATGTTGTGTTGTTCTTTGGATGTCAGGGACAAATTAGCGACCTTTACATGAAAGACCATCACCATTTCATATAGGTAAATCAGTGGTGTAATTCAATGTACACGCATAAGCGCATGACTTGTTGTTGTGCAGGGACATACAGTTTTCCAGCCGATTCCCAGCCTTTCGATGGTTGGAGATTGGATTCCGATGCTGGTGGATGTGCATTGATGGGCTCCACCTATATACAAGAATAAACAAAGAATTGGAGAGCAAGAATGGTTTACCGTGTTTCCTTTATGCACCGCAACAAACTGCGGACGAGGAAAACCAATTAAATAAAGTTGGAGCCCACCCGGAAAAAAACCCAATATATGTCTATATATATATATCCTTTCGATTCCGTCACTCGCTGTAGACTTCCTTCCACAAACGGGCACGGACCACCATATTAGTGCTTGAAGTATCTTTATTTTCGAGCAGCCATTAAGCGTTTCGGCTCTAACGAGCCTTGATCATATGATATATATATATATTCACTGAAAAAACACAGGTTTCAGGGACGTTATAGTTAGGCTGACATTTCACTCGTACAAAACCAAAGAAATTTGGCCGTTATAGTTAGCTGAGCTAACTATAACTCATGCCCCCGCAATGCACTGCTGATGATGTCACATATTACATCACTCATGACATGGTCAGTGACATCACTGATGACATCACTGATGACATTTCAAATGACATCGCTGATGACATCATCCGCGTGATCATCTGATGCACCTCCTCACACCCTTATATAACCTTTGATACACCCACTCTAAAATACAGACTACCAATATCGAAACCATAGACAGACCAATACCAGTTAGTACATACCCGCTCACTGATTCATACGTAAACATACACATCCACTCACTAACCCATACAGTCACTCATTCATGCAGTCATTCATCAATACAGCCACTGATATATCCACTCATACACCCATATGGACACTCACACTGCCACTCACCCAAAGAGTTACTCAAACACCTAGTCAGTCACACAAAGAATCAATCACACTGCCATTTACTCACCTATACAGTTATACACACACACCACCTCACTTATTCATACAGATAGTACCATATACGTACTCTCTTCAACAATTACTGATATAAGCACACACTTATCCATGCAGCCACTGTCACAATCACTCACTGTCACATTTAGTCACTTATATACTCCAACACTCACATATACTGCCTTTCACATATTAAGTTACTTACACATATACCACTGAGACATCCATTCACTCACCAACACAGCTATATGCACACTCACTCACCCATAAAGTCCCTAACACATGCACTCATAAACCCATACACCCAGTGAATCACCCACTCACACATCCGTGCAGGAAGTCACACAACACACAGACACTCAGGCAGCCATGCAGGTAATCAGACAACCAATCATTAATCCATATAGACACTCATGTAGCTACTCACCAACCCATGCAGCAAGTTACACACCAACTGACAGACTGATACACACATTTACACAGATTAGTCACTCACCCATACATTCACTGAGACATGTTTAATCACTCACTCACTCAGACAGTCAGTCACGCACCCACTAAATCATCCAGTCAGACACTCATACACCCACTCATTCTTTGAATACACCTTGGCGTATATATATAACATTCTTCAACTTTTTATAAACACTCAGTCACTGGATGATGTCATCAGTGATGTCATCAGTGATGTCATTTGAGATGTCATCAGTGATGTCATCAGTGATGTCACTGACCATGTCATGAGTGATGTAATATGTGACGTCATCAGCAGTGCATTGCGGGGGCGAGGTTATAGTTAGCTCAGCTAACTATAACGGCCAAATTTCTCTGCTTTTGTACGAGTGAAATGTCAGCCTAAATATAACATCCCTGAAACCTGTGGTTTTTTCAGTGATTTTTTAAGGTTTTTTAAATGCTAATTCCTAACTATAACGTCCCTGAAACCTATGATTTTTTCAGTGAATTTCTAAGGTTTTTTAAATGCTAATTTCTAACTATGCCTACATAGGTAGGACATGTGCAGAAAGGGGAAGAAAGGGGCAGAAATAAGCAAGAAAAGTGCAGAAAGAGGGAAGAGAGGTGCAGAAAGAGGAAGAAAGGTGCAGAAAAAAGCAAGAGAAATCTAGAAAGAGGCAACAGAAGTACAGAAAGAGGAAGAAAGGTGCAGAAAGAAGCAAGAGATGTGCAGAAAGAACCAACAGAGTTGCAGAAAGAGGTCTACTTCGACTGTACCTTACAACAGACTCATACAAAGCAGCCTAATCACTAATCTTTCTCCCAAGATGTCTTAACCTTCACTTTCCTTTTGAAGGTTCACTATTCATCGACTGCTCAGAATGTTAGGCATACCAAATATAAAACAGCAATCCTAAGCATATCACTGTTGTAAGTCTGACCAAGTTTGTGAAGGTATGCATGCGTATGTCTCTTGTAATATTCCATATAGGTACCCTATATAGGCGCAGGTAACATTGCAACCTTTCACCTATAACCAGAGGGTTAAAATGCCTGCTGCTAGGAACCTGTACCATGCAGATAACTGAGTGCATATAATGTAAATAGGTCAGTGGGTTACTGCTTCCGTAAGAGTGCTCCTTTTGTTACTTGTCGTTTATAAGTCAAAATCCTAATATAGAACATTGAGCTATTAACTGCCACCCTACAGCTGCTGCAAACTGCAAGGTATATGTTAGAGCTATATGTTTTTTTGCCCAGTCTTTCATTATCCTAATCTTGTGAAAAGGGTTCATTTGGGTAGAACACAATTCTTATTATGAAAGAGAACCCCTAACAATGATGTTATGTTTTAAATTCTGAATTTGTGCCTTTCCTGAATAAGAACTTTAACTATATTGCCTACCAGTATCAATGACATATCACTCCTACACTACACCTTGGAGTACTGTCTGATGTAACATTTCCTCTACACTGATTTACACACATATGATTGTCTCTGTGCAATGTGTGTGTGTTGTAAAGTGCTCTGACACCTTACACTGGTATGAGTGGCGCTATAAAACTAAATGAATCTGAGAGACAGAGGTTATGGAGACTTGAGAGGCACTGTTAAAGGGTGCTAGTGAGGGAATCCGTGGCAGAGGTGGTCACTGGGGGGACACCAACAGACATTGTCGCACAGGGCACCACCAGCTCTAAAGCCAGCCCTGCACAGATGCTAGGTACATTTAGGTATATCTAGTTAGGAAGGCATTGTAGGAGTACGCACTTTTTATCATGTGTTTTATGTACCTGTATATATTCATGATTTCTGCAAGATGGTAGAACTTTACCATCCCTTTACTTTCGTAGCACTTCTAATCATATATCTCTGCTACTGTCTAATGGTTGTTCCAGCTCATCTATTCTACACTAGAATAACAACTGTTCAATAAATACTTATTGAAAACGCCCAGCCAGTTTATTCTGTGTATCTCTCTGAGACAAACTAAGGGGCATATTATCAACGGCCAGCGATAATTATCGCTGGCCGTGCTTAGCGATAGATTTCTTATCGCTGGCTATCTCCGGAAATTATCGCCCTGGTAGCGCGTTATTAACAACACGCTTCTCCAGGGCGATAAAAATTCCAGAGATAGCGAGGTTATCGCCGTTTTGCAGGGAACATCGCTGGTTTTCCAGCGATGTTCCCTGCAAACGGCGATAACTTCTGCTGATACGACCCTGTGGTCGTATCAGCACAATCCACCCCTATGTTAGGGATGGCTAAGTCGGGATAATAGCAGGCGTTAGATTTTGGCGAAACGGCCGTTTTCGCCAAAATCTAACGTCTGCTATCATCCTGTGGGCTGCCTTGTAAATATCGCGATGTGCACATCGGCGATATTTACAACGTAGCCCATCTGGGGTACGCCCAGTAACGCCCACCTTGCATCTCATTAGAGATGCAGGATGGGTGTTGGGGGAAAGGGCGATAGTGCAGGGATTCACGCGATAGCGTGACCTTGCTGATTAGGCGATAGAATTATCGCCGCTTTCCGTCCGAAAACGGACGCTAAAGCGGCGATAATTGACTATCGCCTGGTTGTTAATATGCCCCAAAGTGAGTACGAGTGACTGAGCGAAAGGTAGTATATTGTTTCCACGATTCTGAGGGATCAGGGTTGTCATGTTCTGAGGTTGCCAGAATCTATTCTCTCCTTGGCAAGAGGAGATTATAGTGGCACTGTGAGCTAGCTGATACAGATAGGCTAACGTATCCGGTGGGGGTGCACGGAATCAGTCCGCCACCAGTCCCACAGTTTATGTTATCTAAACGCGCAGATCCTGTATAGGTTATATAGGAACTACACGACATGGCGCCGCCAACGTTGGTTGGGTACTTATTTAACAGTAGAATCTGAGTAGTTCAGTCATGCTATTCTCAGAGACCCCTAATCACAAAACACCAGAGACGTCTGGAGTGGGTGGGCACAAACTCCGCCACAGCTGAGTAGGCTAAAAAATCCTATTTATAGGCTGCTGGTTAATGAAGCTTGAAGTTCCTAAAATTGTGCAAAAAACACCTTATCTTAGTTTCCTTTTGAAATCATTCTGTGTTCTATACACAATGACTAACGAGGAAATAGATCCACTGCAGCAAGCACTGCCCCTCTCAGAAGATGAGGATGATGCAAACGCAATACAGATTGGGGCAAATTTTAGAAATACAGTCACCCTGATATTACTTGCGCATGGTGCAACAGCCAGGGGTGGCATAGTAGCTTTCGTGATTGAGGCACACGAATCATATAGAACAGAGGCATTTTATTCGTGGGTTACATTCCCAGCAGCAAATGCAAGAACAAAAACATTTCACTCCTACACAGAAGGAGATGCACCAGCGGAATATTGTCCGTTTGAGGGCATTGAGGTTCCGCTCATATACCAGGAACACTTACACTGGTTTAAAGGTGCCCTACCCCACATAAGAAGAAGAGTGAGACTTAGCCCGCTCAGAAGTGAAGGGGTAACATGGCCAATATTAGCGGCCTACACACCACATCCTGACATTGAAACAGTGCCACCAGGAGACTTACTCGCACAACACAAAGAATTAATAAAAATTTACAGAAACTTGACACAATTCGTCATGAGGACACTTACAGTCTAACCAGCAATAGTTGCAACAAGTGGAACTCAAGCACAGAGTACAGCAACTAAAATCACACCATAAACATTACACGCGGTGATGGGTAAAATGCCCACAAAACGTGAACAAATGCCATTCTGGGTAGCTCAGACAATAACACAGCTAGAGGCAGTATTCCCAAATATTACCCCTTATGAAAAACACAGAATGCTAACAATCTGCTTGCCCATGGGGATAACACCACAAATAGAGGATTGTACCACTTGGGGTACAGTCTTTGCTGCCATTTATACCAGAACTCATGGTATCCCGTCATTAGCAGTAGTGCCAGACGTATTGAGACAAATACAAAACAAATACGGAGCAGAGCCTGCTCTGAACTTAGGGATGAAGTTACTAGGTAACTATGCCCAGGTATCAGCCATAATATTAGCTAATATTAAAGGGGAAGCAGCTTCAATGGCTATCCACCAACGCCTAAGGGAGTTCAGTCCTTTAGAACAAGAACGCGAACTACCGAAAATAATTGAAATTGCATATGCAGAATTGGACAGAGACAGTTTGGGTGGGAAAGCTTTAAAACCACAACTGATGGGCAGTCCTGAAAAGGACACTTCTAAGCAGAGAAGCTTCTTCAACAAAGAAGAAGTGGGACAATAAAAAACAACAAAACTTTAAAGGAAACAGATCTCAAACCAGAGGTAGATCTCCTCCACAGGAGCCCTCCGAAAAGAAGTATAACCTTAGGAATAGGGATAATATTAGGAAACCTGACAGGTATCAGGACACTGATACACGTTCCTCTCGTTCCTTTCAGGGTTCATCGAAAAACTCCGAGAGGGAAGGACGGTCAGACAGACAAGAAGAGCGTACAAAGTCCAGAGACAAGCAGCACGCTCAAGATTACACTTCTAAAAAAGAAGAGAAACCAAAGCAAAATCCACAGTTCAAAAAGAAGAAGGTTGCAGGTCTAAAGATCAGACATGCCCAGAATTCTGAGGACTCGACTACTGAACGGGGAATGGGCTCTGACGATGCTAGACAGTGCGGCAGAAGTAACAATAGCTCGCCAGAACCTGATGGAATTTCTGGAGACAGCGGACTTGAATGATTATATCACGGTAGAGACACCCGATACTAGGGTAAGTGTCCCACATAAGTTATATGAAATAACACTCCAAATGGAGGGGGCCAAATGTAGGACAGTTAGAGGTCTCTTTTGGGAGAATCTGTCATTTGGCTATGACATTTTGTTAGCTGAACAAGATTGGCCGCCAACATTCGTCATGGATTGCCCTAAGAGAGAAACGGTAATTTTGCCGGCATTCTCAGACCATATTCCCAGGCACCTAAAACACACATACGCACAGCAGTGGGTGGTAGCCCAAGCCCCTGCATAATGCAAAAACCATGTTGGATGGAATGAGGATTCAACCCACCACATAATTCCTTTAAAAAATACTCCAACTGCACAGAGGCAGTATCCAATAAAAAAACAGGTCAGGGAGATCTTAGATCAACTTGAATACCAAGGGGTGATCGAAAATTGCACCTCATCGATGAACAATCCTTGTCTCCGGTCATGAAACCTGATGATTCATATCATTTAGTTTTAGATTATAGACATTTAAGCACTTGCACTAAGACATTTGCAGTCCAAAATGCACACAGTGCTGCATTAATGAATAACATTGTGCAGAAAAAATATCAAACGACACTTGACATCTCAAATGGATTTTTCTGCCAAAATATAGCGCCTGAAAGCAGGTATCTAACAGCATTCTCAGCGCTAGGGTCCCAGTGTTAATTTTGTTGACTCCCCCAGGGGTATAAGAACAGCCCGGGGTTGTTTTCGGCCAGAGTAACTGAGTTACTTCAAAATTTGGATGAAGAAGCATTATCCTATTTGGATGATATTTATCTAACGGACGATGACCTAGAGGAGCACTTGAACAGAGTGACTACCATAATTTTGGGATTTGCATCTGAGGGCTACAAATTCAACTTTAAAAAATCAAAAATTGCCCACCTCAGTGTCCTGTTTTTAGGATATGAGCTTTCAAGTGAAGGGAAAAGCCTGGCAGACAATTTTTTGAAAAATGCACGCTGCTCCAAGCTCCAAAATCATTGAAAAACTTACAATCAATCCTGGGATTCCTGAACTTTGGCAGAACATACATTTTGGATTACGCGGAAAGAGTAAAACCTTTCTACGATTTAATAAAACCTGATTTTTCAGAAAGACAATGGACACAGGAACACACAGTTATCCTTCGTTCCTTACAAGCTGACATGATAGCTTCCAAACACTTACAGACACGCGTAAACGTACGCAACCTGGTGATCTGTATAGTTGCGGGTCAATCTGGGTACACCTATCTAACATATAATGAAGGTGAAACTGTATCAATTGCATATAAATCGCATTTGTACACAAATGCTGAGATGCGCTTCGCATCTACAGAAAAGATTCTGACAACAGTACAAACTGCTGTAGTGAGAGAAAGAGCACTGGCTCAGGGGAAATGAATAATAGTAATGACTCCAGTTCCAGCCTTAGAGGCTGCGACAAAGGCAAGCGTTCCTAATGCTAAAGCCTTACATCTGAGATGGATACAATGGGCTAATTCACTCACTGCAACAGATGTGGAATACAGGTACGACCCAAATTTAAAGACACAAGCGTTTCTGCAATACGAACAAGAATATCCTCTGCCAAACAAAATAATGCCTCTAGATCAGTATGAATATATAATTTACACTGATGGATCTGCTCAACCGGCCATAGGAAGTAAGCAACAATATAGCGCGGCATGTGCAATCGTTAAAGGTCGCATGCGGGATGGAAAGTTCCACCCAAGTTGCACAAAAACGCAATCTCTAGGAGACTGCACGGCACAGCTGGCAGAGTTAAAAGCCTTGATACTGGCACTGGTAAATACGGATCGAGAATTCCTCACACTAATTGTGTGCGATTCATTTTACTGTGTACAGTCATATAATGAATATTTGCAGCACTGGGTTCATGTCAAGGTTTTATTCCAAACTCCCAGGATCGGTACGTTGCTCAAATGGGTCCACCTCTCCATCGCCCCACTCTCTGATGCTATAATAGCGCAGAGGGTTGGAATGATTAAGCGAGGGAAGGAAAGGATGGGGACTGCAGGGAGGGAGACCTATAACACAAGAAACACAATTAAGTGACTGTTCAGTTCCCACTCTAACCATTATACAAGAGACAATCGAGAAACAGATGCGGTAACTACCTGTAAAGGAAAATAGCACGATGCCTTGTAAACATTCTTTTCATGAGATGCCTTATCATCTGAAGGCTCTCTAAAGATAAGAAAAACACTAATCAGCATGTAGTAAAACAAAGTATAAGTAAGATCCGCACACACTCCTTCCAATCGTTACCCACCACAAAGAGGAATTGATCTGGCATCACAGGGGAGGTTGAGTACACGAAACACAACACTATCCCCTGCTAACAAAAGGAATACAGAAGAACAAACATAAAGTAATGTCGTTGTTATCTCATCAAGTTAATGTTCAGAATAGGCATTGATTGCATGCCCTTAAATGTTGACTGTTCAAGCACAGCCCAAGTATCCATGTGGCCTGTTCATAGGCAAAACGTGTCTTGGAATCAAAGTTCACATTCAATCATAATAAAGCACCCCGTACACTCAATGCCTTCAGAGTGTAACATTCAAGAAGTTCTAGAAGTTTGCCAAAAGGACTCCAAAGAGGCTTGATACCTTATCAAGCTTTGCTATAGTCATGAATGGTGACTGCGTCACTCTTACCGCCCTTGCAGAGTAACAGATGTCCAGCATCTCTGCTCTACGCGATTATGCCCCAGCTCCGGTCTAAGCCCCAAACAGAATACGCAGCAAGGAACTGACTCACCCGCCCGGTATTTGTTCTTCCGGGGGGGGGGGGGTTGTCGCGTCACCAGTGCGCGCGCGTGCGCGCTAAGCTGCAGGAATGATGGGAGTTGTAGTTCTGACGAGAGACGCATTCACACGCTCTTGCCCTCGCTCCGACGCCAGAGTTCAGGGGAGCGTGGCAGTACAGCCGCCTCCCCGAGGATGCTGCCGAATACCTGGCTTATCCGAAAATCTCTCATGAAACCTTTGTATCAACCTGGGTGCATGGAGACTCCTAGCTGGTTCCCATGAATTCTCCTTGGCACTATACCCTTTCCATGAAATCAAGTACCACAAGGCCGCACCCCTCCTTTTGGAATCCAAGATCTTCGACACTTCGTATTCGGGTTCACCATCCACCCATAAGGGCGAAGGCCTTCTTTTCTGAGGGTGTAGGAGGGTTTTAGCAAGGATACGTGGAATACTGGATGTATTTGCATGGATTTCGGCAGTGCAAGGAGTACAGAGACAGGATTGATACATTTTTTCACTTTATATGGTCCAACATAGCGAGGATTAAAGATGCTGTACCTACGGAACCTGATATTCCTTGTGGATAACCATACCATGTCACCCGGTTTGTAGGAAGGACAGGCCCTACGATGTACATCTGCATGTTTCTTGTAGCGCAGTTTGGCATCCACTAAGTTCTGTTGCGTCTTTTTTATGGTGAGCTGTATTTGTCTCACCCTGTCACGAACTTCGGGCAGTTTATGATCCATTCCTGGATGTAACAAGGGCAGAAACCGAGGATGGAACCCATACATGCTATAATATGGAGTATGTTTTGTGGATTGATGTGTTGCACTATTGTACGCTGTTTCTGCTACCCACAAGTGGTCCACACATTCATTGGTATTGTCTTTCACATAGCAACGTAGATATTGCTTTAACGTTTGATTCAAACGCTCGGTCTGACCATCTGTTTGGGGGTGGAAACTTGTGGACTTTGCAGACTTGATCTGTAATGCGGCACACCACACCTTCCAGAAATGGGCAGTGAATTGCGATCCACGATCGGAGACAATAATGGATGGCACACCGTGCAATCTTACAATCTGACAAAGAAGTATTTTGGCTAATTGCCCAGAAGTAGGTATTGTCTTACACGCAATGAAATGTCCCATCTTGGTAAGACTGTCGATTACAACCAATATCACAGTGTGTCCTTGGTCTTTAGGTAACCCCACTATAAAATCTAAGGATATGGTAGTCCATGGAACAGTCGGTGTGGGTAGAGGTCGCAACAAACCTTGGGATTTGCTATGGTCAGTCTTAGCTTTTGCACCTGTTTCACATTCTTTTACCTTCTGTATCACAGCAGTCCTGACATAGGGCCACCAGAAATATCGAAGAACTCTGTCTAATGTTTTATCCACACCGTTATGACCTGCATTGGGAACCTCATGACTCCAGTGAAGCACTCTCTCTTGTAACAATTTCGTAGGTATCAACATTTGCTTCTGTCTGATAGGCACCCCCTGTCTCATTTTCCATTGCGGATGTGCCTTGAGCCATTTTTTCCAGATAGGAGTCGTACTCGCCCTAGCCACCGACCTCAAGAATTGTTCAGAGTGTATGGCGCCTATAACTTGATCAGGCGACAAGATAGAAAGAGGTTGTTCCTTTTCCGAACTACAGGTCGTTTCTTATCGGGTGAGAGCGTCTGTTTTCCCATTCTCTGCACCCGGCCGATAAGTGACTATATAATCAAATTCAGAAAAGAAAAGCATCCAACGCATTTGTCTAGGAGATAGCATGCGTGCAGACCTCATAAACTGCAGGTTTCGATGGTCTGTATACACAGTGACCACATGTTTTGCCCCCATTAGATGATGTCTCCAAATACTAAAAGAGTCCTTGATCGAAACTTGCTTGTATTCAATCCTCCTCACAGTATTAATTTATTAAATTTGTATTGTTAATACTAACCTTTGCATTCACGACACAAAAGAAAGGGATGCTTGCCTATGTGTTTTACTAATGAATAACGCTTGTTTGTAATTCAAAATGGCCGCTATGCGCGGGAAAGCTCAATGCGCATGTCGCAACCATATCACATGGTGTGACGTCTTTCTTTGCTTCGTGGGAAACTTCTGCTTCTGCGCAGTGTGCATTAAAATGGCTGTTTGATGTTTTCACATGCTTCAGTTTGCTCTCATGTCATTACTAAATTGTTGTTTCCTAACGCTACTAACGCGGGTTAGAATATATAATTTAAATGGGAAATGAATAGAAATAGTGGGTATACAGTGAAACATTTTATTTGTGATTCTAATATTTTCTTCTTGCACTTTTATTAGTTCGTAAATTTGGGCCTGGGTTGGTGTTCTGAAACTCGAGAGGCAACTGATTCTGCGCATGTGTCCTGTGTGCCTGCCAAATGAAGTCAACCTGGACGAAGTCCAAGGCCGCGACCTGATGGCCGAAGATGTTGTACTATTGCTTTTCCTGTCGCACATTGATACAATGTCTGTGAAAATTGGTTTACATTTGTCATGAGACGGGTGGGAAATAAAGCGAATGTATTAATTTGAAGGGGTGGGAACGTAAAGACAATAGGCTTTACAATTTAAGCCAAATTGATATGGTGCGAGAATCCACCCCCTGTCCCTGTCCAATCAGAAGTAGTGGTCCCATATTTTAGTAACATTAAGGGGAGGTACATGGGCGTAGAAGGGTATAATAGGATATAGCATTAGTTAATTAGTCAGAGCAAGATTCCATGAGAGCATGCGTTCATGAAGAACAGGCGTCCATGCTGCCAGAGCGCGCTTAGCTCCAGACCGCCAAGCTGACCGATTGCAGACTGAGTCCCTGTCCAGAAGAGGTCCTGAGGAGGGGTGGCAGAGTCCATTAGAAGGAAGGCACGGGAGAATCGAGGAGAAGCCGAGTATCAGAGAGGGGAACGACGCAGGCGTCGTTGTAGAGAGGTCACCGGTCCGGTCCTGATCCTGGAGGAAGTCTTTGCTCTTCATCCTTCCTGGGTCTTATTCTTTCAAACTCCTTGGCTAAGGGGTTTTGGTTCTCGCACTTAGGTAAATATAATGCAACCTTTAGTTGCGCTGCTGTCTCTATCTTCTCCTTTTCTTTAAACACCGTCATTGATTAGCAATAGTCATTTCTATGCTTAATCTTGGGTATTGCGATTAAGTATCATGTGGCTCTGTATTTTACTCTGCTAAATCTTTAGATAAATATTTTAAAACTTTCTGACTCAGTGGTTATTTCATGATTATGTATTATAATGAATGTCACTCATTTTAAACTTCCCAATTAGCAAAGGATTCATTGGTAAGTCATTACTCTTCAATCAGAAGGTAATTGGTAGCAGGGATTTTGATAGAGAGTAACAACTGATAAAACCCAGCGTAAGTATTAGCGTAGTATGAATGTATGGGCCCAAGTGAGTATCTAGTGTATGAATGCTGTTTGCTAATATCGCGCTGGATCAGTTTTCTGGTTATCAGAGGATGGTTACTCTTTGTTAATTGGGTAATGAGAATTTTATTTGTATTTTTATGAACTAACATCCGTATATTCAAAGTTTTGTTTTATGTTGTCCAGAATACCCGGGGTAAAAGGAATAGCGGATGGTAAGTGGAAGCCATACTGCAGTGAGGTTATCTGCCAGGCAGAAATAGTACTGGAAAGTTAAGCAGGACTTTCAGTACTCGTTAGGGACTCTATGCGTGTGAGTAATAGCAAAAGAGTACGCTGGTAAAAATTTGATGTTATATCACCTAGAAAGGGTAACATTGGAGAAGTAACAGGTACTTCTGGAGCTTATGTGAAGAGTAGACGGAAGTGTTTTACTCAGTAGTGTATGTTTAGTAAACGGAAAGGTTTTACTAAGTATGAGAGAAAACTATCTTTTCTAAATTAGAGAGACTGGCACGATAGCGAATGTTTTATGTTGTTACTGAAATTTAATTAAGAATTATAGAGAAAATAAGTTTGCGTACGAATTTGTAAAGGGAGGGTCAGTTGCCGGAGAGGGAGCTGACGTCACTAAACGCCGCGCTGAGATTGGTTGAATCAGCGGGTGTGGAAAAACCCTTGTAAAGGAGGGGTCAGTAGTCAGGAGTAGTACTGACGTCATAGGTGCAGCGCTGGGATTGGTTAAACCAGCAAGGACAGAAAAGAGCAGATTGTAAAGGAGGGGTTGACAGATAAACGTCACCAAAAGGCCGCGCAAGGATTGGCTCGGAAATAAAAGATAGCAGACATTTGATTGGTCAAAATTATAGAAGCGAAATTTTTAGTGGATAAGGATTGCATGATAAAACACGATCCGACTTTAACAGGAATTCGTCAGGATAGGAGATATTTAGGCTTTGCAGAATATAATTTTATACATCGGTACTTACCCAAGATGTACGGAGAAAGGAGAAAAATTTCATTTTTACAAAAGATTAAAAATTATTTTAAAAAGGACAAACCAATCAAAACTAGAGAAGGAATTATTATTGCACCAGCTAAAATGCCCGCTTCGTTTATGATGATGGAGAGAGGTTATCATACTTGTGTATGGATGGAGAATTGGATAGAATATACCAAAAATGATGGAATACTAGCATTTCCCAAGAATGGCACGTTCAATGGGCGAATTCTTCAGAATTTGAGATTAAGGATGAATGACTTAGAACCCAGACCTAGATTAACTCAGTACAAAGCTCTAGAAGAATGGGAAACCGAGGCATTTGAGCGGGATAGATCTAGAAGTAATAGGAGTTATCCAGGATTTTTTCCCAGATATCTATGTGAGTCTAGGGACGGTCAGATGAAACAATGGAGAAGGGCAATGATTACAGAAGGATTATATCCATTGTTCTCAGCAGAGGAGAAATTAGGAAGTAAGTGCACAGAAAAGACAAAACATTTAATGAGAAATGAGGAGTCTGAAGACGAATTTATGGAGGAAATGTTAAGAAATCCCCCACCATATCAGGAAGGGACAAGTGGATGCACCCCAAGTGCACCACCAAAAACTCTATTAGTGCCACAGGTAATGCATGAATTCACCACGAGTAGAATACTTCATGACAAAGAAAAAGAAGCCCTAGAAAAGACCAGAGCAGAATTAATACAGAAAATAACTCAGATAAAAGTACATCCTGATTCGTTGACCATACCTGTAACAATTGGTCCAGTAGTTCCATTATATGGTACTCAGGGAAGCTGTCCTCCACCGATACTTACACCTACTCCTGTGAATAATCCCAAACCTGAAGCTCCAGTTATAATTGAGGATCAATTTAGTGACTGTGAATCCACAATATCACTCATGGACTTGCCTATTCGAGGTTCTGTAAATAGCACTCCCAGAAAAGATGTACCTGGATGTTCAAAAGATGTAAGTTTAATAACTTCATCGGGAGCAAAAAGTGCCACCATAGTAACACCTGAAGATCTAGAAAAATGGGTGCAAGGGTCAGTTAAACAGTGCACACCTCCGAAAACAATGGACATTCAAAAATTAAAAGTCGAATTAGAAGAAATAATAGCAGGAAATGTAGGACTAGAAAGCTTAAATATCTATGATGAAGAGGAATTATTGTTCTTGTGTAGGAGTATCACCAGAAATGTAAGGATATTCCATGAAAAATTATCCAATTTAGCACTACAGATGGGAATAGAAATAGGGAGATCAAAGGTACTACAGAAACCCTATAGAGCAGAATTTTCAGACAAAGATTTAGAAAATATGAATGCCTCTGGAAGAAGATTACAAATAAGAGAATTAATGTTAGTTTTGCAAAAATGAGGAGACCTAGATAAATGGAAAACTAGGTGGGCCAAGAAAAAGGAAGAAGCACGAACAAGTAGAACAGCATCAGAATATGTGATGAAAGAAACAGGAAAGCAGACCAGATGTATCCAATGCGAGAAGTTGCGGGAGGAGGATATGTACATGTCCCATGGAGCAGACAGGATATTTTGTCATTTACGAATGATTTTCCAAAATTGAGAGAAAAACCAATTGAATGGTACAAGCAGGTTGACAGGTTTGTGAAGGTGTTAAAGGTATTGTTGAAGGATTTGGATGGGTTGTTTGATATAGTGGTACCTGCCGATTTATGGACAGATTGCAAAATCACAGTGGATTGGCCAAGTGATGAATATCCTAGAGATCCGAAGACAGGTGCCCCGTCAAATGATGTGATGAAAAAGTATCAGCAAGTGATAACTTACCTGAAAGGGAAAATACCACTGAAAGAAACAGATTGGGTAAAAATAGATCGAACTACCCAAGAAGCTAATGAATCAGTACATTCTTACTATGAGCGTCTATTGCAGGTATTTAAACAATATAGTGGATTTGAGGACATTGGAGACAAGAACATGAGTCAGTTTGTGTATCGATTTGTTTACGGTTTGAAGCCAGAAATTTGCCAGATGATTAAACAGCATATGCTGTGTTGGCAGGGAAAGCCCGTTGACGAGATTTTGAAGTATGCAAAATATTGTGGAGACGATATTGAGGATAGACACAAGAAATTGCAGGAAAAAGTAATGTGGGCTCAGGTGAAAATGGCTGAGAAACAGGGAATCAATTTGGAAAATCCGAGTGAAAATCCAGGAAAAGATTCTGGAACGAATAGTGATGCTGGGAATGGTGGAAAATTTAGAGGACGAATGAGTAGAGAAGAAGCTAAAAAGAAATTTCCTTGTCATGGATGCGGAAAATTGGGGCATTGGAAGGATGAATGTAAAAAGATCCGGAATAATAATGGCCCAAATCAAAATTTAAATCCACAGACGCAGAATGACTCACAGCAGGGTGTAAATCCTCAGAGTCAGTTGCCACCTGCACCTATTCAGGGTAATGTAAGCAGAGCAAAGCATGGTACAGACATCGGATATCCAGGAGGAAGTGGTAAGAATGATTATATGACATCACAATTTCTTTTGCAGGACGATTTCTGTCAATTCAGTCCATGACGGTGCCTAGGAGAGGGGAAGAAGGAGTGCATACTAGGCGCATCCTTACAGGTAGATCAGTCAGGTCCATATGTTGAAGGGAATGTGAAAGGTAATAATATTACTTTCCTTTTGGACACTGGTGCTACCCGGTCTACTGTGAGAACAGCGGACATTCCAGACCTTCCTCTCTCTGGTGAAAATATCCAAGTAGTGGGGGTAGCTAATCAGCAGATTGGAACACCTCTTACCGAACCCATGGAAGTTAAAATTGGAAACTTCAGAGAAATGCATCAATTTGTAGTATGTGATTCTAGTCCAGTAAACTTATTAGGTAGGGATTTGTTGTGCAAGATGAATTGTACCATTTTCTGCACACCGGATGGTGTGGCAGTTCAGACACCAGATGAAGACCATGTATATAAAATTATGATTGCAAAACAAGGTACAGAAGTGGATGAAATGTTTTCGTTAATAACAAAAGATGAGTTGCCAGAAGAATTAAAGGTACAGTAAACCCCATAGTATGGGATTACACCGGAAAGGAAGTAGGGCTTATGGCTAAAATAGATCCAGTTAAAATTACTGTAAAAGAAGGTGCACTTTTCCCAAATACCAGACAGTACAAAATGAGTGCAGAAGTAAAAGCAGGAGTTATTGAAGAAATAAATCGAATGGTAGAACAAAACATACTAAAAGAAGTAATGAGTAGCCCATGTAATTCACCAATAATGGATTAAAGAAACCTAGTGGAAAATATAGGATTGTTCAGGACCTGAGGAAAATAAATAAGATTGTAGAACCATGTTGTCCCATAGTACCAAATCCTGCAGTAATTCTATACCAGATTCCGTGGAGTGCAGGATGGTTCACAGTAATTGATTTGTGTCAAGCGTTCTTTTCAATACCATTACATCCAGACAGCCAGTATCTTTTCTCATTTAAATTTGAGAACAAGGTTTATGTGTGGAATCGTGTTCCTCAGGGGTATACAGAAAGTCCTTCTATTTTCAACCAGATACTGAAAAAGTGCCTTGAAAAACTAGTGATGCCAGGAAGCTCAGTCTTAGTCCAATAAACATATGGTGCACTGACTGGTTGTGTGCTCGTGTGGGGCCTCGCTGATGGTATTGCACATTGCGTTTTTTGCACATTATTTTTTTTAAAACTGCCATGAATTTGTATGCTGTATTTAATTTTAAAACAGAACTGCCTTTAGACTGAGAATTGTTTTAAGTGTTTTTAGACACTCCTCCCTCCCGATTCTAGCCTCGTGGTGTCCGTCCGTTAGAGTGGACCCTCCATTTTGAGGTTAGCGCTGTAGTCTTTTTCCTGCCTATTCCTACAAAGGACACGCTGGCGTGGACGCGCAGCGTGTAAACATATGGTGCACTGACTGGTTGTGTGCTCGTGTGGGGCCTCGCTGATGGTATTGCACATTGCGTTTTTTGCACATTATTTTTTTTAAAACTGCCATGAATTTGTATGCTGTATTTAATTTTAAAACAGAACTGCCTTTAGACTGAGAATTGTTTTAAGTGTTTTTAGACACTCCTCCCTCCCGATTCTAGCCTCGTGGTGTCCATCCGTTAGAGTGGACCCTCCATTTTGAGGTTAGCGCTGGAGTCTTTTTCCTGCCTATTCCTACAAAGGACACGCTGGCGTGGACGCGCAGCGGACGCGCGCAGCGGTCGCACCGCTGGCGCGCCAAAGGCACGCCTAAGGCAAGCCCGTCTGCGCCCGTCAGCGCACCGACTGCACACAGCGCCAGCCAGGCTGCCCGGTTGGGGCCTTTTGTGGGAAATAATGAAAGACGCCATCCTCTAAGTTACACAAGTTTCGAACTTCGAAATATAGGTGAGAATGGAAGAGGGATGGGAAAGGTCAAGTTTGAGGAGACCGCGGCCCCCAAATCAGATTTTGTGAAACGAGATTCCCTCTTATGTGGGTTGCTAAATGTAAGATCTTTGCCTAAACACTGCGTGGAGATACAGTTGGCACTGGAATCCCATGATTTGGATGCTTTATTTATGACGGAGACATGGACACACCTGGGTTCTGACTTAGAACCAGGGCTGGCATGCCCGCCAGGATATAAAGTATTCCATAAACCACGAGCGAGTGGTAGGGGAGGAGGGTGGGTGTTATTTTTAAAGAAATATGGGACTTTGCCCCGCTAGATATTGATGTGATAGAAGGCTTTGAGTTACTGGGATTCGCGCTAAAGGACCTCAATGGGCATGTATTGACAGGTATTGTATGCTATAGGCCCCCTGGGGCTGTTAGTGTACAACAACAGCTGGCACTGATTGAGACATTTAGCAACATGGCAACTACACATGCAAGACTGCTAATTCTGGGTGATTTCAACTTATGGCTAAATGGAACCTTGGATTCTGGATACAATAATCTCCTCCAATCATGTGAAGTCTTAAACCTACAACAATGGGTTACAGAGCCAACACATAGGGGAGGACATATTCTTGATCTAATTTTTCTGAAAAACAGGTAGTAGGAGACCTAGACATTCTGCCCGTGGGTTGGTCCGACCACCACCTGATTAAATTCCGGGTATGTAACCCGAGAATGAGTAGACCGGCAGCCTGTGAGGTGAGAAACTTTGTTAGTAGGGACTGGAAGTCTCTTCTAAAAAGGCTAGAACCTCCCCTGTGTTCCCTCTGAATGAATGTTTTAAGGTAGACATACAGGTAGAGGATAATTATGCGGCCTTCTGTGCACAGATAAATGCTACGCTGGACCAGGTCGCCCCTTTAAAAATCATAAGAAAGTGGGCAGATCCTCGGCCCCATGGTTCAGTGAAAAACTAAAAAATGTGAAATTGGACTGTAAGCAGGCAGAGAGGAAATGGAGAAGGGCTTACAAAGATGAGGACAAAATTGTCTGGAAGACAGCAATTATCAGCTATAAAAAGAAATAAACATTGCGAAGGCTGAATACTTCGCCAGTACTATTTTGAAAGCATCGAATAGTACAAAAAGTATTTTTAAAATAATGAATGACATGATCAGCCCAGACTGTGCTAAGAATAAAATTCATCCCACTCAGGACCTCTGTGACAGCTTAGCGACGTTCTTCGATGATAAAATTAGAACTATCATCGATGGTCTAAAGGGGATAACTTGCCAGGGGGTAGAAGACCCCAGTGGCAATAATAATAGAGGTCCACCAGATATAAAGCAGACAAAAGAGGCAGGGGCAGAGATTACAAATGCCTTAACCGACTTCGAGATACTATCGGTGGAGGATTTTAACAGACTGGCTTTAGGTGTTTCCTCTGGATCACCTATGGATCCCTTACCACATAAAATCTGGAAGGAATTGGGAACAGAATTATTCCCTATACTTCGCCAGATCTGTAACCAATCTCGCTCTAGTGGATCAGTGCCGGCTTGCTGGAAGCAGGCACTGGTGACACCTCTTTTAAAAAAGGCAACGCTTGACCCAGCCAGTCCAAAAACTATAGGCCGATTTCCTGTTGCCTTACCCAGCAAAGATTGTAGAACGACTGGTTAGCAGAATGCTTTCAAAGCACTTGGAAACTAATAACATTCTAGAGGATGTGCAATTTGGCTTCCGTGCTGGACACGGAACGGAGACCGCCCTGGTGACTGTGATGGACGATCTTCGAATGCGTGCAGACAGAGGTCAATCAGCGATACTTATCCTGCTTGACCTGTCTGCCGCATTTGACACAGTCAACCATGAGGTTCTCCTGAACAGACTTGAAGAAGTGGGGATAGCAGGCACGGCTCTGAAATGGTTTCAGTCCTACCTATCGTATAGGAGGCAAGCAGTGGCCCTTCCCCCTATCAGTCTGAATTTAAAAACATTGTGCATGGCGTTCCCCAGGGATCCGCGATCAGCCCAATATTGTTTAACATCTATATGAGACCTCTGATTGCCGTTATAAGGGTGCATAATGTTAATATCGTAAATTATGCGGATGACACCCAACTTATTCTGTCCTTAGAGGGAGAACAGTCGACATCCCTGGAAGACCTTCATGCTTGCCTGCAGGACATGGCACAGAGGCTGAGAAAGAACTCGCTACAATTCAATGCCGATAAAACCGAGATTCTTTACTGTGCGGCGGGGAAGTCCCTCCACCACTTCCCACTAATTTCTGGCCATCAGCAACAGCCAGCCCACTGGTCCCTGCGGAGAAGGTGCGGAATTTGGGCATTATGTTTAATAACAAACTGACCCTTGAAGCACATGTAAATAAAACCGTGGGGAGCTGTTTCTCTATTATTAGAGCCCTCCGGAAGATTCTTCCGGTCCTGCCATCCCAAGACCGAGCACTGGTAGTACGAAGTACCATTCTAAGCAGGTTGGACTACTGCAATGCTCTGCTGCTGGAGTCTCCAAGCTATTTGATGGAGAGGCTCCAGAGAATTCAAACAATAGCAGCCAAGCTAGCTCTGGGGAGGCCAAGACGATCTTCTGCCTCCTTGGCCTTGATGGAGCTACACTGGCTTCCTATACTACAGAGAGTTCAATTTAAGTCCCTTTGCATAGTTTTCAAGGCCTTGCATGGGTCTGGACCTATATTAATGCAGAAGAAATTCGCATGGTATGCCCCTATTAGGAGCCTCCGCTCCTCTTCCGCTAAAATGGTGAAGGTGCCAAGATTCAAAAAAACAAAATCAGGAGGTAGGGCCTTCAGCACCTCTGCTGCCCGACTATGGAATAGTCTTCCATTCGAGTTGAGAAAGCTGGAAGATCTTCTTCTGTTTAGGAAGAGACTAAAGACATGGCTCTATCCTAGTGCATAACTTTATTATCTTGATGAGATCCCCCGTAGCATGAGCCCTGCTGGGCACACATATGTTAGCGCCAGGATGCCTGTTGGGTGACAGTGCGCGTTATAAGTGTCGAAATAATAATAATAATAATAATATATCGACGACTTATTGGTGGCATCGAACACCAGAGAGGACTGTGTTGTTGATTCCATAGCATTATTAAATCTTTTGGCAGAAGAAGGACATAAAGTCTCACCTGAAAAATTGCAATTCTGTACAACAGCTGTTAAGTATCTGGGACACCAAATTGAGAGAGGAAAAAGAAGAGTAACAGCTGAAAGAGTAGCTTTAATAAAGAAAATGCAAATGCCTGTAACACAAAGACAAGTGAGAATGTTCCTAGGAATAGTAGGTTACTGTCGACAATGGATACCAAGATTTTCCATGTTGGCTAAGCCCTTAATTAACATGACAAAAAGAAAGCAAAGGACCCTGTTGAGTGGGAGGATGGAAGTGTAGAAGCCTTTGTAAAATTGAGAAATGCCCTATGTTCAGCACCTGCCTTAGGCATGCCTGATTATAAAAGAGAATTTGCATTGTTCTGTCATGAGAGAGAAAATTGTGCACTTTCTGTCCTAACTCAAAGACATGGACTAGAAAGACGTCCTATAGCATATTTTTCTGCTACATTGGACCCAGTAGCAGCCGCATTGCCAGGATGCCTAAAAGCAGTGGCGGCTACTTGTTTGAGCATTGAACAAAGTGAGTCAATTGTGATGGGACACCCTGTAAAAGTGTATGTTCCACATGCAGTTGTCATTCTGTTGACAAGAACCCGAACTCAGCATCTTACTCCTAGTCGGCTGACTAAATACGAAAGAATCATAATGGCTGCTGAAAATGTGACCATGGTAAGGTGTACTATAATAAATCCAGCAACCTTACTACCAGACCCATATCATGAGAGAATCAAAGATGATGAAGACGATGAACATGATTGTATACAAATTACAGAATTATGCACAAAACCACGCCCAGATATAGAGGAACAGCCTCTTAAAAAGCCAGACAGGGAGATATTTGTTGATGGTTCATGTCAAAGACATGAAGATGGTAAACTAACTGCTGCCTATGCGGTATGTGAATTAACTGGAATAGTTGAAGCATCTTATTTACCAGGAGTCAAATCTGCACAAGTAGCTGAATTGATTGCGTTGATAAAAGCATACAAAATTGGGAGGAATCAGAGAGTGACCATATTTACAGATAGCCAATATGGTTACGGGGTTGTGCACGATTTTGGCCAACTATGGATGCAGAGGGATTTCATGACTTCTTCAGGATCCCCCATTAAAAATGGACAATTTGTAAGGGAATTGCTAGAAGCAATACAATCACCAAAAGAATTGGCTGTGGTGAAATGTGCTGCACACCAGTCAGGAGATGACTGGGTGGTAATCGGCAACAGATATGCAGATCTGGTGGCTCAACATTGTGCCAAAACCAGAATGTCAGTCAATAAGAGGGTGTAAAGAATGGGAATCAGCTGCCAACTTATGCTGTATATGCCACCTGAAACTTGGAATGAGGTGAAGAAATTGCAAGATGAGGTGGATGAAAGTGAGAAGAATTTGTGGATCAAAGTGGGTTGTTCGCAAAGAGGAGATGATGAAGTATGGATCAGTGCTGATGGCAGACCAGTCATGCCAGACTGTTTACTCTCACAAATGGCTAGAATGCATCATGGAGACACACACATAGGGAGAGATGCAATGATTAGGCTGTTCAGACAAAATTGGTACAATCCCAAATTCAGGGCTGTTGCAGAGAGTCTTTGCCAGAGATGTCTAACTTGCCAGATGCATAATCCGGGGAGGAAGACAGTAATTGGATTTGGAAAAATTGGAAAGGCAGAGGGTCCATTTATGAGACTTCAGTTTGATTTCATACAGTTACCACCATGTAGAGGGCTGAAATATGTACTAGTCATAGTATGTCTGTTTTCAAAGTGGGTGGAGGCTTACCCTACTAGGAGAAATGACAGCATTACAGTTGCAAAACTGTTGCTACGAGAGCTCATTCCTAGGTTTGGTTTTCCAGTAACTTTGGAATCAGATAGAGGAAAACATTTTAACAGCGAAGTGATCAAACTAATCTGTGAAGCTTTCCAAATCCAACAGAAACTGCACTGTGCATATCGTCCAGAAGCTTCTGGAGTGGTTGAACAATTGAATGGCACTATAAAGTCAAGATTGGGAAAAATGTGTGCATCCACATCATTAGAGTGGCCAGATGCATTGCCACTCGTTTTAATGGGACTCAGAAGTATACCTGACAGAACCACAGGATTGAGCCCACATGAAATAATGATGGGAAGAGCAATGAGACAAACACATGTTCCCACAAACAAACTGGTGAATATATCTGATGATATGGTTCTGGACTATTGCAAAGGATTGGCTGACCTAGTGCGTTCTGTCTCTCATCAGGTTGGAGAAGACGCAGTTTCCAGGCAGCCCGAGCAAGAACATGATCTGAATCCTGGTGACTGGGTGGTAGTGAAGAATCACACCAGAGAAACGTGTCTATCACCTAGATGGGGCAGACCGTGTCAAGTCATACTGACAACGAATACAGCAGTGAAGTGTGCCGGATTTCCTAATTGGATTCATGTAAGTCACACCAAGAGAGTACCAGATCCCGAGGAAGAGAATCCTCAGACAACGCCAATCACTGAAGAGGCTGAAGGTTGCCCAGCTGTAGGATCTCAAGTTCGAGATTCCAGAGAAGCTGAAGAAGAACAACCGAGCACAAGTCAGGATTGGATACCAGTGGTAGAAGTTCCTGAAGTATACCACAGAACAAGAAGTCAAGCGAAATTGGAAGAAATTGAAGAAGATCAGATAGGTGAAGAAGAAGCAGTTCAGGAACAAGAAGAAAAGACATTAAGAAATCCTGAACAAGGTCAGATAGGGAAAGAAAACTGGACTCAAAACAGTGAAGACCTAATAGACTTTGATCAGGGACAGACAGGTCTAGAAGAATCCGGTCAGGCTGCAGAAGTTCACAGTGCAATAAGCCCTGATCAGAACAAGTTAGATCAAGAAGAGTACACAGAAGAAGAAAACCTTGAAAAACATGAACTTGAAGAAATAAATAAAGAACAAGGTCAGTTATTGGAAACTCACAGCTGAGCTGTTACAGAAAAACAAATTAGACCTGAAAAGGAGCAAACAAGAAACACAGTAATTGAAGAAAACGAAACAGTGCTAAGCAGTGAAATTAACGAGATCTCTAAAGACGAAAATAAAGAAACAGTGCCAACAAAGAAAACAAGAAAAGGAGATCATTGGCCGAGTGGCATTAAAAGAGTAAAGTACCACATAACAACCAGAAGTGAAGATCCAGATCAAGTACCTGAAGTATCAAGTCAAACCGAACAAGAAAATAAAACTGCGAAAAGAAGAAGCAAAAGACTGAAACTTGTGAATAACAAATTCAAGGGTCCTGACTGGACTTATATCATTCTTGAAGATTTTGAAAGCTCAGAGTCAAGTGACAGTGGTGGCGAAGGAACAAGTGCAGAATTGACATACGAAGAAGAAACAAGACCACCCTGACTAAGCAAAAGAATAAGCTAAAGAAAAGAAGAAAAGATAAGAAGAGCAATCTTCCTTGTCGAAAAATGCCTGACGATAGAGTTACTGGGAGACCAAAACAGAAATGTTGTAGAAGATGCTGTGCAATATGCATATGTAGTCTAGTAATGGTGCTTATAGTATGGTTAGTCCTGATTGTAGCAGTTCCTTACCTTATGATAATAGATAAAAAGATTAATAATGAAACTAAAGGGAGGACAGCAAACATGAAGGGCAATAGAGTAGAACTAATGGCAGAAAGTGAACCAGAAATTCACCATGAAGTAGCTGACAACGACACTAGTTTAAACGTTTTCACAAAGTTATTGTTTCAATATGTAGACACAATGGAAGTTAGTAATTGTTATGTCTGTATGAAGTTACCTGAATCAGTAGCAGAAGGATTAACATATCACCATTTACCACTGACATATGGCATATCATGTAGTGTTTTGTCTAGTTTATTTTATAGAACAGGGAAACTTCAGTATTATTATTCAAACTTAGATGTGATATTTTCTGAGGTTCCGATTCGCAAGAGTATGAACCCAGTGCTTAGTAGTCAAGACACACAGTTTATGGGAGAATTTTTCTTAACAATGAAATCAATAGACATAACACATGCACATAGACACAATCTAACATGTTCTTTACTTGAAGAAGAAAATATATTTTTGAATTTAGTAGAAGATAAAAGACAAGATTTTCAAAAGAAAGCTTCTGAGCATAAGGCTCATTTACCACCTTGGGCTGAGAAAGAAGGTAGTTACACACCTGGCAAGGCTCAAGCTGCTATAGCTCTGGATTTCGTAAAGACAGGAAAAATTTGTCTTCATAGGTTAAAGACTGACTATAACAATGTTTTCATCTGTACCAGTGAATGTGAACACAATTTTTTAATTCTTGGAGGTTGGGGACTCAAAGGAGGAACAGATTCAGTTTTTCCTGGAATCTATTATGTGTGTGGGAATAAGGCTTACTTTAGGCTTCCTGCACGGTGGTATGGAAGTTGTTATTTTGGAATAGTATTTCCAAAGATATACCACGTAAAAAGAAACACTGAGAGCAATGAAAACAATAACGAATTAATACGTAGTAAAAGAGCTAGTTTTTCAGAAATTGTAGGTGATATATTTGGTGCATTGATACCTTCAGTAGGAATAATTCTGAACTCAAGGAAAATATGTAAATTGTCTACAGTGGTTGATCGTTTATCAACGGATACTGCTGGAGGTTTTCTAATGATTAATGCGGAAATGGTTGCGATTAGATCTATGGTGATGCAAAATCGACTTGCTCTTGATATTATATTGGCAAAAGAGGGCGGAGTCTGTAAATTATTGAAGACGAAACATTGTTGCACTTATATTCCTGATAAGAGTGCAGAAATTGGAACGTATATACAGAATATAACTAAACTTGAGAAAGAACTTAAACCACTGGAAGTTGATAGTGTATGGGAAAGATTGACAAATAGTATATCGTCAATTGGTACCTGGTTTGCTAATATAGGGAAAGGACTTATAGGTCAAATATTAGTACCCTTAGCAGGGATAGCAATAATAATTTTGGCAATAACAATATGGTGCAAATGCTGTAAAAAGAATGGAACATATAAGGTGACAGGAAGAGGAAAGAAACGAAAGGTAGATGAAATCGAACTTGAAGAATGGAGAAGTGAATTATACAAGAAATTAAAAGGAGATTGTAAAAATAGAAAGAGTAAAGATGAGAATGAAGTAATTTTCTAGAAGTTGGCATCTGATTGAGGGTAATGTTTTTTGATGGCTCAGAAACGCCATCAGAGAGGGATTGATGGAGCAAGGTTTCATAAATGAAACTTGCTTGTATTCAATCCTCCTCACAGTATTAATTTATTAAATTTGTATTGTTAATACTAACCTTTGCATTCACGACACAAAAGAAAGGGATGCTTGCCTATGTGTTTTACTAATGAATAACGCTTGTTTGTAATTCAAAATGGCCGCTATGCGCGGGAAAGCTCAATGCGCATGTCGCAACCATATCACATGGTGTGACGTCTTTCTTTGCTTCGTGGGAAACTTCTGCTTCTGCACAGTGTGCATTAAAATGGCTGTTTGATGTTTTCACATGCTTCAGCTTGCTCTCATGTCATTACTAAATTGTCGTTTCCTAACGCTACTAACGCGGGTTAGAATATATAATTTAAATGGGAAATGAATAGAAATAGAGGGTATACAGTGAAACATTTTATTTGTGATTCTAATATTTTCTTCTTGCACTTTCATTAGTTCGTAAATTTGGGCCTGGGTTGGTGTTCTGAAACTCGAGAGGCAACTGATTCTGCGCATGTGTCCTGTGTGCCTGCCAAATGAAGTCAACCTGGACGAAGTCCAAGGCCGCGACCTGATGGCCGAAGATGTTGTACTATTGCTTTTCCTGTCGCACATTGATACAATGTCTGTGAAAATTGGTTTACATTTGTCATGAGACGGGTGGGAAATAAAGCGAATGTATTAATTTGAAGGGGTGGGAACGTAAAGACAATAGGCTTTACAATTTAAGCCAAATTGATATGGTGCGAGAATCCACCCCTGTCCCTGTCCAATCAGAAGTAGTGGTCCCATATTTTAGTAACATTAAGGGGAGGTACATGGGCGTAGAAGGGTATAATAGAATATAGCATTAGTTAATTAGTCAGAGCAAGATTCCATGAGAGCATGCGTTCATGAAGAACAGGCGTCCATGCTGCCAGAGCGAGCTTAGCTCCAGACCGCCAAGCTGACCGATTGCAGACTGAGTCCCTGTCCAGAAGAGGTCCTGAGGAGGGGGCGGCAGAGTCCATTAGAAGGAAGGCACAGGAGAATCGAGGAGAAGCCGAGTATCAGAGAGGGGAACAACGCAGGCGTCGTTGTAGAGAGGTCACCGGTCCTGTCCCGATCCTGGAGGAGGTCTTTGCTCTTCATCCTTCCTGGTTCTTATTCTTTCAAACTCCTTGGCTAAGGGGTTTTGGTTCTCGCACTTAGGTAAATATAATGCAACCTTTAGTTGCGCTGCTGTCTCTATCTTCTCCTTTTCTTTAAACACCGTCATTGATTAGCAATAGTCATTTCTATGCTTAATCTTGGGTATTGCGATTAAGTATCATGTGGCTCTGTATTTTACTCTGCTAAATCTTTAGATAAATATTTTAAAACTTTCTGATTCAGTGGTTATTTCATGATTATGTATTATAATGAATGTCTCTCATTTTAAACTTCCCAATTAGCAAAGGATTCATTGGTAAGTCATTACTCTTCAATCAGAAGGTAATTGGTAGCAGGGATTTTGATAGAGAGTAACAACTGATAAAACCCAGCGTAAGTATTAGCGTAGTATGAATGTATGGGCCCAAGTGAGTATCTAGTGTATGAATGCTGTTTGCTAATATCGCGCTGGATCAGCTAGCAGTTCTTCCTCTGCAATGGTGTACCGTTTCTCTGCCTCATTCAATTTGCGCGACATATAGGCTATGGGATGAAGTTGCCCTGTTGTCTCATTTCTCTGAGACAAGATGGCCCCCACCGCCACATCCGAAGCATCTACTTCTACCATAAAAGGTTTCTCGGGGTTCGGATGGGCCAACACAGGAGCGGACGTAAAGGCTTCTTTAAGTAAAGAAAAAGAGAATTCAGTTTCTTCATTCCATTCGAATGGAGTGTTTTTCCGAAGCAACCTAGTGATCGGAGATACCACCTTTGAGAACTGTGGTATAAATCTCCGATAAAAGTTAGCGAAGCCCAAGAAACATTGAACTGCCTTCACATTGTTTGGACGCGGCCAATCCTTTACTGCTTGTATTTTCCGGTCAGACATTTCTAATCCCTTAGGTGAGATTATTACACCCAGGAATTCCACCCTCTGGACGTGGAATTCACACTTGCTTAGTTTGCAATACAACCCATTGCTGCGCAAGGCTTGTAAGACCAAACAAACATGTTGAGTATGCATGTGCACTGTATTGGAATATATCAAAATATCATCGATGAACACCACTGTGAACACATCCAGATACTCCCTCAGCACCTCATTCAAAAAGAACTGAAACGCCGTGGGAGCATTGCACAGCCCAAATGGCATCACCGTATACTCGAATAATCCAAAGCGAGTGCGAAACGCCGTTTTCCACTCATTCCCCTGTCTCACCCGAACCAGGTGATATACTCCCTTCAGATCTAAATGTGTAAAGATTTGAGCATTCTTCACCTGGTCCAGCAGGACAGGGATTAAGGGTAACGGATACCTATTCTTGATGGTAATGTGATTCAAAGCTCTGAAGTCAATACAAGCGCGTTTTTCCCCATTTGCCTTCAATATAAAAAATAAAGGCGAGGCTGCAGGAGATTTGGAAGGTCTTATAAACCCATTTGCCAGGTACTGATCCAAGTACGTCTTCAGATGCTCGTTTTCCGGTTCGGTAAGAGCATAAATTCTGCTACATGGTACCACGGCTCCTGGCACTAAATCTATCTGGCAGTCATATGATCTGTGCGGGGGCAACACATTAGCTTGTTTCTCATTGAAGACATCGCGATATTGCTCATATCTTTCAGGCAATTGAGTGTCTTTTTCTGCTGTGGTGGCCACGTAAAGCAGGGAGGCTAAGGCCTGCACCGGAAAGTCTCTGTGACCCTGACAGCAATGTTCTTTGCACCATTGGCTGTCAAAAAGAACGGTCTTGGTAACCCAATCAATGGTGGGATTATGCTTTATCAACCAGAGTAATCCAAAAATAATCCCATACTGTGGGGCACGTATTACGTTGAAGACCAAGGATTCATAATGAAGAGAAGTACTACAAACTTCTAACGGTTCCGTGGAAAAACTGACTGGTCCCGTTGTCAATTACCTACCATCAATGGCCAAAACAATCCCAAGTGTATTTTTCACAACTAAGGACAGATGTAAATCCGCTGTTAATTCTTCATCCATAAATAAACCAGTTGCCCCAGAGTCTATCATGGCTTCCAGTTCCTTCCACTCATCTTTTAAACGTATTTGAATGGGGATTCTAAAGTGTTCTGTATTAGGTACACCTGTTTCCTGTGTTGAAGGGATTTATAACCCGCTCAAAAAGCCCCCTTCTTTCGCCTTTGAGCATGCTAGTTTTCCGACCTTGGAAGCGCTGAACTACCCCCGTTACCAAACCCTGCCTTATTCTTGGGTTTAGCCATGCAATCTCTAACATAATGGACCTTCTTTCCACAATACATACACAACCCCTGTTTTCGCCTTTGATCTCGTTCCTCTGGTGTTAAAGAAGCCCTAACAGTTCCTATTTCCATAGGTTCGGGAACAGTCATTGTACTAGGTTTAGGAAACCGGGGTTTGTCATACTTAGGATAAAACATATCCGTTCTTCTGCGTTCATTCCTACGCTCATTTATCCTGCTGTCTAATCTCAAAGCCAAATTCATAAGATCAGAACATGTGCTAGGCTGTGGATTTACTTGTGCAATCACATCCTTAAGATCATCCCGCAACCCTTGATAAAACAAGGCAGCTCTCTTTTCCTCAGGCCATCTAGTTTCTGAAACTAATCGTTGAAACGTATTTAAATATATTATTAAATCTTTGTTGCCTTGTTTCAACTCCAACAACTCTTTGTCCGCAGAGAGACTATGAGCCCGTCTATCAAATATGTTCTCAAATTCCTTTCTGAATTTGTCCCAATCATACAAAAGAGGATCGTCATTACGCACCAACAGAACTGCCACACAAGGCTGCATCCCCAGCCAGGTACGAAATCAAAAAGGCTACCCTAGCTTGATTGGTAGGAAACGCCCGAGGCTTACAAGTAAAGTGCAGCAACACCTGCGTCATAAACACCTGCACCTTACTCTCATCTCCTGCAAACCTTTCTGGGGCCGCCAATGGGATTGGTGTGGGAATTTCCACTGACACAGGTGATGTTGCACCAGCTAAAGCACCCTGAGGCCAAGAAGCAGCACCAAACCCTTTTCCTGTGCTTACATCAAATGGGTTTCTCTGAAGTTTGTCTACTCGGTCTTGTAAAGCCGCTTTTTCTGCTCTAGAGGCGGTTAATTCCTGCTGCACTAAAACCAAAGCGGCCATTACGTCCTCTAAGGTGGCCATCATCAACCGATACCGATCAGGAGAGAATAAATTCTTGGGCTGCGTATTCTGTCAAGGTTTTATTCCAAACTCCCAGGATCGGTACGTTGCTCAAATGGGTCCACCTCTCCATCGCCCCACTCTCTGATGCTATAATAGCGCAGAGGGTTGGAATGATTAAGCGAGGGAAGGAAAGGATGGGGACTGCAGGGAGGGAGACCTAAAACACAAGAAACACAATTAAGTGACTGTTCAGTTCCCACTCTAACCATTATACAAGAGACAATCGAGAAACAGATGCGGTAACTACCTGTAAAGGAAAATAACCCAATGCCTTGTAAACATTCTTTTAATGAGATGCCTTATCATCTGAAGGCTCTCTAAAGATAAGAAAAACACTAATCAGCATGTAGTAAAACAAAGTTTAAGTAAAATCCGCACACACTCATTCCAATCGTTACCCACCACAATGAGGAATTGATCTGGCGTCACAGGGGAGGTTGAGTACACGAAACACACCACTATCCCCTGCTAACAAAAGGAATACAGAAGAACAAACATAAAGTAATGTCGTTGTTATCTCATCAAGTTAATGTTCAGAATAGGCATTGATTGCATGCCCTTAAATGTTGACTGTTCAAGCACAGCCCAAGTATCCATGTGGCCTGTTCATAGGCAAAACGTGTCTTGGAATCAAAGTTCACATTCAGTCATAATAAAGCACCCCGGACACTTAATGCCTTCAGAGTGTAACATTCAAGAAGTTCTAGAAATTTGCCAAAAGGACTCCAAAGAGGCTTCATACCTTATCAAGCTTTGCTATAGTCATAAATGGTGACTGCGTCACCCATACCGCCCTTGCAGAGTAACAGATGTCCAGCGTCTCTGCTCTACGCGATTATGCCCCAGCTCCGGTCTAAGCTCCAAACAGAATACGCAGCAAGGAACTGACTCACCCGCCCAGTATTTGTTCTTCCCGGGGGGGGGGTGGGCGTCGCGTCACCAGTGCGCGCGCGCGCGTGCGTGCTAAGCTGCAGGAATGATGGGAGTTGTAATTCTGACAAGAGACGCATTCATACGCTCTCGCCCTCGCTCCCGCTCCGACGCCAGAGTTCAGGGGAGCGTGACAGTTCAAGACAGGTTCAAAGATGCAAAAGGTGGCACAATTAAGCATAAAATGCTATGGGAACAGGTAGTGGAGTTGAAAACCGAACTACCGAGAGCTCACGTGATAAATACACTGAGTCATCAGCGTGATGGCGTTCATGTTGAAGGGAATTCATTGGCTGATGAAGCTGCAAAGGGGGTTGTACGCACGGCTTCCGTAGCTGCAATCACTCGTTCTAAAACGAGAATAGACGGTGAGATTATGGTGGCTGTCATTGCTTCACGCAAAAACAGCAAAGCAGTACCAAAAAGGTTTCCACTCAAGTACTCCTACAAGTTAGATGCCAATTACATCCCGTTTGTTCAGATTCCTGGAGTGGGGGATAGAGTAATTCCAAGCATGGATCGTAGGTTAGGTTTAATTCTAGCAGCACACGAAGGGATAGGTTCTGCACATGCAGGAGTTACGGCGACTGTTTCTTTACTGAAACAACGCTATTGGTGGCCTGGGTTAACTAAGCAGACTAAAGACTATGTCTTGAAATGCGACATCTGCCAGCAGATGAAAGGTTCCACCGTAACACGTCCAGCACAGACACCATTATTAATATCTGACAAACCACTAGCGTGTGTTTACTTGGACCACTGCGGCCCCTTACAAAGAGATGGGGCTTACAGGTATAGAATTGTTGCAGTGGATTCCTGCTCAAGATTCCTATGGGTGTGGCCCCAACGCTCGGCTGATGCTCAAACTGTTATAAAAGATGTGCGAGTCTTTATAGGGACATATGCAATTGGCACATTACATTCTGACCAGGGCCCTGCGTTTAGCTCTCAGGCTTATAAGGAGGCCATGCGAGGATTGGGTGTAGCTTTGCGGTACTCCTCTCTGTACCATCCTGAGGGAAATTCGGTCATGGAGAGGAAAAACCGAGACTTAAAGCAATCTTTAACAGCTAGGGTATTAGGCACGGGTGAGAGTTGGGTAAAACATCTGTATGGAGTGCAGCGAGCATTGAATAACATGCCAAGAAGTTCTCTAGTGGGGGTCACTACATATGAGGTCCTATTTGGGACAAGAATGTGGGTACCTGATCTTGATTGTGAAGGCGCAGTGGCGGATGAAAAGCCTTTTGACATCTATGATCGTTTGGCTGTTTTACAGGATCTAAATGAGTCCATGACACAACAAAGTAATGTCCATATGAAGCAGACCGCCACTGGGGAAGTCAAATCAGTCACAGCAAGACCTGTCTGGATCCCAAAAGTTGGGGATCTGGTCAGAGAGAAAATAGCAGACAAGAAAGAATTTGGGCCATCATACAGAAAGCCTGTACAGGTTCTAGCAGTTGAAGGAACAAGAACTGTACTTCTACCGCCTCTTGCAGGGAAAAAGGAGAAAAGATTTGTCTCAATCGACCTAATCAAACCACACTATGTGGCCGATACTGAATAGTAGGCCACGTGGACTCCAAAGTAGCAGACGCTTTCCTCTCGCTACATTTCAAGAAGTTCAAACGGAAAGACTCATCATGTTCGAAGAGTCTCCTGCACGGAATGATGGACTAAGCAACAATGCTATGGAACTCATTACCCTTGAACCTGAAGTTCAAATTCAGAACCAAAATGTAAGACAAATTTCAATTCGACCAAATACAGATGTCTACATCAACATGCCTCAACAAGAGCAAACTACGATTTCTACAAATCCTGATGCAATACCAACAATTGATTGAACTGCTACTGGCTACTTCATAAACTTTGATACGTTTTCTTTGGATCCAAGTGAACCAGAAACGATGCCAGCCCAAAAATCGCGCAAGCAGCTAAGTTAAAGACTTTCTGAACTTTCTTAAAAAGACTTACCTGGTGTCGCCTTGGGTAGAACTATGGGTAATCACTGGTATACTTTTCTTTCTTTTCTGGTTAGGCTTAGTATTAGTTTTTAGCATGCTTGGTAATGGAAAATACCTTCGACAAAGCTCTGCAGCCCAAAAGGTGAATTTAATTTTAAAACCACATCCATCATCTCATCGAAAACAAAGAGACTTGTCATCAGTGAACATTACAGCAGTTCCTATACCTGATGGTATAGTTTGGGACAAGGTTGATTTTGATATATTTGGTCCAACCGAACTTTTAAGAATTCCTCATTTATTTAAAATATTATTGAGTGATATCATTACCTCAAGTACATTTTCCGATGATTGGGACTTTGAAACAGTAAATAATATGTTGTCTGACTTGGAAGAATCTGCTGCATTTTCTAATAGTGAAACATTGGAAAGCACATCAGATTTCGAAACAATGTGTTTTTATCAACACTATGGTCATAATTTTCTGCATAAATCTGCCAATCCTAGAAATGTGTTCACATACCACCAGTGGGAACATTGTCCAACACCGCCGAAAGGCAGTTCAAAAACATTTACACAAAAGTTTCCATACTTTTCAGGGTTTAATATGTCTGACCCAGCATCATATTATTATAAGGTTGCACCAACATCAGCACAGAAAAATATGTTAACAAACACCAAACAGATTTACTCTGCTTCCTTTATTGCCCAGTTGTCTGAACAAGGTTTCGACTTATGGAAAGACACCATAGACTTAAAATCAGTCTGGGGTACTAGAGAATGGCAAGTTCAGGGAACTGAAGCTTTGTTTAGAGCAAGCCTTATCATGTTTTTGAACGAGACAGTGCAACAGACGTATTGCCTTGGACTAGCCAAGAACAAAGACTTGAACACACCTCGGCTGCCGACTCCATCACACACCAAGGGTAACATAACATCACAGAAAGAGATTACGTTGAATGACATTATACAATAAAACAGATCAGACCCCAATTGGAAGAAATGGTTGATTTGGCCCACAGACACCAATAGTTGTCAGGCGAGATTCTTGGGTAAAACGGAAGGGTTCGCTATCCATAGGCCAGATCCGCGTTATGTACAGAGAGAACATCCAGGGGTAGTGACATCCTACAGTGTTGGGAAGTTGTGCCTTGATTGGCTAAAATCCTCAACACTCACAAAGGTGAAACAACACTTATCCTTACTCTCACAGGATGTGGATCTCAGGGATTTTTTACTAGGTCCCAGGAAGCCGCGCAGGAAATGTTTCTATTATGCTGTCTATAATGAAATATGGAAAATATCCCAACAAGAGGCCACAGAGAGGTTACGTGAAATACACCGTATAAATCTAGAACAATCTCTAGCAGTGGTAGACAATGGGCTAACTACATTGACCTCCAGGATATATTCCTTAGGCAACATTGTATCTTCTGCGATAGACATACTGGAACAAGATTTGGCCATATTACAACACGGGCAATCTCAGTTACGTTCTATTATGTTATTAAGCTGGACGCTGCAATCTTTGCGTGCAGGGTATGTGCCTTGGCGTTATATCAACAGTACGTCTCTGTTTTCTGAATACAATTTAACAGATAAACAGATAGAAATGGCACAAAGGGGATCAAAATATACAATGCTGCGTATCAAAAAACTGGATAGATTAGCATTTACAGTGGCAGAATTACCGTCCACAGAATGGCTAATCCATGGCCACATAACTGTACCGGTCACTACTTTTCAGTTTCAGTATTGCCTTGAACAAAAGCAGGCAGGCAGATATGAAGAAATGGGTAAGGAATACATTAAGGAATCATGGGTATTACCATACAGATTTCGATGCCGGAGTGGGGATCGAGAAGTGTTTCTAAGCGGTACAAATTGTGAGAACGCTTTAAGTGGATCACTCATATGCCAGGATATAATGCTGCACGGGGCTTGTAATGGTTCTGTAGTGAACCTGTCCTGCCATTTGAGGGGTGCCCCAGCTGCAGTAATTACTCCAGCATTCAGCCTACTTTCAAATGGGAGTTACTTGATGCTGAACAGTCAAGGCTGCTGCGGAATGCTCCCGGGCATCGCATATCTGGTAACCGTGAGCTCCAGGGTTACTTGTTGTATGCAAGTATTGTTTCCACTGACACATACAGTCAGGGAGGCGCCGTTATGGCCTTCACTGAATGTTTCTTTAATGCGGTTTGATACTCTAAGCAGAATGAAAGCCATGCTTTTACAGAAGTCTGTGCCCTTAACCTCCGCTCGAGAGACTTTTGATCTCCAGATTACAAGGTTTTTGGCAGAGATACAGGCGCTTATTCATACAAACTGCCCTTTCCATTTCGCAGAAATGGTAAATCGTATCTTTAACATGTCTGATACGAAAGGCATAGTCCACCTATTTAAGACCATAGGTTCTGGACTTCTGAGCACCTTTCAGATGGTACTTGGAGTTATACCAAACTTCATACACTCCGTATTCGGAAGCATCTTTGGAGGATTTCCGCTCATCCTATTTCTAGTAGCAGGCATCCTGATTGTTTTATATTTACTACGCAATGGACGTCCCAGTCACCAAGGAGATGGAAAGAGCACTACTGGAGCATAAATACAGTGATCGCATGGTACAACATCTAGGCATGCTTCGCCTAAGGGAACTAAGTGCATCTTGGTTCTTGTCATTTCGACCAGTCTGGATGGACTGCATCTTACTTGTACTCCGATGCCTGTTTTGCGGAGAAGAATGCGTGTTAGACCTTTGTTTGACACTCCCATCATGTGCGCAACCGGACGTGAATGCTTTACTGGACCCGATAACGGCCCACGTTTTGCAGTGTCCTCAGCGTATTCCGATGTTGATGGTGGCATTCCTTGAGCCCCCACAGGTAGTAACAGCACCTGTTGGTATGGACAGCGGCTCCTCCTCTGACACCCAGGCTTTGGACGGCACACAAGCTGCCCCAGCACAGGCTGCGGACAGTGTGGAACAGCATCTGTGCTCGATTGATGTACTCTGCGAGGTGCTACAGGGGCCGTCTACTGCGGAAGCAAGCAACGAAAATGTGGCGTCTACCAGCCAGGACACATAAACATTTGACTCATTTGGCTCGTCGTGTGCTGGAAGAAATTCGCCCTTTTTAAAACAAGCTCAAATTTGGAACTCAAAACTAAAATTTACATTCCTTTCATTTATTGGGCGTACATGGTTTTCTAATCCTTATAGTGCTTCGGACTATAACTAAGGACACCTTAGAGCTATGGCTTGCAAAATTATTTTTTAGACAGTTTTAAGTTTTTTTTAGAAATTTTTTAGAAGTTTTAAACGTTTTTAGCTAAACAAATGTTTTCAAACTTTGTGCGTACCAAAATCTAGTTAGGCTAGAAGTATGGTAATAAGTTACATATGTCGTCCAGTCGGAAGAGGAGTGGGTGTTATATTCCATATAGGTACCCTATGTAGGCGCAGGTAACATTGCAACCTTTCACCTATATTCTTCCCTACATTACATACATAACGATTCTTAGGGACTGACCTTTTACCTAGATACGATACTGCATTCAGAACGCGGGGTTTCCCCCTAGTTCGAATCTCATACATTATGCATGAGACTTCTTGGAAGCACAGCAGGACCAACATCTCCTGTATAATATCTCTGTATAAAGTTCAGGACCGTCGTCATCCTTTAGGCCGACACAGTAACATAGCAAAGTAGGACCCCTGGGGAGACCTATGGGTATATATACATCACATCTTGCTTAGAAGGACAGAGGAGACCGAGACTTCCCGGCTGACATGCTGACCAGAGACGCTGAGGTTCCTGCATGCAGACACTCCAGCTCGCAGTGGTCTAACATCCCTCGCGGGGTGTCCAACTCGAGACCAGGACGAAATCCCATATTCTCTCATTCTCTGGTAATGGGGTTGACTAGATCCTAGAGGGATTCTTGGCATAACACCTACACAGATGCTAGGTACATTTAGGTACATCTAGTTAGGAAGGCATTGTAGGAGTATGCACTTTTTATCATGTGTTTTATGTACCTGTATATATTCATGATTTCTGCAAGATGGTAGAACTTTACCATCCCTTTACTTTCGAAGCACTTCTAATCATATATCTCTGCTACTGTCTAATGGTTGTTGCAGCTCATCTACTCTACACTAGAATAACAACTGTTTAATAAATACTTATTGAAAACCCCCAGCCTGTTTATTCTGTGTATCTCTCTGAGACAAACTAAGTGAGCACGAGTAACTGAGCGAAAGGTAGTATATTGTTTCCACGATTCTGAGGGATCAGGGTTGTCATGTTCTGAGGTTGCCAGAATCTATTCTCTCCTTGGTAAAAGGAGATTATAGTGGCACTGTGAGCTAGCTGATACAGATAGGCTAACGTATCCGGTGGGGGTGCACGGAATCAGTCTGCCACCAATCCCTTAGTTTATGTTATCCAAACGTGCAGATCCTGTATAGGTTATATAGGAACTACACGACACTCTGCTTTTACCTAGTGACATGTTACATAAAAATAAACATACAAATATTTGAACACCTGTGTTTCAAACAGCATACTCTGTAAATTTGTGTACAAAAAGGTAGAAGCAAGAGAAGTGCAGAAAGAAGCAAAGAGGGAAAGAGGCAAGAGAAGTGCAGAAAAAAGCAGAGAGATGCAGAAAAAAGCAAGACAACTACACAAAGAACCAACGGAGGTGCAGAAAGAGGCAAGAGGGGTGCAGAAAGAGGCAAGAGAAGTGCAGAAAGAAGCAACAGAGGTGCAGAAAGAGGCAAGAGAACTGCAGAAAGAGGCAAGAGAGTTGCAGAGACAAGCAAATGAGGTGTAGAAAGAAAGAACATGGGTGCAGACAGAGGCAAGAGAGGTGCAGAAAGAGGGAAAAGGGGTACAGAAAGAGGGAAGAGGGGTGCAGAAATTTGCAAGAGAGGTGCAGAAAGAAGCAAGAGCAGTGCAGAAAGAACCAACAGAGGTGCAGAAAGAGGCAAGAGGGGTGCAGAAAGAGGCAAGAGAAGTGCAGAAAGAAGCAAAAGAGGTACAGAAAGAGGGAAGAGGGTGCAGAAAGAGGCAAGAGAACTGCAGGAAGAGGCAACAGAGGTGCAGAAAGAGGCAAGACAGGTGCAGGAAAAGGGAAGAAGGGTGCAGAAAGAAGCAAGAGAGGTACAGAAAGAGGTTAGAGGGGTGCAGAAAGAGACAAGAGAGGTGCAGAAAGAGGCAAGGGAGATGCACAAAGAGGGTAGAAGGGTGCAGAAAGAAGCAAGAGGGGTGCAGAAAGAAGCAAGAGAGGTACAGAAAGAAGCAACAGAAGTGCAGAAAGAACCAACAGAGGTGCAGAAAGAGGCAAGACAGGTGCAGGAAAAGGGAAGAAGGGTGCAGAAAGAAGCAAGAGAGGTACAGAAAGAGGTTAGAGGGGTGCAGAAAGAGACAAGAGAGGTGCAGAAAGAGGCAAGGGAGATGCACAAAGAGGGTAGAAGGGTGCAGAAAGAAGCAAGAGGGGTGCAGAAAGAAGCAAGAGAGGTACAGAAAGAAGCAACAGAAGTGCAGAATGAAGCAACAGTGGTGCAGAAAGAGGCAAGAGGGGTGCATAAATGTGCAAGAGAGGTGCAGAAAGAAGCAAGACCAGTGCAGAAAGAACCAACAGAGGTGCAGAAAGACGCAAGAGGGCTGCAGAAAGAGGAGAGAGAAGTGCAGAAAGAAGCAAAAGAGGTGCAGAAAGAGGCAAGAGAGGTGCAGAAACAGGCAAGAGATGTGCAGAAAAAGGGAAGAAGGGTGCAGAAAGCAGTAAGAGAGGTGCATAAAGAAGCAAGAGAAGTGCAGAAAGAGGCAAGTGAGGTGCAGAAGGAGGCAAGAGAACTGCAGAAAGAGGCAAGAGAGTTGCAGAAACAGGCAAAAGGGGTGCAGAAAGAGGGAACAGGTGGGCAGACTGAGGCAAGAGAGGTGCAGAAAGAGGGAAGAGGGGTGCAGAAAGAGGCAAGAGGGATGCAGAAATTTGCAACAGAGGTGCAGAAAGAAGCAAGATCAGTGCAGAAAGAACTAACAGAGGTGCAGAAAGAGGCAAGAGGGGTACAGAAAGAGGCAAGTTAAGTGCAGAACGAAGCAAAGGAGGTGCAGAAAGAGGCAAGAGAACTGTAGAAAAAGCGAAGAGAGGTGCAGAATGAGGCAGGAGAGGTGCACAAAGAGGCAAGAGGGGTACAGAAAGAGGCAAGTGAAGTGCAGAACGAAGCAAGAGAGGTGCAGAAAGAGGCAAGAGAGGTACAGAAAGAGGCAGGAGAGGTGCAGAAAGAGGGAACAGGGGTGCAGAAAGAGGCAAGAGAGGTGCAGAAAGAGGAAAGAAGGGTGCAGAAAGAGGCAAGAGGGGAACAGGAAGAAGCAAGTGAGGTGCAGAAAGAGGCAAGAGAGGTGCAGAAAGTGGAAGAGATGAGCAGAAAGAGGCAAAAGAAGTGCAGAAAAAAAGAAAGGTGCAGAAAGAAGCAACAGAAATGCAGAAAGAGGCAAGAGAGGCGCAGAAAGAAGCGAGTGGTTTGCACACCATTAGTACCAATTTAATACCCACATTTAGCAATAGGTAACAGGTGACCATTCTAGGTTTGCAAAGGGCCTTCCACCACGCTGTAACACTTGTCGCTGCAATTTTGGAAGTGTTTGAGCCGTTTGAGCTAGAAACAAGTTTTTTTTGGTTCAAATCTGCAGATTATGCAGTAGATGATGGATTATGTGGCAAATGCGGAAGATGTATAACTGTGCGAAAGTCGGTGAAGCAAAACAGTCGCATAATTCCAGTGGCCCTGCTCATACCTCTGACTAGGTCCAGAAGTGCTCCTCAGTGGTTCCTTCTTTTTTTTGTCTCATTGAGTTTATAGTTTAGCTTCTATGGATATGAGGAAGACTAAACCTGAGGTTACCACTCCACAACACAGACTACCATACCACATAATTACTCTCCATAACACATAATCCCACTCTTCATAATTCCTATACACTAAATACCACATAATTTCTATCCACATCAAAATCAAAGTCTATCCACATAATTTCACTGCACATCATACCACATAATTCCACTACACACAACCTACATCCACTCCACTCCAAGAAACATTAGTAAAACACTTTTACATTTGCAACGCCAATAGCTCTAACTCTCGCAAATGTGAAACCTATTACATTGCAAATGCTTCTTTAATTAGTAGTCGCGTTTGCAGAAAGGTGGAGAAAGGGGGCTGGGCCTCCGACCAGTGCTCAGGAATTCCACTGCGTAGGACTTACAGGAGGTACCAGGAGGGCTTCTTGGCCCCCAAAGTCCCTCAGGAGTAAAGTGGACTTCATCCCCCAACCAGTACTGTGCCAGGAGGCGCGTTTGGAGAGTGTTGGAGAAAGGTGAGCGTGGCCTCCAAAGACCTCTTAGCAATCCCACTGTGAGGCGCCTTTGCAGAGTGGTGCAGGGAGGAGGCGGGGCCTCCTGCTAGATGCCGGGTTCTCTTTTATTTATTTTTTTATAAGGGGGCTGTGTGGCCCCCCTTCTCTTAGTAATTTTTGGGCCCTGGGGACCCCATTCCCCAGGGCCTGAGCCTTTTTTTTTTTTTAAACGGAAAGGGGCCATGCTGCCCCCCTCCCGAGGCCGATTTCGGCCACAGGGACCCCATCCCCCAGGGCATGCCCACTTGTTTTTTAAACTACATTTAAAGGAGGGGGTCGCGCGGCCCCCCTCCTGAGGCCTTTTTCAGCCCCCGGGACCCCATCCCCTAGGGCTTTGCCTCTTTAATTTATTTATTTTTATTATTTAATGAGAGGGGGGCCGTGTGGCCCCCCTTCCCTGGGCCACTGACATCAATGTTGGGGACCGCGGGGGAGCCCCAATGCCCCCCCGGTCCCAGCTGGCTCCCCACCTCCTGCGGGAGTCGGCATTGCTTTTCGACAAGGGGAGCTCCCCTTGTCCAAAAGCAATTTTGCTTTGCTTCATGGAAGCGAGAGCAGGTTTCCTACTCTCGCTTCCATGAAGCAAAGCAGAAGTTTGCAATGGCAGTGTGGGAGCCGTGCTCCCGCCCTGTCATTGTAAACTGCAATGTTCCGGGGGTAGACACCCCGGGACATTGCCGGAGCCGGCCCTGAGGGCTGGCAGTCCCCAGGGCCATCTAGGGCTCCACGAGGGGGGCGACGCGGCCCCCCTCCAACAAGTTTAATGCCCCAGGGAGGTGGTGGTCCCCGGGGCGGCAACGGACCCCCGCACTTCATTGACCTATGCCCCCGGGAGTTGATGGTCCCCGGGGCAGTGTGGGGGGGCTCAAGCCCCCCACACACACTTTTTAAAAGTAGCCCCGGGGAGGTGGCGGTCCCCGAGGCTACGGGGGGCACGAGGCCCCCCTGCATCTAAACATTGAAGCCCCGGGGAGGTGGTGGTCCCCGGGGCTTGGGGGGCCTGCGAGGCCCCCCACCCATTATTTTCAAATGCCCTGGGAGGTGGCGGTCCCTGGGGCTGCGGGGGGCCGCGTGCCCCCTCACACATAATTAATAAAGCCCCGGGGATGTGGCGGTCCCCGGGGCTGCGGGGGCCTGTGCGGCCCCTGCATATATTTGCCATATTGCCCCCGGAACCTGGCCCACCCAGGGGCTTAATAAAACGAAGCGTGGGAGACCGCGCTTCGTTTTTTTGGGTTTTTTCGGCGGGATTCGCGCAGCCAGCGCGAATCTTGCCGAATTATTATTTTTTTAATGCTTTTTTTGGCGGGACCCCCTGAGCAGGCCTAGGGGGTCAGGGTGTTTCTACCCTGCCCCCTTTTCTTTTTTTTAACCTTTTTTCTTGTGATCACAAGATGGCTGCCAACACTTTCTGGTTTGGAGTGTTGGCAGCCAATCAGAATGAAGCTCGTGATCGGGATGGTTCGCGGATCCACCGCGGTCACCAGATATCTATATTTTTTATTTTTACATTTTTCAGGAACTACTGAACGGATTTACATCATTTAAAGCAAAGAGCGCACTCTGGACCAAGAGTTATCTCTCTGACAAATTTGGTGTAATTCCGTTTAGCAGTTTGGTGTAGCCGCGACAAAAGTTCCTATGGAAATTAATATGGAGAAAACACGTTTTGGGACCCCCCTATTTTCTCTGCCCCCGCTTGACGAATCACCCCGAAACTTTCAAGACAGGAGCTGACCAGGGCGGGCCATTAGTTTTAAAAATTTCGCAAATATTCGTCAAACGGCGCCAAAGATATTGGCAAATCAAAAAACGCTTTTCCTATGGAAACTAGGTCCTAACTATAACTACCTACTGGGGGCGTTTTCACTGTCAAAAATAAAACAATCACACTTAAGGAATTGAACTGCAGCTTGACTTTTTCTGTATGTGTTCGGTGTATTGAAAGATTGGAAATATTTAAGGGGTTCGCTACCTCACTGCGAGCTCGGTGTCGCAAGTGGCAGGAAAATCAGTGACTTTTGGTGTTTGGAGATATATATCAGAAAGCACTGTGAGGAGTTGCTGCTAGCGCAAGAAGGAAGTATCCAAGACCAGATGTTGTGTGCGCAGCGGTGAAGTTGTCGCTTGCAAGTGCCTGGTACAGCGGCCATCTTGAGAAGTATTCAGAGGTGCTGAACACTGTGCGAGTGGGGAGATGTTGTCATCCAGTGTATACACATTCGTGCGTGACTTGTTGCGCGGGACATTCAGTATTGCAGAGCTAGAATCAGATCCCTCCAACCTGTGAAAGGGTGGAGATGTGCGTTGGTGGGCTCCAGGTATATAGAGGAATAAACAAAGAATGGAAGATCAAGAATGGTCTACGGTGTTTTCTTTATGCACCGTGACAATCAGCCAGCAAGATTTGGTTGCAGTCCCCCACCTATATCAGGCAGTTATCAGCCACCATTTTTGGCACACCACACCTTAACCGACCTAAGAGTATGCCGGCATGGTGATAATAAGTGACATTTTCGATGAATTGGCGAGCTGTAATTAAGGTAAATATACCTGCTGAAGGTCCAATTGTACCTCTTGCCAAAATCTCTGTTCCTGCCCTCCTCTGAATCAGGCCCCTTCTCTTTGTATGGTTCATACTTTCACAGCATTGAATAATCTTTGCATTTCCAATCGGAATGCACTGTGTGCTCGTGTATAGCATACGTCACAATCTATATGTGAACACAGACAGATCAAAAGCTCAAACAAGAAAGGCCATTCGTGAGGCCTGGTAAACAATGCGTGAACATACGGTGGCTGAGATCAGCCAGCATGGAAACTTGAAATATCACGCCACAACAAAAGACGAAACAAGTGCAACGCGTCGCCAGCGGCGCTTTAATCTTTGCTTATATTAATAATGTTCCATTTAACCTTTTATTAAGGGAATTTCATAAATATAATCTGGCAACACGGAAGGAGGGGAGGGAGAAGCAGAGGGCGGCTGGATGATTCCCCCTCTGACACGCAGTTTGAACTAAGTTAATGGACGGCCAGCATTCATATTTCTTGCCCCTTTTGTCTGTGTTCGCTGTAATAGAAACCCCCGTCTAGACTCAGTGGCTACCGCATGTAATCCCAGCAATAGCCAGTAAAATCGCTCTGAAATGCGATAGCGAAAAGTTATCGAAGAGCGAGAGGATTAAGTTGATTGATTGAACAATGGACATTTTTTTTAAAGGAAAAAGCTGCAGGTTTTTCAACAACGAAGTTGAACCAATCGCAGCAAACCATACATTTCGTCTCACGCTCAGTAAAGGTGCAACTGGCGGAAGTTGTTCACTTGCAGCCGACTGGCAACAGTTCTGTTTCTGGACACGAAGGCGTGTCCGGGGGGCCCGGCCTTCGCACAGGCTTGAAGTTTACAGTCTCTTTCTTGTCATTCAGCCTGCCGCAGGGTCTTCTAAAATGGCAGGCGCTGCTGCAGACGAGAGCTGTCACATTAAGCGTCAGGATTATGCACGTGTTTTCGGATTTTATGTGATGCTTTCATTTTTGCTATTAACATTCACACATTTTTTTTCTGCTTGCGGCAAGGATGTTAATGTAGACATGTTCCTTCATGGCAGCACAGGCACTATCTATGAATGGTTATGTCCATCATTTTCTCTTAAAGAGAGTTTAAAGAGGACACCCAGTGTAGAGAGTTCACTTTCCCCAGCCCTGCCTCTCTACCAATCACCAACAATAGGTCTTCTGGAATGTTGCTTTGTGTGATGACGTCTGTCAGGGTTTTCAGATGTATTGGGTATTTGTTCACTATTTGTTTACTAGATGGCCACTTTAAGATATTGGGGGCAGCTCTTTGGTGCTAAGTTAAGACAGTGTTTAGTGCACACACCTTTTACCACACACCTCAAATAAAAAACAAATGCAAAGTAAAACAAATGTAAGCTAAACTAATTTTCCCAGTGCAGGAGACCGCCTTGCTTCCTTTTAATCTGGAACAAATTAAGGTTCTTGTTAACAGTGCAGGAATAGTTATTCTTTACAAAAAAGTATGGGAACGGTGTGAATAAAAGTAAAAATGCTTAGGAACTTTGTTCCCAATAGATCCCACACGCTTAAACCTTTGCTTTTAGACCGTGTTATGAAAGCAAGCTTTTGGAGGTGACTATGAGTGATAATAATGTTGGTGAATATTTGTTGCGTGGCATTTGTTGTGGTATTGATGTGTTCTACTGTTCTTTTGTGCTGCTGTGTTTTTGTGCTGCATTATTGCAATGTGAAGTAGTAGTGTTGTACTGTGGTTATTGTCCTGGCCTCCGTTTTGAATGTTAAGTTGTTTATTCCCAGTTATGTTTTATTTTGCTTTGTGTATGTTACTGTGTCATGTTCTGTTTTCTACTTTTGATATATATCAACAAATCCTGATAAATTTCCTGTAACAGCAGCACGTCTTCAAAGTTCCAGTGATTAACAACCATTTACCACTGTGTTATGTGGTAAAATACAGCTGCTTCAGCTATTTAAGATACCATTCAGCCAGAACACTGGCAGAGCCCTGTCTTAAATTAGAACTTGCAGTGCTCACTTTATGTGATACAGCCCTATGGGCCTTATTCGGAGCAGACCTGTTGAGATTGAGGTAATTACTGCACCCATTGAATGCTGATACCCCACCAGTATAAATGCATCACATTCCAAATTTTCTGTCAGAAAATGGGAATTACATGCAGAATTTGTGTTTTCCACACCAAATTCCACAAGTGTTAAAGTTTGAGTTTTCTAGCATATTTTACCAGGTAGATTTTGGCAGGTTTGACATAATTAAATTGTTATTGGTAACATTTCAGAATTTCAATCCCTCAGAAAACTCTTGTTTTTGCAGAAACCAGATTTCACCCCTTGTAATAATCAGAACATAAAACTCATATTTTTTCTCTTTAAAAGTCAGTGTAGCTGAATGGTCAGTGCTAAAAATTTAATGAATTACTATAGGGATCCTTGAACCAGGTGGGGGTATGAAAGGCAAAATCATGAGGGGTGACATTTGGAGGAGCCAGATCCAAGAGCAGTTTGGTTGTGGTCCACCAGTAAATACACCCTGAAAGAAATTACCAACAAGGAAAAATGTGATTTCAAAACTGTTCGGGCTTACTTTATGGTTAACAGACAAGGTGCACTTTAAATTAGCTTATGCAGTTAAGGTACCTGTTGTAGACATCTATGCATATCAATAATGACTAAGGGTCAAGTACTGGTAAGCTAGTGGGCAGGGGACTTGCTACAAAGATTTGTGTTTAATTGCTGATTTAAATCCTCATAAAATATCTTGAAGGTTTAATATCCTTGCTGCAGAGCAGTGCATCTAACCAGCATATCACACGCTCATATTCTGTGTAAAGCAAAAGATTTGTTGCAGAGATCATTAGGAAACATGTAGGTATCAAATTCTAATCCTAAAATAACTCATGAGGTTATACACGTGCTAAAAACTTGTGAAAGTAATCTGCAAGGCATACATTTAAGTCCTTAATCTTTCACTCTTCTTTAAGTGATAAAATTGGTGCCATTCTGATAGGTCGTAGTAATAAATACATAATAAATCCCAAAAACAACTAATTGTATTTTCTGCTAATATAACTGACTATTCCTAGAGTAATCACACACATAAACCTGTATATCGTATGTACAGCCAGAGCTTGGAAAAGCAAATCAGTCTCTAGTTGACCTCTTTGCAGGCTTTTGTTTAAATGTCACACACAAACTTTCATTTTTGTTCCATTGATGAGCTGCTCAGTATTTAACTTTCAAAATTAGGAAACAACTCTTAAAAAAGACCGAGTGCCTGATTCACAAAGGCAAAGTACACTTTTGTGTAAGTTTCCATCTTTTTTTGGTATTCACAAACTACGAGTTATTAGTGAGTTTACGACTGTGGAGAGTTGGAGAGTCCACAGTCGGGAAGGAGCACTCCGGGCATAAAAGATAGGACAGGTCTATCTTTGTATGTGCGGAGTTCTCTGTCCGACTTCAGAGTCTGTGCAGTCATAAACTAACTATTAACTCGTTGTTTGTGAATATTAAAAAAAACATAAACTTACACAAAATTATAATTTTACCTTTGTGAATCAGGCCACATTGATTGTCCCTAATGTGAGACAACATATGATGGGTACTGTCAGGGAAAAAGAGCCTCAAATCCTCCCTCTATCTGGCAAGATTCTTGCAGGTTTCTCTTCCATTCGGCACAGACAGGATGCATGGAGACCTCAGACCATTCATTATTAAGAGATCTTCTCCCACACATATGGAAACACCTGTAAAGACCTGTGAATTGAGGCAGATGTGGATATGAGCACCACAGAAAAGGGTATGCATGAACTATATGAATATTTATGACGTTTGACTGATGCGATGAAAAAATATTATGCTTCACAGTGAGATGGAACACTAAGGGCCTCATTACGATGTTGGGCCGAAACTTTCCGCCCGACACAGTCTTGGATTCGGAAACTGACCGACTAGCGGTCGGCGTCTTCGCCTGACCGATTACGATGCGACCGAACACTGTTTGGTCGGAGTCCCATTATTCCCTATGGGAGCCCGTGTTCCGCCCGACAACACAGGCTTCTATGGGGAAATGGGGTGTGTGTGGAAAACCCTGCACTCTGTTGCGGGCATCCCATTGGGCCTGCCACACAGTGCAGGATTTTACAGGGGGGTCCCTTAGGTACTCCCTCGGTCCCCAACCTGAGGCCTCAGGATGAAGGGGCCCTGCGAGGGGCCCCCAAGGTCACTTTCCGACAGCCTTTTCATGTCGGACAGGCCGACTCGGAAAGGCTGTTGGAAATCGACATTGTAATCGGTCAGTCGGAAACACTGTCTGTAGAGGTGCACGATGCGGTTCCGACCAACACGAATACTCCGAGAGCGAGTCGGAACCGATACGGAATAACCACGCGGTTTCCTTTCCGACCGCGAACATCGTAATCAGTCGGGCGGATTGTAAACCGACCGAGTCGGTTGGAAGGTTTCCAGCATGGTCTAGGAGATTCCGACTGTCTGGCGGAGGCTTTCCATCCAAAATCGTAATGAGGCCCTAAGTGACAGGAAACAGGGTTGGCAGCATCACTTATCACTTGGTTCTTGAACAACAAAAGTGACATATGAGAGTCCTGGAATCAATATCTCTTTCCCATTTCCCTTTCACTGTTTCTTTTACTGGCTCACATATTTCGCAGTATGTGGTTACTGGTGGATGAGGTGAGAAATGGAAGAGAAAATCAGCCCCACTGGATATCAGGCACAAGGTTAGTCCATCCTACATTAAGACAGGTATTGGAAAAAATACTGTAGGAAATTAATCTTTTGCAATGTACCCCTGTTTTCTTTGGCCTGTATAACTGGCATTTGGACATCTGGACAGTTTGGGTCTGCTAAACTCAGAGTTAGGTCAGCTTTAATGTAAGCACAGATGGTGCAAGATGAATGGATGCCAAAGTCTAACTGTGAACATGTGGGTAAAGTTCTCCCCACTCGCCGTTAGAGAAAAGCCCACCACATGAGACTAGAACTAGCAATGTAGCAGCCCAGGACAGGCCTGGGCGTCAGAAGTGAAAGGAAAGCCTTTGCCTTTTAGGTTTAACATTTTAGGAAAACGGATGCAAGTATGATCTAAAGTTCTGCACTGCTGCTTACTGTTAAAGTTAGGAAAGTAAAATGTTAGCTCGTCACTTTTGTTGTTTAAGAATCAAGTGATAAGTGATGCTGCCAACCCTGATTCGTACCTGTCATAAATATTCATATAGTACATGCATGCCCTTTTCTGTAGTGCTCATATCCACATTGTCTATAACTCACACTGTCTTCTCATAAATGACGTCATTTCAGATTTTATGAATGTTTTTATGAATGCTATGATTAAACATGCTGCAAGTGATGTAATATGATATGGTATTTGCTGTGTATGTGGATGGCACGAGTTATAGTTAATGTGGTCTGGCTAGCAAGTTCACAACACTGTATACGGAAGTCTGCAAGTTCTATTAAGTTTTGGGCTGAGTGCAAAATATATCTTGACACTGTTGTGTTGACTGTTGTGGGACCTGCAAGTCTTAGGCTCCCTAGCACCAGGAGGCACTGACATCCCTCATGGGGGCAGGACTTCACCACTGCGCTAAAAATTGCTGCCCTGATCCCCGCAGAGCAGGATACCGTTCTGTTGGCTGTTGAGGGCACTGCAAGTCCCAGGCTCCCTAGCAAAAGGAGGTGCCGACATCGCTTTTGGGGGCAGGACTTCACCACTGCTCTTTAAAGTGCTGTCCTGATTCACGCGGAGCGGAACACCATTCTGTTGGCTGTTGTGATGGCTGTAAGTTCCAGGTTCCCTAGCACCAGGAGGCACTGAATCTCTCGTGGGGGGCAGGACTTCACCTCTGCACTATAAAGCATTGCCCTGATTCCCTCAGTACAGGATGCACATGGGAGGTGCCCAGGCAAAGCCTGGGCAAAGGGCGGACCGATCTGCACCCGTCAGAGGCTGAAGGAGGCTGGGCTGGACCACCCCTTGTACATCCTGCATTACGGTACTGTGCAGTTAACACTGCTTATAATATACTACTTTCTAATGACTGGTGTTCTCATACACTACGAGCTATATTAATCCAAGTAAAGTACTGGGAATATTGTTGAGCTATCAAGCTTGAGTTGGGATATACCTTTTCTTCGGGCCTTTAAGTATGGGAAAAAGGAAGGCCCTAGACTGAGTAAATGACACCCCTTCTGCAAAAAAAAGGCCAGAGTTCAGCAGGTGGAAACTGTGTCATGGACAGAATCGATGACCTCCTGCTAGAAGTGGAGGATATTTTAAGTACTCCCGATGGTTCCGATATAGCTGGCTCACCTATAATGCAGCAGAGGCACAAAATAGGGCAAAGAAGAAGCTTACCCCTGTACTTCCCAATGACTCCCTCCTGGGTTTGACCCAATTGCCAAATACTCTCACCTCTAAGCAGACCCTGGAGGATAGCACAGTAACTCTTATGAATCCTGATGTGTGAAAATAGATTTGCTATTTTATGTTCACAGGATGAAAGTGTGATTGATAGCCAAAAGGGGCTCGCTGATGTCCATCCTAGTGCACCTCCAGATTTAGCAAATCTAATGAGGGTAGTTGAGGGGCTCAGGAATGAGGTCCGGGAATTGAAAATAACTGTAAAATCTCCAGAAACGAAGATTGGTGAGATTGAACCAACAAAGGGAGACCTAACGAACGGTAAACCGATTATGCCTCGGGGGGGGGGGCATTAAACACTTTAGTTTCAAGCTGCCCTGCAGAAGCGAGACCACCCCATACATAGATTTCCAGCCTCTTTTAGCAGGCCAGAAACATACAACCTCAAGTCCTCAGATAGGAGGTGTAGTTCATGATCACTCTGTTCGGTTAAATCCACACCCTGTAGCTACTAGTCTCCAGAGAGAACCAACAATGTTTCAGACATCTGAGAATGGAGGGCGCAGATTTTGGCCAAAGAATACTGATACTGCAGGTAGAGGTTCCCTACAGAATCAGGTATCAAACTGGGAGAGGCTGTTGGGGGGTAGAAACAGGACTAGGGTAATGGGAGATTGTGTTTATCCCTGCATCCGTGGCAGGCACCTTAGGGTGCCTGCCACACAGTGCAGGGATCAATAGGTGGGGACCATAGGTGCCCCCTCGGGCCCCAACCGGAGGCCGCAAGGCGAAGGGGGTCCTGTTAGGGAGCCTCCAAACTTGCTCTCCGACAGGCTTTCCATGTCGGAAAGCCTGGCATAGAAAGCCTGTTGGAAACCGAGCATCGTTATCCCAACGGCAAAAACGACGTCCTTTGGGATTACGGGCCAATCTCCAACTGGCCAACGAGCCCGTCGGAATCCAGCCGCAATGACCTGCCGGTTTCAATTCTGACCACCTACTTTGAAGTTAGGTGGTCGGAATTTAAACTGTTGGTGTCGTTCAGAAAGTCAGAGGCTTTCCGATCGACATTCAAATAGGCCCCTAAATGTTAATCTTAGAGCAGTTAATGGCCGAACCATATCTGATGTAGACTGTAAACACACATTCAATAGGCCAGGAAGTACCAGTCCTATTGACAATTTTTTAGTTAGCCTGAAGGGTTGGAGATATGTCCAGGTTATGGTAGTCCTGGAGAAGTCTGACACTGACCACAATGCTCTTAATCCATCTCTGATGGGGCTCTTTACCAACGCCGTACCACTAAATGGCCTTATGGAAGTCTGGAGTATTGAACTCTCTAATACGGGATGGCTATTAAATGGGGATGGGTTCAAAAGCACCCAGAGGTCCTGGAGCCAGTTGTTACTATGGTGAAGGAACAGCTGGTGGTGTTGGGTACCCTTGAAGTGGAAGATAGATGCTCACATCTGGCTAAGACCCACAAGGTACTTTTTAACAGTATAAGGGAGTCTTTCGTGCAAGACATCAAGCGCAATAATATGAGCAAGAAGGTAGTTCCTTGGTATAATAAAGCATGCAGGCTGTCCAAAACACAATTGTTATGAGCCGCCAAGTCCAGGAATAGGCCACAGAGTGTAGGGCAAAATATAAAAATATAAAAAAGAACTGGAGTCCGCCAAGAGGGAGTGGGAGGAGTCGTTATAGAATGAGATGAGAAATGCCATGGTGTTAAAAGACAGTGCAGGTTTTTGGGCCACATTGGCATTGAAAACAAATGAGGGCAAGAAGTCTGTGAAGTATTTTATCCAGCCACAGAAATGGGTAATCGATTTTCGCAATTTATATTCACGCAATGGCTCCTCAAAATGGTTGGATATGGAACTCCTGCTGGCCGCTAAACTTGAGGACTAAAATACCTTAGAGATTGATTTAAGGGAGACCGAGGAAGGTATCAACTCCACACTATTAGGGTAAGTGCCAGGTCCTGACCAAATTCCTAATGAGCTCTTTAGGCTAAACTTTCTTCTTGCAAAATTTTCTTTCAAATGCCATCTTGATGGGTATGCAGATCCCCATGTCCTGCCGTTCAGTTGAAATCGTCCCAATCTACAAGAAGGGCCAGCATAATCTCCCAAGCAACTATCGACCGATCAGCTTAATTGATGCTTTGCAGAAGATCTTTTGTAAGCTAGTTTGGACCAATAATAGTAATATACTATCTGAATTACAAGCAGGGTTTAAAAATGGAGTGGGTACGGTTGATCGGGCCTTCCGCTTTAATTGCCTCTACTGGAAAACCATAGCTGTCAATCGAGGGCAACTTTTTGTCACTTTCGTTGACCTGGGGGCAACTTTTGCCCTCATCCCATGGGCTGTATTGTGGTCAACATAGGACAAGATGGGTATCCCACCCAATCTTTTGGTGATCTTAGTAAGTCTGCATGAAGAGAATCAGGGTAGGGTCCGGTGGGGGGATAAGGGGCAGCTCACTCCTCCAATAAGCTTACATCAGGGTGTCAGGCAGGGTTGCATCCTGACCCCCACACTATTTTCAATCTTCATTAATGATGTAGTGAACTTTCTGGATAAGGGCGGCTGTGATTCATCCCATGTGGGGGTCAGGAGAGTGCCTGCTAAGGTTTTCACAGGCGACACTCTCCTGATCTCCAAATCACTCAAATGTCTACAACAGTTACTGGCTGATTTTAACATCTTTTGCTATGAACAGTGGTTAGAACTCAATAGCTCCAAGACTAAATTCATGGTATTCCACCCAGAAAGAAGTATGAAATATAGGTGTAAGCTGTATGCTGAAGCAGCCCCAATAGAGCTGGTTACTAACTCTGATTATTTAGGAATAAGACTGTTATCTACTTTGGACTGCTCTTTGCAGATACAAAAATCTGATTGCTCATTGACCTACCATACGTCGAGATTGTTGACAACATTCAACAAAACCCTTTCTAAGAAAGCGGCCCCAGCGATAGAAATTTACAATGTTAAGGCTTGGGAGCTGCTCTGTATGGAGCAGAGATGTGGGGGTATACTAATTGTAATATTTTATCGAATATGGAAAACAGATTAATTAGGCTATTGTTTGTCTTCCCTAAAAGCATGCCCCTGACCCCATTATTACTTGACTTGCCATTGAAGAAAATATCTTGAAAAGCTGCACTTAAACCCTTGCTCTAATGGCATAGGATATAGTGATCCCTGAATGAAAAGCATATAGGGAACCCTTAAGAGATTTGCTGGCTCTATGTAGTGCTCAAAATCTACAGTGGTTCATGCATGTAAAAACTATGTTTAGTAAATTAGGGATGGCAAGAATTTGGGCTGTTCCTGAAGATACTACCCCATTACCAAATTGGCCATTCTGGCATGGGTTGACACTATGTGCAACCGTAGAGACATTCTGGCTATCAATTTTATGAATTTTAAAATGTTTCCCAGCTATGAGGAATCAATTGATGAAATGACACCACCCTTAGCCTGGAAATTGCACTTACAATTTAGGTATCAGACTCTCCCTACTAGCGTATTTTGTGCCAAGTTGGATAACGGAAAATGTAAGAGTGTAGAGTGCCCGGCATGTAGGGGTCCATCTGAAACTATAGAGCACCAACGGAGGAAATGGCTATTGTTTCCATGCAGAAAATTGGGCACAAGGAGGCACTTGGATGCCCTTAGAATCCTAAGGACTGACTCCACAAGGATGGTGGTTTTCGTTGTTGCGAGATATCTCCAGGCAATATGGATCTGGTAATCTAATTGCACCTGTGCTTTTTGCAGACAAAGATCACTAGAGTGAGCACGAAGGAGAGGCAAGGTTGCCCTCCTTTTTACTAATGAAATGTACCATATTAGAAGTTCTTCTCATTTATCTGGGTTTTATATTGAAACTTATATTTAATTTTTGAAATGTGATCTTAGTTGTTTTATTGTACTGTGTTGTGCTGATAATTTTATGAATCTTTTATGAATTTTTGCATTTCTTGTTTTATATTCAGATGCACTGACACTTTACAAGAACTATATGGGCTAAGATGTGTAAAAATGTGTATTCTGTTTTTACATAAGTCTGTACTTGTGCTTTTATGAACTGTTTCATTGAAATAAAGCTATGATGATGATGTCTTGAAGTTATAATTGTAACTTTTACATTTGTAATGTTTGTGTGGTTTAAGTTTGTTCTGTATAAAATAAATTATGAAGTTTTCCTACCTATAACTAATCTTTAACCCTTGTTTTGTATGTTTTAAAAAAATGTAATCGAATCATATAATGTTGTTTACTATTGAAATAACTAATTTAATTATTTTTTTGCTACTGCGGTACTTTGGCAATAGGTCAATGTTAGACCTGGCATCATTGGCGTGGGTTACCCCAGTATTTTTGACTTTGCCTCTGGTCTTTTTGCTGTGTGTTGGACTCCGTTTTGCTGGTCTAGATGCTTTGGGCACTTTGCCACTGCTGTTCAGTGCCAAAGTGCAAGTGCTCCCTTTGTCAATTGTTGTTATGGATTGGTGATTCCATGATCAGCATATTTGATTTACTAGTCAGTCCCTAGTACAGGGCACTGTTTGTGCCCAGGGCATGTAAATCAAATGCTGCTAGTGGGCCTGCAACACTGATTGTGCCATCCACATAAGCAGCCTGTAAACGTAACTCAGGTCTGCCATTGCAGAGCCTGCGTGCAGTCTGGTACTGCCATGTCGACTTGGCAAGTGCACCCACTTGCCAGGCCCTAACCTTCCTTTTTCTCAGTAGCGGCCCGTGGTGGGAGTGCTGCCGGGCGGTGACGTGGGGCGGGGGAGGGGCAGGGTGGGGGGTAGTAAACTACGGAATTCGGCCGAATAGAGGTAAGTAAACATATAAATAAATAAAACGAATTTTGTTGCGCGCGCTGCATCGCATTTGGCGATACAGCGAGCGCAACGAAATTCATTTTATTTATTTATATGTTTACTTACCTCTATTCGGCCGAATTCCGTAGTTTACTACCCCCCACCCTGCCCCTCCTCCGCCCACGTCACCGCCCGGCAGCACTCCCACCATGGGCCGCTACTGCTTTTTCTTACATGTTAGTCCCCCCTAAGGTAGGCCAAAGGTACCCCTGTGGGCAGGGTGCAGTGTATGTGAAAGGTAGGACATGCCCTGATGTGTGTGGCATGTCCTGATAGTGAAATACTGCTAAATTCGTTTTTCACTATTGTAAGGTTATCTGTCCCCATAGGATAGAATGGGGAGTTAGCTTATAACATCGTATTAGCATAACTGCCCATGGGAACTAGATAGGAAAATACATTTTGATATGCCTGAACTCAGCATGTTAAAATGCATCTTCTAGTGAGGGTGATTTTTACATTCTGGGTTTGAAAATACCACTTTTAGAAAGTAGGTATTTTCTTGCCTAATCATCCAGTGTGCCTCTGCTGGTTTGTGTATTGACTGTCTGGCTTTGGAGTGACATGGGCTGGGGATGTGCATTCTGTTCAGACAGCCACTTGGGGGGTTGAGGTGTGTCCTGCCTTTCCAGGGTGAGTCAGGGCTGGGCTGCATTCAGAGTAGGGGGAGGAGATTTCTTTCACACCTGAATGGGTCTGGTTTGCCAAGGACAATGCTGTCTCCACCTCCTGCCAAGAAGCTGGACCAGAGAGGACAGAATTGGTTTTGGCTGGGCAAAGAGCTCCTCTCCACAGAGAACAAAGGATTTTACTGTACAAAAAGAGGGGCCCAGACCCCAGACTTTTAGATTATTCTGGGAATCAAGAGGAACCGTTGCCAAGGAGAAGAGCTGGAGAAACTGAGGAGAAGTACTGCCCCTTTGCTGTGTGCTGTCTGGGGTTGGCCTGCAGTGGCTACTTTCTGCCGAGTAAAGGGAAAAGCTGAGTGCTGTATCCCCTGCTTGAGGAAGATCTCCAAGGGCTCGAAGAAGAGTTTGTCTCCTGTTCTGAAGTCTCAGGGAAAGAAAGACTTCACCCTCGGCTCCCCTGAACTTCCTTCCTGGGAGTTCTGACCTGCCAAGAGGTGCCTGTAGCTGTTCTGGGTCTCTGGAGGTTGTTCTGGCTGAAGGAGCTGGAAAAGTAATGCAACAACAAGAAGCTCAACGCATCCCCACCTGTTTCTGGCGCATCGCAGAAGAAACTGACGCAGCGCCTGCCCGAGGCTCGAGAAATCATCGCACGCCACATCGAGTACACCGGTCTCCAAAGTCTGAGATCACCACACCGATTCTGACACAAGGCCTGCTGTGCGGCTGCAAGAACCCACACATCGTGCCGGATCATCGCATCGCGGCGCCAGGTCTGTCGCCATCACCTCCCCACGCAGTAAGAAACCGACGCATCACCTCCTCTCCGGTAAGGAACCGGCGCATCACCGCCCCTGCGCAACAGTAACGAACCGACGCATCACCTCCCCCAGAGCAAGGAACCGATGCATCACCTTCGCTGCGACCCCTTTTGTTTTTGTGCGCGACGCATCCAAGGTACTTTGTGTGAAAAGTGTTGCACCTGCAATTTGCTTTGAACTGAACTATTTCTACCATTTGAGAATCATATTTTTAGTACTGTATTGTGGATTTTTGTCATTTTGGTCTTGTTTGGTTTAGATAAAGATTACTTATTTTTCTAAACTGATGTGGTGTCCATTTGCAGTGTTTTCACTGTATTACTGTATGTGTTCACAAATGCTTTACACACTGCCTCTGAGATAAGCCTCTGCTCGTGCCAAGCTACCAAGGGGGTGAGCAGGGGTTATTTCACAAGTGTATCCCCCTTACCCTAACTAGGAAGAAGGGTCCCTACTTGGACAAAGGTGCAAACCTCTGCCAACTAGAGACCCCCATTTCTAACAGTCAAAGTTTATTATGAACGTCAGCGTCATCTGCATGATCATTTTGCTTTCAGCGTCATGGCTCACCACTGTCCTCCCCTATAGCCTTTTCTTCACTTTGTTGTCCTCCCATTTTTTGTGGACACTATTGTTTTGGTTGGTAATTTTGACAATAGAAAAAAATACACATTTCTGCAAAAAATCTAAAAAAAAAAAGAAAAGAAGGAAAATATAGTTATTTTGAAAATTAATGAAATGTCTGAAAAGCTAAAGAGCTTCTTACAATATAACCACATTTTTTGCAGATCTCAGAAATAGTACATTGTAATAAGTATAGAGATAAATGGTTAGTGTAAAGTAAGTTAACATGTGCCTTTTGGTGGCTTCATAATAGATGGTAAGTTAATAATAGACTACTACAGTGATATGTGATTATAATTAATAACCATAACAAAACTTCAATCCATCATTGTTTTTCCTTTTTATGTATTTTCAGACAAAACTACCAACATTGTTGTTACATTACTATGTAATCATTTAGAACATTTACAGTTTAAGATGATCTAATGGTCGCAGTCATCATTAAACACGGGGGAGAAATAAATCAATATGATTGTGAAAAACTGTAGATGCTGTCCAGGACCAACTGTATATCTAATAAAGTAATTTCATATAATTATCCGCCTGGGACAACACCTGGTGGCCCTCTGCCCTCGGGAGCCCACCCACCCCTACAGACCACGCCCGGAACCTCCGCATCATCCTTGAGGCCTCCCTCTCCATGAACCGCCAGATCAACGCCGTCGCCTCCACTAGTTTCAACTGCCTTCGCATCCTCCGTAAGACCTTCAAATGGATCCCCCCGACTGCAGAAGGACCGTCACCCACGCACTCATAACCAGCAGACTGGACTACGGCAACGCCCTCTACGCCGGAATCAACAAAACTCTTCTACACAAACTCCAAACCATCCAGAACGTCGCAGCCAGACTCGTCCTCGGGACACCGCGTCATGAGCACACGACCCAACACCTACAAGGCCTCCACTGGCTCCCCATCGAGAAAAGGGTCACCTTCAAACTCCTCACCCATGCCTACAAATACCTCAACGAGAGAGTATCCTTCCACGTACCCAAGAGGAACCTCCGCTCCGCCGACCTCGCCCTGGCAGAGGTCCCCCGCATCCGCAGAAACAGAACCAGCGGGAAAGCTTTCTCCTACATCGCAGCCAAAACCTGGAACGAGCTCCCTGTGAACATCAGACACTCCCCGACCCTGCACACGTTCAGGAAGGACCTCAAGACCTGGCTTTTCGACTGATCCGGAGCCGCTCCCCCCCCCCCCAGCGCCTTGAGAGGCTGTGAGTAGCGCGCTATATAAACCCCTGATTGATTAATTGATTGATATAATTGAAAGCATAAAAGACAACAATACTTAGAGGAGATTTTTACAAATGTCATCGCCCATGCCAGGCCACCTAATGAAATAGCACCTGAATTATCGAACTACAACTCACAAGTACCAGTTGTGCATTATAACAATGGTAACATTGTAGCTTAAAACTATTGCAGGATATAGTGTCTTGTAAATTTTTAGGCAGTCTGTGCTTAAAAGTAAGAGTAGTATCATTACATTCTGTCCAACCTGTGTTATCCTTAAGTAGATTGTGTAGTCTCCTGATGCTGCAGTCTCTCCATGATGGAAAATTATGGCATTAGTAGTATGAGTGCATCCTGAAATGGAAATTCGTCAAAGGTTAACTTAGAAATAGAAGTATTTATTTTTCTGTTATTGAGTGGTACATCTCTGAATCATAGAAATGACATGTTTCGTTACCAGTGTTAAATTAAGTGTGAAGACAAGTTCTGATGTAAACTTTGAGCATAAGTTGTTTTACACAGCTTTAGATACTAAACTGTTAAATAAATAGATTTGCAATCAGTTATTGGTGTATATATACAAATCTTTCAAAGTTTGTAACAGTGGTAGTTGAATGTAGACAATTTAAGCATTCATGTTCCCAAGAGCAGCTGATACCGAACAGGTCACAACTCGGGTGAGCTTTGGTAGCTATTATCTGTAGAACAGCCATGAAGAATTCTTGAGCATCCTGTTGTTCATTGATAGAAAATGTAATAGCACCTCTACACATATCTACCATATCTCTTATGGTACTTGTAGAGCAGCATATGTGGTTGTCTGACAGAATCTTTTCATGAAGATTTATAAACATTTGGCAAAAGCATTAATCTACATGTTGGTGGATAATTTCTTTGATTGATGGTAGGTTAAAAAAGTAGATAAACAATTTCTATTGGTGTAGCAATTTATACTATTCTGATTTTGAAACTTATGTCCTGTCATTTCCGTGTGATTTATTTTCTAGTTTTTAATTTGAGGTACTTCCAATTCTTCTTTGTCATTTTAGTTTGTTTTAAGTTTTCCTTTAAAATACATTTTAGGTTTTAACAATATGGAGCATATCTGTTTTGCTAATGATTGTATTCAGTTACACAGCTACTGCCTGCATTAATTCATGTCTCTTCAAAATTGGTAATAAACAGCCCTGTAAGTTTTTTAACTCAAGATAGAGCAATATATGCCATACACTCTTTGAATACTGTTGACCCAATGTTAACAAGTGCATAATGTCAGCTTAGTCCTTGGGATTTGTGTACTATTACAGGATAAGCCAAATTAAGAGGAATCTGTTCTCTACGAATATATAAATCTTTCGGAAGTAAAAATCTTGCTGCACATCTGGAGATATATTATTGATGTTTAATGTGATCAAATTTGAGGCCACAATACATTCAATGTATTGATTTTTTCCAGATGTAACAAACCCCACTACAAATCAAATGGCTCCATTTACTAGTCCTTCTTCTACATTTAAATTGCGATGTAAAATTACACAACAACATTTACATACTGGGAATCTTTCTCCAATCCCTCTGTATTTGAAACATATTTTTCCATCTTTTGTAATTTAGTATCTAAAATGTTGCTTATAGGTATGTGTACTCCGTGATTCCCCCACTTTATCTTTAGAAGGAATATATAGAATTGTTTCTTTTTCCATGTATAGCATTTCAGAGTTTAATTGTGCACATTCTTCTACAGTTGGCATTAAACAAACAACAAGTTGTAGTTTTGAAAGAAGGCAATGCATAACTTGATCAGGTGAATCAAGGTTAGGAAATAATTTTTTTTGTTTTTCTTGTCTTTAGCATAATCTTTGCTACATATGTAATGTTGCCAAGGTGAAGGCCTTTTAATATCTTGGCATACTCCTATGGTGATGCAGCATAGGGTTGGCCTTTTGGCCCCAAAGGCTGATTTCTAAGGGAAGGGGGCATGTGGTCCTCCTCTTCAAGCCTTACCAGGTACTGTGGGCCCCATTCCCCAGGACCAAAGAAAATAAAAAAGTGGAGGGGCCAGGCAGCCCCCCTCCCTGAGCCACACTAGTCCTTGGGAACCCCATTCCCTGGGCCCAAATTCATAAATAAAATGAGAGGGAGGCCACAAGGCCTCCTCCCTGAGCCTCATTAGGCACCGGGAACTCCATCCCCGAGGACAAATACAATTAAATGGGGGGGGGCATGCGGCCCACCTACCCATGTCTTCTTTGGCCCCTGGTATCCCATCCCCCAATGCAAAATTCTAAGGGGAGGGGGGAACGTGCCCCCTGCCCAGAGCCTTAATTGGCCCGGGGACCCCATCCCCTGGGTCAAACACAATAAAATAGTGGAGGGGCTCATGCAGCCCCATCCCGAGCCTTAATAGGCCCAATGACCCCACCACCTACAGCCACCTGTTATTATAAAGGGGAGGGGGTGAGTGGCTCCCCTCCACAAGCCTTTATAGGCCCTGTGAACCCCATCCATGGGGCCGTAACTTATTTAAAAGGGGAGAAGTGCTGTGCAGTCCCTTCCCCAGGCCTCTTTTGGCCCCAGGGAACCCATCCCCCAGGGCCTGCATCAATCATAGGTTAGGTGCCCTGGTGCCTACCTGGGGCACCAACCAACTAACACATTGGGAGCTGTGAGGGGAGCCTAGGGCCCCAGCTGCCACAGCCAGCTCCCCGCATGGTGCAGGAACCAGCATTGCTTCCACATGGAGGGCGCAGCTATCTATGCCTGCTCCCTCCAGGCAGGAGCAATAAGTGTTCTGTTTCCTGCCTGCACCAGTGTGTGCAGGGAAACAGAACACAAGTCTGCTCCCAGTCAGCAGGAGCTTTTTTAAATGTGACACCGGGTGGAAGCAGACTTGTATGTTTGCTCACGGTTGGCTGGAGATTTAGAAATGCTCCCACCAGACGGAAGCAAACATATGTTTCCCAGCCCGTGGTAGTTCAGGCAGGGAAACTACTGTGTCCCAGGAGTTGGGCTTCCCAGGAAACTGTCACTGAGCTGGTCCATTGGCATGTGGTCGCTGGAGCCTTTAAAGCCTCAGGGAGGGGGGGCCGTATGGCCACCCTCCCATTTAATTGATGCACTAGCCCTGGGGGATGGGGTCCCTGGGTCTTTTTCAAAGCTTAGGCCAGGGGGGGCCAAGTGGGTCACCTCCCCTTTTGTTTGCATTTTGGCCCCAGGAGATGGAGACCTCAGAGCCTTTTTAGCCTCAGGGGACCCCTCCTCTTTTTAAAGCCTTTTGTCCCTAGGGGATGGTGTCCCCAGGGCCTTTTTAGGCTCAGGAAACGGTCTGTGGACCCGATCCCCTTTATTAACAAGGCAGCCCTAGGGGATGGGGTTCCAAGGGCCTTATTAGGACCGGGGAGCGGGGGGGCATTATCTGTGTTGCCCATACCCCAGCACTGTTTTTTTTAACCCTTTCGCTGATAGGCCTTCCCCCCCCCCCCCTGTGCTAAGCCTTTTTTGGCTATTTGGGGTAGATCGCTCTTAGGCCCCTGTACATTTTTGACCACATAAGGTATCCACGCCAAATTTGCATCCTTTTCTTCCAAAATCATGGGGATTTTAAAGGTACCCAGGGTTTGTTGATTACCTTGGAGGGGACCCTGAAATTAGCCAAAATACAGCCAAATCTTGTTTTTTGGGGGAAAAACTGGAAAAAAGTGCTTAAGATGAAAGCGTCTGTTTTTTTCCCTGCAAATGGTATCAACAAAGGAATTGTGGTGCTGAAATCACCATCTTCCCAGCTTTCAGGGACAGACTGACTTTTGTCAGAAAACCAACATTTTTTCACAGTTTTGGCATTTTACTGGGACATAGCCTATTTTTGCTATTTTTTCTGCTTTCAGCCTCCTTCCAGGTAATGGTAGAAATGGGCATGAAAGCAATAATGGATCCTGGAAACCTATACATTTAAAAAAAGTAGACAAAATTCTAAATTTAGCAAGGGGTCATTTGTGTAGATCCTTCAAGGTTTTTCTTATAGAAACTAACAGTTGAAAATAGGAAAAATTGAAAATGAGTTGAAAAAACAGCCATTTGTGCCAACGTTTTCACCTATAATTTCTTCGAAGTATGAAAGATTTTTTAAAGCAATATACCGTTACATCTACTGGACCCTTCTGGTTGTGGGGATATATAGGACTTGTAGGTTCACCAAGAACACGACGAATCCGGAGCCAATAACTGAGCAGCGTCTTGCAATGTTTTTTTATTGTGTACCGGGTATATAGCAATTCATTTGGGAAAATATAAACAGTGAAAAATCGGTATGAAAGACACCTATGTATTTCTGAAATGGGAACAAAATATAGAGTTTAGAAACAGTAGCTATTTGCACATCTCCGAAATTTTGGGTACCCATACTAGCATGTGAATTATAGGACATTTTTCAAAGTGATTTCTTTTTTACACATTGTCTTACATTTGGAAGGCAGACATGCATCGAAAGTCAATAGGTAATAACAGTTGCTCTATAATTCTGTGTTCCCCTAAGTCTCCCGATAAAAATGGTACCTCACTTCTGTGGGTAGGCCTAGTGCCCGCGACAGGAAACGGCCCAAAATGCAACGTGGACACACCACATTTTTACAGTGAAAACCGACCCTTTTTCCATAGTGCCTAGCTGTAGATTTTGAACCCTAGCTCTGCCGGCCCTAGGGAAACCTAGCAAACCTATACATTTTTGAAAACTAGACACCCAGGGGAATCCAGGATGGGGTGATTTGTCTGGCTCTCACCAGGTTCTGTTACCCAGAATCCCTTGCAAACCTCAAACTTTGTCAAAAAAAACAAATTTTCGTCACATTTCTGTGATGGAAAGTTCTGGAATCTGCATGGATCCACAGAATTTCACCCACCCCACATTCCCCAAAGTCTTCAGAGAAAAATGGTACCTCACTTGTGTGGGCAGGCCTAGTGCCCGCGACAGGAAATGGCGCAAAACGCAACATGGACACACCACAGTTTTACAGTGAAAACTGACCCTTTTTTTGCAGAGTGCCTAGCTGTAGATTTTGAACCCTAGCTCTGCCGGCACCTAGGGAAACCTAGCAAACCTATACATTTTTTAAAACTAGACTCCCAGGGAAATCCAGGATGGGGTGACTTGTGTGGCTCTCACCAGGTTCTCTTACCCAGAATCTCTGGCAAACCTCAAACTTTATCCCAAAAAACATACATTTTTCTCGCATTTCTCTGATGGAAAGTTCTGGAATCTGCGTGGATCCACAAAATTCCACCCACCCTGCATTCCCCAAAGTCTTCTGATAAAAATGATACCCAACTTGTGTGGGTAGGCCTGGTGCCCGCGACAGGAAACGGCTCAAAATGCAACATGGACACACCACATTTTTACAGTAAAAACTGACCCTTTTTTTTGCAAAGTGTCTAGCTGTAGATTGTGAACCCTAGCTCTGCCGGCACCTAGGGAAACCTAGCAAACCTATACATTTTTGAAAACTAGACACCCAGGGGAATCCAGTATGGGGTGACTTGTGTGGCTCTCTCCAGGTTCTCTTACCCAGAATCCCTTGCAAACCTCAAACTTTCTTAAAAAACACATTTTCCTCACATTTCTGTGATGGAAAGTTCTGGAATCTGCGTGGATCCACAAAATTCCACCCACCCTGCATTCCCCAAAGTCTTCCGATACAAATGATACCTCACTTGTGCGGGTAGGCTTAGTGCCCACGACAGAAAACGGCCCAAAACGCAACATGGACACACCACATTTTTACAGTGAAAACTGACCGTTTTTTTGCAGAGTGCCTAGCTGTAGATTTTGAACCCTAGCTCTGCCGGAAACCTAGGGAAACCTAGCAAACCTATACATTTTTGAAAACTAGACACCCAGAGAAATCCAGGATAAGGTGACTTGTGTGGCTCTCACCAGGTTCTCTTACCCAGAATTCCTTGCAAACCTCAATCTATGTCAAAAGAACACATTTTCCTCACATATCTGTGAACGGAAAGTTCTGGAAAATGCGTGGATCCAGAAAATTCCACCCACCCCGCATTCCCCAAAGTTTTCCAATAAAAATTATACCTCACTTGTGTGGGTAGGCCTAGTGCCCGTGACAGGAAACGACCCAAAACGCAACGTGGACACAACACATTTTTCCAGTGAAAACTGACCCTTTCTTGGTTCTTGGCAAGGTGCCTAGCTGTAGATTTTGAACCCTAGCTCTTCCAACACCTAGGAAAACCTAGCACATCTATACATTTTTGAAAATTAGACACCCAGAGGACTCCATGATGGGGTGACTTGTGTGGCTCTTACCAGGTTCTCTTACCCAGAATCCCTTGCAAACCTCAAACTTTGTAAAAAAAAAACATATTGCTCTCACATTTCTGTGATGGAAAGTTCTGGAATCTACGTGGATCCACAAAATTCCACCCATCCCGCATTCCCCAAAGTCTTCCGATAAAAATGATACCTCAGTTGTGTGGATAGGCCTAGTGCCCGCGACAGGAAACGACCCAAAACGCAATGTGGACACACCACATTTTTGCAGTGAAAACTGACCCTTTCTTGGCAAAGTGCCTAGCTGTAGATTTTGAACCCTAGCTCTGCCGGAACCTAGGGAAACCTAGCAAACCTATACATTTTTGAAAACTAGACACCCAGAGGAATCCAGGATAAGGTGACTTGTGTGGCTCCCACCAGGTTCTCTTACCCAGAACCCCTTGCAAACCTCAAACTTTGCACACAAAAAAAGCACATTTTCCTCTTATTTCTGTGATGGAAAGTTCTGGAATCTGCATGGATCCACAAACTTCCACCCACCCTGCATTCCCCAAAGTCTTCCGATAAAAATGATACCTCACTCGTGTGGGTGGGTCAAGTACCCGCGACAGACAAGGCTCCAAAACGTATTGTGGAGACATCAAAATCACCTATCACAAAATGGTTTTGCAAGGGGGGCACCTGGGTTTTTGGCCCCGGGCTCAGCGTCCATCTAGGGAAACCTACCAAACCTACACATTTCTTAAAAGTAGACACCCTGGGGAGTCATGGGAGGTACGACCTGCGTGGATCACCCAACGTTTCCCTACCCAGAATCCCCTGCAAACCTCAACTTTAGATGAAAAAAATCACATTTTCCTCACTTTTCTGTGTGGGAATGTTGTGGGATCACCGGGCTGACACAAATTTCCTACCACCTATTGTTCTCCCAGGTCTTCCAATAAAATTTGTACCTCACTTGTGTGGGTAGGCATAGTGGCTGCAACAGGAAATGGCCCAAATCGTACTGTGGAGACTTCAAAATTCCCTATCATTAAACAACCTAGTTTTGCAGGGGGACACCTGGTTTTTTGGCCCTGGGATCGCGACCATCTAGGGAAACCTACCAAACCCACACATTTCTGAAAACTAGACACCTGGGGAGTCCAGTGAGGTATGACTTGCGTGGATCCCCCAACATTTTCTTACCCAGAATCCCTGCAAACCTTAAATGTAGCTATAAAAATCACTTTTTCCACACGTTTTTGTGTGGGATCACTGTGCCGGCACAAATGTACTACCACCTAGCGTTCCCCTTGGTCTCCCGAGTAAAATGATACCTCACTTGTGTGGCTGTCCAATGCAGAATCCGCTAAAAACTATTTTTTTTTTAAATGTAGCGCTTGGAATTTGCAGTGTTATACCTTTAATTCCTATGTTTTTGGCTCTTCCCAGTCACAGGCCTTTGGCCCACCCACGCAAGTGAGGTATCATTTTACTCGGGAGAACAAGGGGAACGCTGGGAGGTAGGACATTTGTGCTGGCACGGTGATCCCACACAAAAATGTACGGACTTGGCGGCCATCTAGGGAAACCTACCAAACCCACACATTTCTGAAAACTAGAGACCCGGGGGAGTCCAGGGAGGTATGGCTTGTGTGGATCCCCCAATGTTTCCCTACCCAGAATCCCCTGCAAACCTCAAATTTTGATGAAAAAAACTGATTTTTCTCAAATTTCTGTGTGGGAAAGCTGTAGGATCACCAGGCTGACACAAATTTCCTACCAGCCAGCGTTCCCCCAGGTATCACATAAAAATGGTATCTCACTCTTGTGGGTGGGTCAAGTACCCGTGACAGACAAGGGCCCATAACGTATTGTGGAGACATCAAAATTACTTATCACAAAACGATCTGCTTTTGCAAGGGGGGGTCACATGCGTTTTTGGTCCTTGGCTTGGCAGCCATCTAGGGAAACCTACCAAACCCACACATTTCTAAAAACTAGAGACCCGGGGTAGTCAAAGGGAGGTATGGCTTACGTGGATCCCCCAACGTTTCCCAAGTTTCGGTGTCACTGAAATTACGTCAGCGCGACGTGCGCGCTGATCGTCATTTCAGGGAAATAAACCATACAGCCTCGGGAGCTGGGTAAGCTCTTCCCCAGCTCCCGAGGCTGTTGGGTGGGAAAGGGAATCCCTCTGGTGCCCGCACCAGAGGGATTCCCTGTGCGTGGACGGCCGGGGGCCATCCGACGCACATGAGCACTGGCGCGCCAGACGGCCCCCGGCCGTCCGATGCACCGAAGGGGTTAAATGAGCAATTTTAAAAAATGTGTCCGGTTTTGCAGATCCTCTGGGAATTGGTGGCAAAATAAAAAAAAAACGTTTTGACCCCTGGTGGATGCCCTCTTGGGCTCCACCACCAGGCCTGAGGGCTCAGGGTTTCCCTACCCTGCACTTTATATCTTTTTTGTATTTTCTTTAGGACTCTGGACTGAGTCCTGAGTCCTAAGAAGGCTGCTTTCGCTTTCTGATTGATGTGGTGGCAGCTGGGGATCTGTTGATTCCGCAAATCCTCCACAATGTGAAATATATAAAGTTTTTGAGTATTATTTGCTCAAAAACTTCTGAACTGATTTATACCAAATAACTAAAATCACTCTTTCTGGTTCAAGATCTAGTTTTGTGTCAAATTTGCTCTAAACCCGTTCAGCGGTTTGGGCTCTAGATGTGCCTAAAGTTCCAATGCAAAAATGAATGGGGAAAATACGTTATGGGACCCCCCTTTTTTCTCAGCCCTTGCTTGACGGATCACCGTGAAACCTTCCTTGGCAAACTAGTCAAAAAGTAGCACTTTTTTGCCTTTTCGATTTTGCTAATAGCTTTGGCGCCGCTTGACAAATCTTCACAAAGTGTTCCCAGAAAATGCTACATTTTATGTTTATGCAAAGTTTCAGGGTGATCCTTCAAGTGGGGGCCGAAACAAAACGCAAACTCCCCATGCATTTTCCACAGACTTTTTTGAACAGCACTACTGCAAAAAACTGCTTCCCCAGCAACCCCATCCCTTGGGGATGAAAATATATTGATAGGGGAGGGGGACACATGGTCCCCCTCCCTGTACCTGTATCATCCCCAGGGACCCCATCCCCTGGGGCAAAACACTTTACTTTTAGAGGAGGGAGGTGCACAACCCCCCCTCCCTGAGGCCAAATGGGCCCTAGGAATCCATCCCCTGAGGCCAAAAAATAAGTAGAGGGGAGGGGGTGTTCTGCCTCACTCCCCAAGCCTTACTTGGCCCTGGGGACCCCATCCCCCCGGGCTTGCTCTTTACCTGTGTCCCTGGGTGCTGACCCACTGTATTACCCTGCCCAGGCTCTTGTGGGCAGGGAAACTGTGATTGCTCCCGCCCGGTGGAATCAAGCAGAAGCGGCTGCTCCTGCTAGGTGCAAGCAATTCTGACTCCTGTGCTGACCTGTCTGGCACTGCAGGAGAACTGGGGCTCCCCCCTCCCGCAGCCACAATGTTGTGTTCGGCCCATGGAGATGGGATCCCCATGGCTCATTTGAGCTCTGGGGAGGGTCCTAATATTAATGTATTTGGCCCCAGGTTGTGGGGACCCCAGGGCCTATTATGGCTCAAGGAGGTAGTTCACAAGTGCATTACCCTATAATTTAAGTATGGCCTAGGTGGATGGGGTCCCTGAAGGCCCATTCTGGTTCGGGAAGGGGAGCTATGCGTCTCTTTTCCTTAATATTAATGTATTTAGCTGCAGGGAACTGAATCCACAAGGCCTATAAAGGTTTGGGGAGAAGGGCAATGTGCCCCCTCCTCTGTGGTTAAAGTACGGCCCCAGGGGATGGGGCCCCTGTGGCCCATTTGGGGTAAGGGAGGGGAGCCACATGCCTCCTAATAATATATGTTTTGGTACCCAGGGAAGGGGTCTCCGGTGCCTAAGTAGCTTAAGGAGGGGGGTCATGTGCCTCCTCTCATTTATTACAATAGGAGGCCTAGGTATTGGGTCCCTGGGAAAACTAGAGGCTCAGGGAAGAGAGCCACACCTACCCCCTCCCCTTCTTAAAAGCCTAAGAATCCGGGAGGTGGGGTCTCCAGGACCAATAATGGCTTGAAGAGGGGGGGGCCTCATGACCCCCTCCCTGGGTGGAGGTCCCCGGCCCGGGGTTGGCTGTCCATGGGAGGGCTGGTTGCAAGGCCTGACTGAAGGCCTCATGCGCTGTTGGGGGTTAGCTTTATGTATGGTAATAAAATATTACGTTAAAAAAGCCTAAAAATCACTGAAAAAAACTAAGATTAAAGTAATGTTATAGTTAGATGAAAATATCAGTGCCAACGTAATGTTTTAAGCTAAAAAAGCACTGAGATTCACCAGTTAAAGTTATCTCTAGTAACTATAACGTGTCCTAAGGTAACTATAACTCGCACCCTTGCCATGCACTGCTAACTCATGACATGTTCTATGATATCATTGATAACATTTCTGCAACATGTGAAATTACATAATTGATGACAAGACTGTGCATGGAATAGAGCATTCTCATTGGACTATGGCCCTTCATTTCCCTTGGGCCACCTCACTCCTGCACGAACGAGTGCTCTGATTGGCTGTCCGCAACATGAAAGAAAATGTTGCAGCAGCCACTACAAGACATCGGATATTTAGTCCAATGTCCGGAAAATACTGAAAAAATATATAAGGGTGAGGGTAGGAACACCCTATCTCACTAGCCCTCGTGGGGGGTCTCAGAGAGAAAAATCTGTGTTTTTTCGACAATCCCCGGGTACTCCTAGGGCATCAGGGCAAAAAAGAAAGCCCAAAATGACGGTCGCCATTTACTTTTTACTTTTAAATACTCCTCAGGGTGGGCCCAGGGGTCAATTTAAAACATTACTTGAGGAGGGGGGATTTGCATGGGCCCCCTCCCCGAGCTTACTTCAGCCTAGAGACCTCATCCCCCTGTGCCTGCGATGTAAAGGAAATGGGGGAGGGCCCATGCCCTCCCTCCATGAGCTGTTGAGACCCTGGTGGGCCCCATCCCCCTGGGCTGAAATATAATAATAACAGAGGGGGTGTGGTACTCTCTCTTTAAGAAACAGAAAGACCCCGGGGACGGGGTTCCCAGGGTGGGTAAAGGCTTGGGAAGGGGTGCCATGCACCCTTTCCCATTGGTCCTGGAACCTGTAAAGGCTCAGGGAGGGGGGCTGCATGCCCCGCTCCTAATAATTATAAAAAAGGGTGTCCCGGGTGGGCACTAAGACACCAAAAAAAATCAAAATATGAGCATCAGGAGCCGCTCGTTTATTACTCACTGCTATAAAGCCTTTAAAGGGTTTTCTTATATATATTTTTTTGAGCTTGGTGTTGCCACCAAAATTGGTAGGGGAACTACAAAAGCCTTTTTTAATGTTATGTGGGCTGCAGGGAGAGCAGTTGGTCTCCAGCAACATTAACAAAATAGTAAGGGTCCGATTCACAAAGGTAAACTTAGACCTGAATTTAAGTGAAGACCTGAAGTCTAACCTACGAACTGAAGTCTAACTTTAGACCAAAAGTCTAAGTTTAGACCTGAAATCTAAGTTTAGACCTGAAGTCATAGTTTAGACCTGAAGCCTAAGTTAATACGTGAAGTCTAAACTTAGACTTCAGGTTTAACCTTAGACCTATTCAAAGATGGCCCCAGCAGAAACATGAACAAACAAAGTGGCCATCTTTGAAAGGGTTTGTTAAAACAATGCAAACCCATTTGTTGGTGCCTGCCACCCATGTGTGGGAATGCACGCTTACAAATAACAATCATAAAATGTGTAAAGGCCATTTTAAAATGGTCACCTGCCAATAACAGGTGATGAGGTATGCATCACAAGGAGCAAGTCGGGTGGGAACTAGTGAATGGGTGAGCAGGACATGGTGAAGAGAGCAAGAAAACACATGCACTCCCATGCAGTGGTTAAAGCAAAAGAAAAAATTAATTCTCTCAGTGGAAGGATATAAGTCACCCAGTTAGAACAATGTAAGAATGAAATGCTCCTGCATTTGACAATCATTTGAATAGGGAGGAAAGCCATCAAGCCAAGAGGACACAACTGAGATAGACATCGAAATCCAACCAGTCATGAGCATGGAACTAGCCCAAAGCCCACTATGTTTATATTGGAAAGAATACGTCTGGCCAACAAGCAGCTGCAGCTGTCTGCACCCAACACCTATAAAAGGGCTCCCACAAATCTCTTGAGCTATGTTTTAAATGGTAACCAAGGCCAGAGTTCCACAATTGGAAGGAGTACCTGGTCTACCATCCATTGCCACAGTTGTGTTTAGTTCTAGGTTCAGCTTAAAGCCAAACTTATTTCAGAAAACTTTCTTCAAGATTTGAAGAGAGAAAAATGTATTAGTCAGCCTTTGACAACTATGAAGTCCTCCCGATATGTCATCCATTAGGGGCCTGTATATCAAAATTCAGTCAGGCAGTTTTCTCCAAGGGTGCACACGTAACTGGGAAAACGCACTCTGCTTAAAGACTCACCCAATCTCAAATGTGAATTCATATTAACTTTTTGGATCCAACTGTCACTATAAGTGACAATATATCTGGATGCTTGTGAGCTAGTGGCATGTGTCAAACAGCTCTGTGATCAGAATACCAGCTACAACAAAAAGGAACAACTCTGGAAATTCGTTTATGAAGAGACATACAGCTATGTGTCTCATTAATCCAAAGCAGGTACTGGGTATGTCAGGGATGGTGCAGGCTCCCACCTTTGTTGTGACACGAAGGGTAGATGCAGTTGAGTAGCAGCTCGTGATCCTTTAATTTTGATTTTTGATTTATGCCAAATGGGCTGCAGGAAATGTTGTGGCTTTTGAGGAGAAACAGTCTTTACCACAGATCAATGACCACGTGTGATTTTTAGCATTTAGTTTATTTTTTACTATCCAGGTAAGTCAGGTAAGTGCTGTGCAGGTAAGTATTTGTACCTTTACCACGCAGTACTTTATCAAGCAAGCAAGTATTTTTTTAAATAATATAATTTTTTGTTATTTAAAAAAAATTGTTTAGGTGCGGCATGAGGTAAAGGGAGGTAAGGGTAATTGAGGGTTGAGGTAGAAGTATAGGGAAGGAAGGGCGAGCTTAGGGTTATGGGATGGGTAGTGGTAAAAGGGATTTGGATTTAGGGATGGATAGAGGTAAAGGGATGTAAGAGTAATTTTAGATTCGAGGGATTGTCTTGTGGTTTGTTGCCTGCCTTGTTATGTTAGCCTAGGCCTGGCTGCCATGCTGCTTTTCTTTGCGCACGTTACACTGAGCCAGGGCTCCCTCGCCCTTTGCGCTGTTTGCATTTTCTGTTTTCCACCTTTTCTCCTATTCGATTTGGGCTCGGTCTGCACAACATGTACAAGGTCACATAACAATGTATTTTGGTTCTTCCTGATATGGCCAGTCTCGCGCACCCAGACATAACATTAGGTGCATTTGCCATGAAGAATTTTGTGTGCTTTTAATACTGCAGTTTACTAGCGCTTAAGACACTTGGAGAAATCCTTTTCAGTGAGAAGAGCTATGAGGTCCTGCTGATGTAATTCTGCATCTAGAGACTGAGGTATGGGGGTTCGCTAGTCAAAGCCCAGAGGTCTTCTATTTTTATAATAAACTATCTTACTGCAAGGGGAGGGTGGTAATGTTATTTATACATTTATCCACTGAGTTATGAGATGCTTTCCCCGTTTGTATTCTATGGAATTGTAACCATGCTGCTTATATTATTCATATGCATTATGCTATTAGTACTGACACGTGTACTGTACATTAGAGCACGTAAGTTGGAATAAACATTTTAACCTATCCAGTGTCTCTTCCTACGCACCTTGTGGACAAGTACGAGTGAGTGACGAAAGAGTGTTCTTGCTTCTGCGAGTCCTGAGATAAAGATACCGTGTTCTGGGTTGTCCAATCATTGGTACTTGGGTGCTAATGGGATGCTAAGCTAGTTGGGTTGGGGTTTTTGGGTGCTACGGTATATGGTAGGCAAACCACTGTATTCCGGGGTCCCATTATCCTGTGCATAGCTCTGTGTATGTGCAGAAACCTTATGACATGGCGCGACCACCGTGGGGCTGCTTATCTGCGAGACGCTTGAGTAGTACTTGTGCTTGTCCACAAAACCCTCGCGTACGCTTCCGGAGGCGTAAGTGACGGTGATACCTCCTATATTGAACGTTTTATAGGTTCTTTCAAGCTTGAAGTTATTAAAAAAGGTTATATAACAAACCCATTTTGTGCTCCCTGTTAGGTTGTCGAATACAATTGTTTAGTTATGGCTGGTGTGGCGATAGCTGCACATAGCCGAGGACCACTCCGAGAACACTTACGGGTGTATGGAGTGCCTGATACAGGGATCGATTTGGTCTTTGTGGTTCAAGCCGATCCGGCTTACCACTTTGAGGTGTTTTACACTTGGATCACTTTTGAAGCGGTGGAGGCAGATGATAATCTGTTTCATGAATATAAACCCACCGCTATTCCTGCTGCCTATCGACCCTATACCAATCTTGAAGTGCCTCTCACGGCTTGGCAGCACCGTGTTTGGTTTAATGGCGCCCTCCCACAACCAACTACCGCAGTTCGTTTAGGCCCCTTATCCATTCTGGGGGCCACTTGGCCTGTATTGGCCGGGTATACCCCGCATCCAAATTATCTGGCATTGCCGATTGCGGAACTGCGCACTATGCATACCGAATTGGTGCGAGTGCATCGAGCCTTAGTGACATATGTTACAGGTAGCCTCCATGGAGCTGCTCCTGTAGTTGCTGGCCAACCAGCTGTTGCAGCTGGAGTGACCATAAGTCCTGTCATGGTAAATTCTGTGATGGGCAAACGTCCACAAAGTAAAGACGATTATCCTTACTGGCTTGCCGAAAAGTTCGATCAGATAGAAGCGGTGTTTCCACATACGTCCCCAGTGGATAAACACCGCATCCTTACGATAAGTTTGCCAAAAGACTTAATCCCCGATTTGACATCATGTGAAAACTGGGGTAAGGTATTCGCAGCAGTTTATTCAAAATGTTTTGGTACTCCTTCCATGACGGTTCTACCCTCTGTAATTAAAAAAGTACAGGACGAACATGGCCCTGAAGCGGCTGTGGAATTAGGGATGAGACTAGTGGGAGTGTTTGATGTAGTAGCTGAACTGATCCTTGGAAATGTCAAGGGCGATGCTATGAACTTTCAAGTAGCGAATGCTTTGGCTTTGGTCCCAGAGTTGGACAGGCCTCGCGAATTACCGAAAATTATAGCCCGGGCTTATAAAACAATTGGAAGAAATAGCCTAGGCAACAAGCCTTTTGTAAAAATGCAAACTCAATCGCAAACACAAGTTACACAAACAAAAAGTACATCTGAGAAAGATGATAGACCAGTCTTCACTAAAAAGAGTTGGAGACAGAAAAAACAGGGTACGCAACAAAAGAAGCCGGGGTCGAGAGGCGCTTCCCCAGTTTCGGTTTCTTCTGAACGTACTTATGATTTACGTGATAGGTCGAGAATTAAATCACCAGAAAGGTTTCAGAGCTCTGATACGCGTTCTCCTCGTTCTTCACAGGCCCAGACGTCGTCACAGGCTGGTGGAGGAGGACGGCAAGATAGAGGAAGGGGCCGAGAGGCTCCCCAGGAGCGAGACCAACCTCGACAACAAGTCAGAGGGAAAGCAGAAGACTTTCACCTTTCTCGACCACAATTTCAGAAGAAAAAAGTTGCCGCTGTAACAGCGAAATATGCCACAGACCGTGAGAACGAGACTCCAGAATTGGACGTGGGCAGTGACCCTCCTAGACAGCGCCGCGGAAGTTACCATAGTGCGGGAGGCGCTACGTCCTCATATGGAGGCGACAGCAACTGAAACATTCGTTACTGTAGAGACAGCTGACACGAGAGTGGCACCCCCTGACAGACTTTACAACATAGTCATCCAAATTGAAGGTGACATACCGCGTGAAATAAAAGGGATTTTTTGGGAAAATCTAACCTCTTCATATGACATTTTGTTAGCAGAGGTGGATTGGCCACCCCCATTCGTTTTAGCTGCACATAAAGGAGAGGAGGTAATCCTTCCAAGCTTTTCACGGCATGTCCCAAAAGACAAAGCTGAAGCACTTGCAGCTGAGTGGGCTGTGTACCTGGCACCAGCGTTATACCGCAACCATGTGGGATGGGATGAAGAATCACCTCCTCATGCAATACCATTGCGGTCACTACCGCAGCCACAACCCCAATATCCCATCAAACGGCAGGCAAAAGGCCCCGTCTCCGAAATTCTGACACAGTTGGAATATCAGGGAGTGATCGAACCATGCGTATCACCTATGAACAATCCCCTTTTCGTGGTTTCTAAACCCGATGGATCGTACCGCTTAGTTTTGGATTACCGGCATTTAAATTCCCATTGTCGGAACTTTGCGGTACAGAATACACACAGTTCTGCGCTTGTAGACAGTCTTGTTCGTAAAAAATACAACACGACACTTGACCTTTCAAACGGTTTCTACACGCACAACCTAGCCCCGGAGAGTGGTCAATGGACCGCATTCACTTCCGGTGGTAAATTATTCCAGTTCCGGCGTTTACCCATGGGCTACAAAAATAGTCCGGGTATATTCGCCGCCCGTGTTGTTTCTTTGTTAAATGACATTGATCAAGACGCATGTTCGTACGTAGATGACATCTATCTGACGGACGACGAATTATTTCAGCATCTGTCCCGTGTGGACCGCATTATTCTTGAATTTGCGGAGCAGGGTTACAAATTTAACTTTGCTAAGTCACACATTGCTGAATTTACCGTTCTGTTCTTGGGCTATGAGCTCAATAACGAAGGTAAGGGCTTAGCACCCCATTTCTTGGAAAAATGTGCACATTTGTGCCCCCAAATACTCTGAAGAAACTTCAGTCTTTGCTGGGTTTCCTGAATTTCGGGCGTACTTACATTCCCGAATATGCCCAGCGTATCAAGCCTTTGTATGCTTTGATACAACCTACTTATTCAAGGTCTTGCTGGCTGCCTGAGCATACCTTAATTCTGCAGTCTTTGCAGACAGACCTATTGGAGTCTAAATATCTTTTGACTCGTGATAACCACACAAACCTGGTGATTAGAATAATTCCGGGGCGGTGGGATTCACATACTTAACCTTTAATGAAGGTGATACAGTACCCATCGCATACAAGTCACATCTGTACACTTCCGCTGAATTACGCTTTACATCTGTCGAAAAAGTTCTAACTGCGGTGCAAATGGCGATTCTAAAAGAACGCGCACTGGCACAGGGAAAGCGGATTCTAGTGGTAACACCCTGTCCTGCCCTAGAGGCAGTAACAAAGGCAAGTGTACCGAACTCAAAAGCAATGCAACCCCGTTGGATACAATGGGCTACATCCTTGACGTCATCAGACGTCACCTTTATTTACGATTCTTCTCTTCAGACTCAGGAGTTCTTACAGTATGAATTTGTTCATCCTCCTCCTCTGTTTTTATTGCTGCTTGAGGATTACAAATGTGTGATCTACACCGATGGTTCGGCGCAACCGGCCACTGGGTCCAAGCACGCTTATTCAGCTGCATGTGCTATTGTTGCGGGTTCCTTTGTGAATGGAACGTTCAAATCCTCTGTAGTGCACACTCGCACACTCGGAGATAGTACCGCACAATTGGCCGAGCTGCATGCATTGCTACTTGCACTTGAGTTCGCTTCTCAGGATGAGACCACTCTTATTGTATGTGATTCTTTTTACTGTGTACAATCTTACAATGACAATCTGTTTTTCTGGTCGAAAAACGACTACAAGGACGCAAAAGGGAGCACAATTAAGCATAAAATGCTTTGGGTTCGAGTGGCAGAATTGCAACAACGTCTGCCCCTCACACAGGTGGTTCACACCTTAGGCCATCAGCGGGTGGGCGCACACGCTATTGGTAACGATCTGGCAGATGAAGCTGCCCGTTCAGCAGTAGTCACGTGTTCAGTAGCAGCGGTTACCAGGTCCATGTCTAAAATTGACCCTGTTATTCTAGCAGCTATTGCTGCAACCAAGGAAGGTGATAATTACCCTACAGGTTTCCCTTCCAAGTATTCTTACAAATTAAGTCCCGATCAGGTTCCTTATGTAACAATACCTGACGTTGGAGATCGGCTGATCCCCAACGCGGACCGCAGGAGTGCCTTGATATCAGCTGCACACGAAGGCATGGCTTCGGCTCATGCAGGTGTGTCAGCTACAGTTTCCATCTTGCAGCAGCGTTATTGGTGGCGTGGATTGTATAAAGACACCCGTGCTTTTGTGCTTTCCTGCGACGTTTGTCAACAGATTAAGCCTTCCACGGTAACACGCCCACCACAGACCCCGCTCTGCATTGCTAACAGACCCTTTGGGTGTGTTTACTTGGATCACTGCGGTCCATTCTCATCAGACACTGCCTATAAATACATCTTAGTAGCAGTGGACTCGTGCACACGGTTCCTCTGGGTCTGGCCACAACGTAGTGCTGACGCTCGAAATGTAATCAGGGATTTGCGTGTCTTTGTGGGAATTTTCGCATGCGGCACCTTCCATTCGGACCAAGGTCCAGCGTTTGCCTCTAGGGCTTACAAGGACGCAATGGCTTCGCTTGGGGTGCGGGTGAAATTTTCGTCTCCGTATAGGCCTGAGGGCAACTCTATCGTTGAACGAATGAACCGTGACTTAAAGCAATCCTTAACAGCTAGAGTTATAGGTACTGGCAGGAACTGGCTGGCCCACTTGTATACCGTTCAACGTGCACTTAATAATCTCCCTAGAAGACCTCTGGGTGGGCGGACCCCATACGAAATGCTCTTTGGCATTAGAATGTTTGTGCCTGACCTTGAGGGTCCAGACATCGCGGCGCAATCCGCCAAGTTTGATGTAGATAACCATTCTGCTATGTTACAGGACTTACAAGAAGCCCGAGACAAACTTGCAACTACACATTTGCCTTCAGCCACAGATCCTGCGTTGCAGATTCCGGTAGCCGGCTGGCTTCCAAAAGTTGGAGAACTGGTTCGAGAGAAGGTTGAAAACAAAAAAGAATTTGGCCCCTCTTTTCGTGCACCGGTTCCAGTTCTGGGCTTGAAGGGAACACGTACAGTCATTTTACCACCGCTTCCTGGTCGCAAGGAGAACAGATACATCTCAGTAGAAAATGTCAAGCTACAGCGCCTGGCCGATCCTGAATAGTGTCACACCAGCGGTCTCTTGTCCTGCCATTTATCGGACATATGTTCGTGGCCCATCTACACGAACGGTCGCTGATGCTGTAATTGAGATGGTTGATTTGCCTGAAACTATAATTGATCCCCAACTCTCCACCAACATCGACGAGGACGAGTATACCTATCCTGCATCTGAATCGGTGGCGCATCAACCAATAACGCCACTTGGCCCGACTCGTTATTCCTTTGATTCGGATTCCACCTCTTCAAAAGTCCCATCCAAGTTCAGTATTTTTGTATCCTGGTTTAGAGACAATTTTTTGATTCCACCCTGGACATACATCTGGTTGGTACTTTTCTTGATTTTTCTGTTCATGTCCATTGGCTTTGTCACAGTGTTTTTTCTACTAATCAATGGTCACTATTTACCTGAACGCTCTGCTGTAGACTATGTTTCTGGAACTTTGGCTCCTCATTCCTCGTCTCACATCATGAAGCGTGACCACACATTTGTGAACATTTCAGCTTTTCCAGTTGCTGATGGCATCATATGGGATGCAGTGAACTATCAAATCCATGGTCCGACGGAAATTATTAATGTACCTAATGTCCTTCGTGTTTCAATGGGTGATGTAGTACAAAATAATATTCATTCTGATGATTGGGATGTGCATGCCGTTGAAGCATTGTTTGCCAATTTAAAATATTATGCATCTTTTAATGCTGAAGATTTATATATGAATTCTGCCAATTATGCCGATTTGTATTGTTACCAACATTGGGGTAATCATTTTCTCCATAAGCCAAGTGCCCTGCGTAGTTCTGTTAACTACACCCAATGGGAACATTGTCCAAACCCCTTGCCAGGTAGCTCACAAACTCTTCGAAATAAGTTTAATTATTTTACTGATTTTAATCGGTCGAACCCTGCATCCTATTATTTTAGACTTAATAACACATCAACTCAGAAAATTATGTTAACACACACCAAATTGCTTTATTCAGGTTTCTTTCTAAGTGCCCTAGCTGTGGGTGGTTATGAGTACTGGGATAATACAGTGGATTTGAAATCTATTTGGGGCTCCAAGCCATGGCAGGTACAGGGAACCGAGGCATTACATCGTGCTTGCCTCATCCCTACACAAATTATGTTCCTAAATGTCTCCATCTATCAGACTACATGTTGGGGCTTAGCAACCACTAAACAATTGAATACTCCATCAATACCATCCCTGTCGAGTTTTCCCAATGAAAGCTCACGATTCAATATGTCCCTCGTGTCCCTGCAGGCTCTGTTACAAAATAATTCGTTTAATGTTTCTGAGCTAGTTCAGTCACCCTGGTTGGTATGGCCTACATCATCAAATGCATGTCAAATGCGTTTTCACGACTCAGGTACTAGCTACACACAGGATAGGCCTGATCCGAGATTTACTGCTTCCCGTACTGTCACTACATATTCTGTTGGTAAATTATGCAAACAATGGCTGCAACATTCGTCCCTTGATTCTGTTAAACAACATTTGTCCCTCCTTTCAGGCAATATTGATCTGTCCGACTTTGTTTTGGGACCTCGTGGTCCCCGACCTAAGAGATTCATTTATGAAACGTATAATGAACTCTGGAAGCTGTCACAAATTGAAGCTGCTTCCCGTCTTCGGGAAATAGATCAAGCAAATTTGGAAAAGGTGCTTGCTGTTGTTGACAATAGTATTAATACCCTGTCTTCTCGCATTTACACTTTAGAGAATATTGTGTCCTCTGTTGTTGATATTGTACAAGATGATGTTTCTGTGTTATATCATGGTCAGAATCAATTGCGCTCAGTTATGCAGTTTGCATGGACTTTACAAACGCTCAAGTTAGGTAAAGTTCCTTGGCATTTTTTGAACACCTCTGCCTTGTTTCTACCTTTTAATTTAACTGACAAACAGCAATTCATGTCCATGAAAGATGCAACTTACACTTTATTACATATCGAAAAGATGGATCCTTTGCCGTTCTCTGTTGCAGAACTCGATTCTGCTGTATGGCTAGTTCATGGGGTTATCGCTTTACCTTTTTCCTTGTTTGAATTTGACTCGTGCATGAAACATTATCCTGTGGGCCGTTACCGGCCCTTGGGCAGTGCTTTCCTGCATGAACTCTGGTCCTTGCCTTTCATGTATAAATGCCTTCGGGACGGCAAGGAAGTCTTTCTCACGGGGGAGTCCTGCGACTCGACTATGGGTCATTCGCTTATTTGTAAACACATTAAATTGCATGGCTCATGTAGCGTTTCCGCTCCTAATCTTGCTTGTGTGCTGAAAGGTATTCCTGCTCCTGTTATTTCTCCTACTTTCACTCTCCTTTCCAATGGTAGTTATTTACTTTTAAATAACGAAAACTGTTGTGGCCTGCAGGCTGGCATTCCTTACATTGTAACAGTTTCGCACAGGGTTGTCTGCTGCAAAAATGTGCTTTTTCCTCCCCCTCATGGCAAGGTTGATATCTCTATTTGGCCTTCCATCCCTACCATGGAGGCAGATTTCAATAGACTGAGCAGAATAAAGGCACTATTATTGAACGAGGAAGTTATGCTCACGTCCGCCCGGGAGACATTCATTCTCCAGGTGGCGAGTACCCACAGTGAAATACAGGCCCTTTTAAACACTAATCTCCCCCAACATTTTGGGGAGTTAATACATCGTATTTTTAACGCATCTAACACTGAAGGCCTGGTACACTTTTTTAAGGTCGTGGGGTCGGGCTTGGTGTCCTCCTTCCAAACTATTTTTGGTGTCATCCCGGCATTCATACATTCTATTTTTTCCAGCGTCTTTGGCGGTTTCCCATTGATCCTCGCTTTAGCGGCTGGTGTCTTGCTCTTAATTTGCTTTCTGCGCAATGGCTGCTCCCCGATGGGACCTGCTCGATCCAGAACGCCTCCAGCTGCTCCGTGAGCGCATTTTGGCTGGTTTTGGTGTCTTGCCATTGGCGACACTGAGTGTGTCATATACTCTTTCATTTCGCTTTGCGTATTTCACTTGCGTGCAACCTGTAATGACTTGCATCCGCTGTCCTTTCACCTGGACTCTGGATTATTGCCTCTCCAATTCGTCATTGTCTGTTCCGGATTTTGTTCAGTTGATGGGTCCCTTAGAGGCCCATGAGCAGGACTGTTCCGTTGCTGGCTGTATGGCGCGTGCGGCTGCACTGGGGATTTTGGCGCAATGGGATATCTGGGCGGCTGCCCGGGATCTCCTACAACGAAGCTGTTTCAATTATCACGCAAGCTGTCCCGCATTGCTTCTGGATGCTCCCTTTGCTGAGGAGCATTCCTGCTCTTTTGATCTCATGGATTGGATGGCATCTATGTTTTTTGACGATTCCAATGATGAACTCTTGGAGGGTATGGCTTTTTTCTGCACTTACACTTTCATGGATTGACCTGCCCTTCGCCGTTTGGGCGCTCCCTGTGCTCCAACGGCTGTGTTTTTCCTCTGATGGGCCTCTATCCTGGCCGCCGGACTGTCCAGGGGAGGGTGTCTTGTGGTTTGTTGCCTGCCTTGTTATGTTAGCCTAGGCCTGGCTGCCATGCTGCTTTTCTTTGCGCACGTTACACTGAGCCAGGGCTCCCTCGCCCTTTGCGCTGTCTGCATTTTCTGTTTTCCACCTTTTCTCCTATTCGATTTGGGCTCGGTCTGCACAACATGTACAAGGTCACATAACAATGTATTTTGGTTCTTCCTGATATGGCCAGTCTCGCGCACCCAGACATAACATTAGGTGCATTTGCCATGAAGAATTTTGTGTGCTTTTAATACTGCAGTTTACTAGCGCTTAAGACACTTGGAGAAATCCTTTTCAGTGAGAAGAGCTATGAGGTCCTGCTGATGTAATTCTGCATCTAGAGACTGAGGTATGGGGGTTCGCTAGTCAAAGCCCAGAGGTCTTCTATTTTTATAATAAACTATCTTACTGCAAGGGGAGGGTGGTAATGTTATTTATACATTTATCCACTGAGTTATGAGACGCTTTCCCCGTTTGTATTCTATGGAATTGTAACCATGCTGCTTATATTATTCATATGCATTATGCTATTAGTACTGACACGTGTACTGTACATTAGAGCACGTAAGTTGGAATAAACATTTTAACCTATCCAGTGTCTCTTCCTACGCACCTTGTGGACAAGTACGAGTGAGTGACGAAAGAGTGTTCTTGCTTCTGCGAGTCCTGAGATAAAGATACCGTGTTCTGGGTTGTCCAATCATTGGTACTTGGGTGCTAATGGGATGCTAAGCTAGTTGGGTTGGGGTTTTTGGGTGCTACGGTATATGGTAGGCAAACCACTGTATTCCGGGGTCCCATTATCCTGTGCATAGCTCTGTGTATGTGCAGAAACCTTATGACAGGATCAGAAGAAGGAAAGGGAGGTAAGGATAATTTTAGGGTATAGGGGTAGGTAGAGGTAAAGGGAGGTAAGGGTATTTTTAGGGTTCTCTGGAGAAAATGGTAAAGCTAGGTTAGGAGTAAAATAAAATACAATTCTGCGTTTCTATAGCATATGCCTTTTCTGGTTTGCTAATAACTTTGGCGCTGTTTGACAAACCATTACAAAACTTTCAAAAGAAGTGCTCTTTTTGGCTAGTTTCTTCATGAAAAGTTTCAGGGGGATACATCAAGTAGGTGCAAAGAAAAAGTGGGAGTCCCAAATCAAAAATCGCCATTCATTTTTCAAAGACTTTCTTAGGACGCAATACTGCAAAAACTGCTGGACGGAATTGCACCAAATATGGCAGGAATCTAGATTTTGGTCATGAAAGCTTTATATGATTTGGTGTAATCCCATCAATAGATTTTGCTAAATTAAGCATCAAAAACATTTGTATATCTAGACAGTTAGGTTCGAAGGACTCTCAGGAGAATCGCTCAAACCCAATTAAAAAAAATAAAGCATTCTGAGTAGCCTAGGGGGCTTTTTTCCTCATGGGTCAACTTGCTCCTGTGTGAGTAAGGCTTCTGCTGGAACGAGTGTTCTTATAGACCGGACGTAACTTGAAAGAAAATACTGCAGGCAGCCATTACAAGACTGTGGGACATAGTCTCTTGTCCTGAGTTTGTTTAAAAAAAAGATAAAAGAGCCAGCCCCTCTAGCCCTTGTGGCGGGGGGGGCAGAGGGATTCTCCTGGGGCCAAAATTCTAAATAATATTTGTTCTGTCTGGCAGTACTGTGGGTGAAGTCTCTTACGCACCTGAAAGCAAACAAACAAGAAAAACATTCTGTGACACGTCATTTTTGCAGTATGAATGATTCATGCAGACAATAACATTTTGTGACGTTATCCCAAATAATTAACAATAGTGTATCCATTCCAATTCAAACCACAACATAATATTTCAATTAGGATAACAACATACAGATTTAAAAGTTTACTTTATGTGCATCTAAGACAAATGAGACACCTGTGGCAGGCAGGGGATGCAGGGGATAATAGAATAATCTTTAAAAAACATGAATGCTGGTGTGTGCCTATGGCAGACGGGGTTGCACCCAATGCAGGGAAAAATTAAATAAAATCATCCTTTAAAAAATTAATGCTGGTGTGCGTTTATGGCCAAAGAGACCTATGACAGGCAGGGGGTGCTGGGAAAATCAAATAATGTTTTAAAAAAAAGTAATTACTGGTGCCACACTTGGGACTAAAAGAAGTCCTTTGGGAGGCAAGGAGGTGAGAGAAACATGGAAAACTTGATATAATATTTTATAAAGACTGTACATACATACTACAATCATCCTCAAGCACATTAAATAGATATCAGGGAAAAAAGTGAAAAAACAAACAAAAAACAAAATGCCATAGCCCTCTTCTATCAATATCCCTAGAAAATGGCTTTGAACACTGGGAAAAAAGGATTTAACACAATGGCTGGCTACTCACAATGGCCGCTGGTTCAAACAACACAACAAGCTAGAAGGCATGGACCTCAAACAACATGCAGGCCTTTGGAAAAAGCACACAGGCTGGCTACACAAAATGGCCGCCAGCCACATGTTCAAACAACAACAAGCAAGAAGGCATGGGCAACAAAGAACACTTGCAGGTCTATGGCAAAAGGACACTGGCTGGCTGCATAAAATTTCCGAAGGCCACATGTTCAAACAACAACAAGCAAGACGGCATGGACCACAAAGAGCACATGCAGGCCTATGGCAAAAGCAAACAGGCGCGCTACAGAAAATGGCTGTTGGCCACATGTTCAAACAACAACAAGCAAGGAGGCATGGGCAAAACAAAAAACATGCAGACCTATGGCAAAAGCACACTGGCTGGCAATACAAAATGGCCACCAGCCACATATTCAAACAGTAAGCAAGAAGGTATGGGCAACAAAAAACACATGCAGGCCTATGGCAAAAGCACACTGGCTAGCTACACAAAATGGCCACCGGCCAAATGTTCAAACAACAAGCAAGAGGGTATGGATAACAAGGAACACTTGCAGGCCTATGGCAAAAGGCAACTGACTACAACCCATCCTACCTAAAATGGCCGCCGGCCACAAGTTCAAACAACAACAAGCAAGGAGGCATGGACAACAAAGAAGAACACATGCAGGCCTATGGACACTGACTACACAAAATGGGCGCTGACCAAATGGCATGGAGAAAAAAGACAAAATGATGGCCTATGACTAACACGCACATACACACACTAACTAACCAGACAAAAAAATGTCCACTGGGCCAGCAAACAAAGGAGGCATTGTAAACAAAGAAGAAAACACTACCATTAATTCAGCAATGTCAAAAACAGAAAATAAGTCAGCTATAAAAATGTTCCAACAACACACATCCTCCCAAGGCATCAAAATAATACAACACCAAAATACACATTTTGCAGAAAAAAACGTGAAATACAAAAAAAATACACTTTGCATTTAATCCAATGCCATTCCTAAATCATAGATGTGTTAAAACAACATATACCACAGAAACAGCTGTTTCATATACCCAATGCCTAGTACTGGCTGGATTGCCCATGAGCACGCTAGGCCACATGGTCAAATAAATGAATAGTGCAAGTTTTACAAACATTGAGAAAAAGTACTTACCTGTGCAACCTTTTCCCCTTATGAAAGCTAAAAATTGTAACACAAAAAATAGGCCGCTAATGCAAATCCAGGCTACCCACAACAACCACAATCAAATTTAAAAATTGAATAAAAGGTACAAATATATACTGGTGCCTGCCCTCTAACAAACAACATCCTTATCCAAACGTACTTTAACTTACCTGTTGTGATGTCAAAAAAACAAAGTCCTTAAACTGCAATGGTATATGCAGCAGGAATTGCAGACAAAGAGAGTGATCCTTTCACCTCAAAATCCAAATGTAAACTGACCAGGAGATGGACAAAGCACTGGAAGGAGCCTTTTGGACAGGAAGAGGAAGATGGAGTCTATGTGGCACTTCATTCCCTTTGAAAAAAAAGTAAAATAAAAAAACTACCTGAACTGTCCGTTTTAGTAGAATATTCACTCGAAAAGGTATTTTCGATATGGTTTAGCTGCTTCTTGAGTAGAAAATCTACTTGAGAAGGAGCCCCAAACCACTTGCAACCGCCGGCATTACAAAATGGCACCAGAAGTCTCCGTGGCTACTAAATTCGCAAACACACATTAATGGAGCGGCGCACCACAAACATCATTCAACTGGTTTATTAAAATATTACAAATGCCTTCTATAGATGACTGCTATGGTTGTGTGTGCATCCACCTCAATAATATTTGAATGGGTATGTTAAAATATTGCATATGTAATAAAAAAATGCTCAGTAAGGCAGCCATATTTGACTGTGTTTTGTAATGTTTTAGCAAACCTATTTAATGATGTCAATGTGGATGCATGTGCATCCGCAGCAGCTATCTACACTAAAAAATCATTAGCAAAGCCAATAGGTTTCATTGCTGAGACCTATTGACCTTCAGTGCTTGTTTGTTTGGGTGTTGGGAGGGTGAGTTGAAAAAACTTTGGGACTGCTTATGTAGGAAATTCAGCTGGCTGATGGATCTCAAACCCACTGAGCTATCTACTTGCACCTCATCTTATGTTAGCGCCAGCCTGTTTGCAAAACATTTTCTTCAAAATTCTCTGAGAGATAAGCAACAAATGTATCCTATCATTTTGAGCTATCACAAAAACACGTTCATGAAATATTTAATTGAAAAAACATTAAATTGAAAGTGAAACGATGAGGTGGAGGACTGGGCATGGTTACGTCTGGTCAAAGATAAGGGTTAGGTAGATCAGGGTTACATTTATCCAATGGGCAGGATAATTATAAGATTCAAAGTTATTACTAAGGTGATTATTATATTTAAAGGATAGGGTAAGTGCTGGGAGCAAAGTTTGGGTCAGAGATATGGTTAGTTTAGGATTAGGGTAAAGATCAAGGTTATGTTCTGGAGTTAGGTAAGGGTTAAGATTATGAATAAAGTCAAGGCTGTGGTCAGAGTTGTTTTTCGTTAAAGTTATGGTAAGAGATAGGACCATGGTTAGGGTCAGGCGCGGCCAGTCCATTGGGGCTGAGGGGCCACACCCCTTCACCTTTTGCCCCTCAGGAACAGTGTCTGTCAGGCTGCACAAAGGTCAGCCTGACAGATACTGTTCACTTTCAGTTCAAGCAGCCAGGAGCCAAACATGCGCAAAATGTGCAGGCTCCTGGCTGCCTGAGCTGAACTTTGCTGAGCTGAGGAAGTCACAGCTCCAGTGGGCATGACGTCCTCAGCTTAGCAAAGGTCCCCGAGGCCCTCCCCTCAGTGACAAGGGTTAGCGTCACTGATTGCCTCGCACCTGGGCGCTTCAGTTTTAAGCCCTGAAATGCCCAGGGTCGAGTGTCAATCAGTGACACTTCATCACCGAGTGGGGTGGGGTCAGCAGTCTCACTGACCCCATCCCACTCTGTGATGACATTGGGACTGAGGCCTTTCCTCATTGGCTGACCTTAGGCCAGCCAATGAGGGAAGGCAGCAGTCCCAAGCCTCCTGGAACCTCCGAGGCAGAGCTGGCTGCAGGTAAGTGTGTTTTGTTTTATTTTAAATTAATGATTGGTGCGTGCGTGCGTGTATGTATGAATGTTTGGTCAAAAGTGTTGTGAATGGATGTGTTTGTGTGTGTGTGTGTGTGGGCGCGTGTGTGAAGTGTTATGTGTATGTGTGCGTGTGTGTGTCCAACCCACCCCCCTCCCTCCAAAACTTACTGGCCGCCACTGGTTAGGGTTAAGTTTAATTTAGGATCAGGCTAAAGGTAACTTAAATAGCAATATTTGGGTTACATTATGATTAAATTAAGGTTGGGATTTAGGGTAAGAGGAATGTTTAAGGTTGGGGCAGGTGTATGGTTAGAGTTAGGTTTCAAGGTACTTCTAAAAAATGGAATCTTTTGGTATTCCGAAAATGTGCATTGTATTAAAAATCAATAGCGACCTTCACTGAAAACATTCTGAGGTAGTTTTCAATAATAGTACAGTGTGGTGCAAACCCTGACTTTTCATTGAAATAGTTTTTTATTTAAAAATGTTCAATGAAGAGGAATTTGTTCTTAAACTTGAAACATACTTAGCTGATATGGCATATATCTACACCAGTCCCTTGTAAAAATATACTAAAATTCTTTCAAGTAGAACAATATGGCTGGCAATAGTTTGCTGGTAAACCTCTCAGACGGCAAAAGCTATACAGAAAATCCCAGCGAGGAAACATCAGACCCGGTTGTAAAATGTTATTTCGTACTAATCAGTTTTTGCTATAGTTATTTGCCAATATTAACAATAAATAAAGTGACAATTCACAAATATAGAAACATCCAACAAAAATCTAAATAAGTAATTTAATTTAATAAAACACAAACACCCAACAAACATAAATTTACATGAAAATATTACCTAAATATGGCAAACACTAAAGTTAAAAACATGTAGCAATAAATTAATAAATACAGTAAATAAAACAAATAATTTGCATAGTACATAAACAATTACAAATATAATAATTATCAATAAAACATTAATGAAAATTAACAATTAATTTAAAATGTATATTATTAACTTCCAAATCTATTTCCCTACAAACCCAACAATCTACTACTGAAATATAAATTACGAGCAACATTATAAAAATGAAAATAAACTTTACAATTTAAAAATTAAACTTAAATAAATAAAATAATAATTAAATAATAAAATAATCTAAAAATAATTAATCAATTAAATATTTACCTTACATTACATTTATATATACATCAAATTAGTTATCATTTAATTAACTTCCCACCCTGTGAAATATATTGCTATGGTAATATAGCAGTTTGGTTCAAGACTAAATCAAATGTACTTGAATAGCTGATCACTGTGGTTGAGATATTGTATCATTTATATTGTTAACCGATACCAGACAATCATTCATCCAATAGTTCATAAAGGCTGACCTCAAGTGCCATGTTGCTTCACAATTTAGACAAACCAAAGACGAAAACACCTCTGGTATCTGACTTCAGAATTTTCAGTGCTGGGAAACACTGTCTAACTCCCAGTAAATGACAAATTGGAAGGATCCATTTTTTTCTAGCAACAGTGTATGCATTACAAAAGAAAAAGAAATGCATCTCTGTTTCAATAAATAGTTTACACACTGGGCCTATGTCAGATTTGTGACTGCATGATGGCCATCTTGAGCAAAAACTGTTAACAGGTAATGAGTTTTTTTTTTCTGTCAGTCCCCCCCAAAAAGTTACTTAGTGATAGTTTCTGGGTAGTTTCCCTTATTGACTGTAGATGCATTTTGATCCTGTTGTGATATTAGTGTCTCATCAGGACTGTACTAGGTTGCAAATCTGCAATGTATTGGAAGGAATGTATCAAACTAGTGTTGACTCTGGTGAATTCAGGAGGACTGTTGTTTCCCTCGACTGTCAAATCAATTCAGCTGATCGCCAGTTTAGTTGTCTGCCACTCTATTCAGAACAGGAAACATTGTTCAACCCCAGTAGACATGAGACTCATAGCAGCATGGGAGCATCTCGATCCAAAATCATTCCATAACTGATCATAAAAATATTACACTGGACATAATTCTCCTGTGAGGCTGAGCAGGTTGCAGATAGATGGCTCAGGAGTGGAGTGAGATGATAGGGCACCACCATCCCAAACCAGTCCCAGCCCCTCCCAGCAGTACATTAAAGGAACAAGAATCAAGGAGATTATGACCCCCAGTGAGCTCCTTTCAAGACTCTACGTTTAGGACATGCAATTGGGAAAAGGTCTTCATGCACCAGGGGCTGTGAAATCACAATGTTGAAGGGTCAGTCATTGGTGGCTGGGGTATGCAAATGGTGCATGGCTTAAGCATCACACAAAGGTCTGGCTCACTGAGCTTCTGACTCATGGTATGGCAGTAGTGCAATAAGTAGACTGGGCACACTAACCATGGCATTTGGAAGCATTTTGCATTTGGTTGATCCCTTTGTTCTGTTTTCTGTTGACGCCTGCAATTTGTCCCCCACACTTTGTTATTTCGTTTCCCTATTTCTATCCAGCAGAAGTTTGCTGGCTTTGTGGTTCCTTTTCAGAAGGTTAGAGGAAGCAGTGTCTTCTCCACTTGTCAGAAGATCCTTTTTGGCTTCTAAGAATGTGACTTAGTATTCTAGATGACCAGTTAAAGAGTCTTCTTTGGAACAGTAAATGAGCTGATTATTGCCTTGTCTACACTATTGACTATTAACGTTTGCTTATATCCTGGGCACAGCACCATTTTTTTCTACCCCATTAAATAGTCCATTCCTCAAAAAAGTTTGTTCTATGACAGAATACCTATCATGAACCTGAAATGATCCACCCGGAAGCAGTCCTTCTCTCTCTCATTCACTCCCTTCCCCTTTCATCCTGCACATCTGGCCTAAGGCTAGCTGATGTTGTGGTCTTAGTCTGAGGTATGGAGACAATTGGGATTATTGTTGGATTCATCTGCTTAGTTTATTCAGAGGTTTGGCCTATGACAGTAGCATCCATAATTGTAAGACATCTTTCTATTTTCAAGAAAACCTTTTGTAGGAGGCACATTGCAACTGACCATTTTTCAGCTTTTTCCAGCAGGGGATGGAGGAGTTTGGATTTGAAATGCATCTTGGATTGAGATACCAGCATGGATTGAGGCCACCACCTGAGTTGAGACTACTAACTTGGATTATGCCCCCCATCTTGGATTAGAACCAGGGACTCAAGGCTGTTCTCCAGTGAGTTGGACCTCATCCTGCTACACATGCTTACCCAGTTGCCTGTCACCATTTTCTCACCTCTCTCTTTATAGGGTCTCATAAACATGAGCCACTATGACCTTCATGCCTATCACAGACCCCTGGATCAGTATACAGAGTGGGTAAGCATGTCTTTGTCTGATCCTCAATCCATTCTTCATAACACCATCCTCTGGTTCACACTGTGGGGCTGAATACGAATCTGGCGGTCCACGACCCACCAGACTCGTGGGGGTGCGGCAGTGGCGATCTCCTGGTCTCCCTATTCTGGTTCGGGCAGTCGGACCGCCATTGCCCTGCCACAGCCTCCAGGGAATGGCGGTGTTGCAGCGGTCAGAAGGCATCAATATGCTTGGCGAGACCACCGAGATCCCGCCAAGCATATTAGGAGCTTCCTCTCTGCAGGTGGTGTCATGGAGGTTACTACTCCATGAACACTTTGGAGGAGAGGAAACAAAGGGGGCCCGCATGTGGATGCATTACAGGGGGGCACAACATGTGCCCCCCTGTATGCATGCACCCCTGATCCTGCACGGCATGGACTTTTTCAGTGCATGCCGTGCAGGAACTGTGTTTGGTGTTCCATTGCAGTGCCAATTTTCAGGGCACCGCCATGGGAACGTCATATTTAAAGCCCATGAAACAGGAGGAAACTCAAAATCTGGTGGGCGGTCTGACCACGGCTTTGGCGGTACAGCGGCAGGGCGGACCTGGCACCACTTTGCCAAAGTCGTAATCAAGACTGGTCTGTGAATTGTTTATCAGATTAATATCACCAAAATATTATTGAAAAATCATGAAGAGATAAAATCCCAGCTAACCCTTGCCATGTGCTTTCCCTGACTCTAAAGAGACAGCAGACCGTCATCCAGCTTGATTAGTTATATTTTCTGAAAATCCAGTAATAATCATGTTTATTTTATGCCTTCCTTGTTCCTAATAAAACCTATTTGATATTGACAAACTAGGTAATCCATTAATGACCCCAATCATTTTTTTTAGTTCATGTCATATATTATCCCATCCACAGTGATAGTAGGAATAAACATATAAAAGCTACGTTCTCTATCATTTTGCTCTATCATTTTTATGTATGAACATAATGTATATCTGGGAAATGTGGCATGAAAGCTTGAACAATGTTTTTGTTATATATATGTGCAAAATGTTAATACATAAGTGACTGTTTTTCGCAAGTATCTAAAGGCAATACATGTGACTTTCCAAATTAGGTATGAGTTGTACATGAAATGACATGCAATAGTGAAAAATTTTGCTATTGTTTAATATTTTATTATAGAGTGTACCTATCCCTATAGAAAACATTATCTTATATGTCGTTCATATACCCAAGTTCACATGGGGTTATTCGAGTACTCCCATTTAACCGTCCTTGGATCCTATTTTTGGCAGAAAACTGTTCATATGTGTACATTGTGATGGTATATAATAAATATACAAGGAAAACAAAAGACGAGCTCCTGGTCAACCTTGTTTCTATCCATTCTATGTCTTTATCAAATGCGACAAATCTTTGATTCCCCAACATTATTTTGCACCAAGTTAATGTATGTAAAGAAACAATCAACCTCAAGAGGTTAGTTGATATATCTAATGCCAACAATATCTGCCACATTGTTGGTCTCTCCACACTGTCAAAAGCTGTTGAAAAGTCAATAAAATATATGCATACAGTTTGACTCTTTACAACTATGTATTTGTCTATGATAGTCAGAACCACAGCAATGTTATCTATAACTGAACTATTAGGTCTAAAACCCAATTGTTCAACATAAATAATGTTTTTCTCCTAGGTCCATGATTGAAAATGCTCTAATATGCTCCTTGTCAAAATGTTTCCAACTGTACCCAAAAAGGCAATTTGCCTGTAGATGTCAGGGCTTTATTTGCAATATTTTTGTATAAATAGACATAATTATACTCCTTGCTCTTGTTCTCGGTATAATACCGGTCGTGTAGAAGTGAGAAATGTAGCCCATAGTTCTGTATCTCTGTTTAATACAGTTACTTGGATGCCATTTGGACCCATCGCTGATGCATATCTTGCTCAAATTATATCCATTGATTTGGCAACTGATAGGAGGGGACTTGTTCTCCTTGGACTGAGGGATTATATAAGAGCTATACACTACTTCAGGATTGCTTATATTCATCTTGTATAATTTGAAAATGTAGTCAACCCAAACCTGTGGAGGAATTGGGTTTGCAGAGGTTCGGATTTTTGACCTTCCATGTATTCTTACAATCTCACAGAAACGCCTTGAATTTTTTTCTTGTGTGACTCAGTGGAGATCCTGCTAGTTTAAATCAAACGGTTCTGTTTATGTGCAATGCGATTTTTGTTTTGCTTTTTCACAAACATCTTAATTTGCTTCATTCGTTTTGCAGAATATAATGGAAACTATTTCCGAATAAGTTTATTTATTGCAGCTGATAATTGTAAGTCCACCCAATCCTTTACACATTGATTCTGTCTTATATGTAGTTTTTAACATTTTATGTAAGACTCCTTGCACCTGTTGAGTCACTACGAGAAAACTGGGTTAAATCTACATAAAGTAACACTGTTTCAGTACAGATTTTTATATTGTGTGGGTTCCAGGGCGTTCAACCTCTAATCAATTGAATATCCACTTGACCAGAACCAATTTCCAGGGATCAATCTGAGATTGTTTGTAGCCATAAATCAAGTGTAGTTTGAGGTATGAAATGGTCACTATACATCGTATTTATACTGTTTAATGTAGAAATCAAGTTAAATGAAATATTGGTAGTAATGATAAAATCAATTATTGAAGCAGCTTGCCTATTCAAATTGGCTGGTATAGCTAGTTTAACTCATCCATTTACAATTATACCATCTATATATTTCAACTGTTCTAACAGAACAGAAGTATTCCACACTTATCTGCTTTAGAATTATTTAGAAATTGAGCGTTCAGGGATATTATATCCTCCTTCTAGCTCTGTATTCCTATCAGCCTGTGGGACCTATTTGATACCTTAGCGCTGAGCTCTCCTACTATAAATACCTATTTAGTATTTTTCACTTTCTATTGTTTAATTTATTGAATCAAATATGGAGACGAATATTGAATTATGTTATTGGCCTGGTGGAATGTATATCTTAATGCCCATGTTTAATCTTTGGAAGATCAATCCTTATGCACTGTAGATTATTACTGGAATGAGGAATAATCTGATCATTCCAGTCATAATCTATAGATAAAAGGATAGCAAAGTCCCCTTTTTCATGACCCCTTTTTGAATTGCTAGCAGGGCATAGTATTTATCTACTAAGAAAGTTCCTATTGCTCAAGATATATTATATAGTAACTGTGATAGCCTTCAGTTTTGCCAGATATTTGATTTTTTCTTCATGTAGCCCCACTACGTTCCATGAAGGAGAGTAAATGTTTGTTTAAAATAACTGATGAATAACAGTTTGAGATTTATTTATTTCCATTCAATGTTCCTGGGAACTGAAACCAGGATAGGTACTTAACTCAATTCTAATTACTTACTGTTTGCTGCAAACGTTTACCAAACTTCCTTCTGGGTTAATCTGAATGACTACCGAACGACCTAGATTCTGTCGGGTGAATGATTGTTCTTGTGGTGTGCTGAATTCAGTATTAAATATTTCATCAATATTGTGTATCCCAGACATCTATTGTTGATTTTTCCAATATGCTGGTACTACTACAAAACCATTTTTCCAAAAGAATTTACAAATAGTCACAATTGTCAATGGTATAAGACTTGAAAAGAATTCTACCTTTATCTTTGACAAAAGATTTTTTTCATTGAACAGAAGCCATTTTATTTAATCAGTGGACACGACACCCAGTAGTAATTGGCAACAACAGAGAAAATCCTTTTATGTTGGAACCTACATTAATTTATGCACCTAAAAATAATTTAGTAACACGTGCTCGCTTTGTCAGTTAATGCCATTGTTGGTGTTATCTAGTTATCCAAATAAATTCATGTTATACCTAATCCTTCCATTCACAGAAAGCTTAAAAATCCAGGAACATTTTTGAAGTCAAAACGCAAGAGAAAAGTAAAATAAAATGTAGGTATGTTTGTGAATGGTGTTCTTGACATCACCCCTGAAGCAATACATAGCTTTCCCATTTCTAGACTGGACAGGCAAAGCCTAAAGGAATGTTGCTTGCTCAAGCATACTCATCAAACAGTGTAATTATTTTACAGTGATCATCACCAGTCTTACATTGTGAATTGGCATAGGTGTTTTTTTTTTAATTAACATATTTAACTTTCTCTACAAGCAATTAGAGGATTAGAACCACACCTCCATGAATCACACAGGTTACTGACAGAGCCATTTATCTAAACAGATGACTCCAGCATCCTCAATAAACCTACTGGCAATGGATGTCACTGGGCTTTATAGATAGGCATTGATAAATTGAAGCCTGTGAGATGGTGTGGGCCCGGAATATCAAGTAGGGAATATTGTTATATCTCAACTTCATAGCCAAAGTACTGTGGACAAAAATATTAACTGGTTAAGCATGTATAGATTTTCATACCTAACTCCACATCTACGTCCCTAGATAGATAGATAGATAGATAGATAGATAGATAGATAGATAGAAAGAAAACATGATAGATAGATAGATAGATAGATAGATAGATAGATAGATAGATAGATAGATAGATAGATAGATAGATAGATAGATAGATAGATAGATAAGCAAGGTACGTAGATGGGGAGTTAAGAATAGTAAAGCAATACATTCCTATATGCACTTACCTTTCGATATTTTTTTGTCCTCAATATTTTGGCTATGAGGTGCCATGATATTCCCTGCTCGATATTCCAGATTTCAACCTTAGTGCATGGTATGGTGTGCTTGAACTGTAAGGGGCTATAACATTGTTTCAGGCCAACATTTATAGTTTGTGACTGAGACAATTCTTAAATGAACTAACAGGCTTATTACGAGTTTGGCTGTTCGACCACCCAAGAACCACGTCCCCATCATTCACGCCACCGCTGTGCTGGTGATCTACTGCCCACCGTATTACTAGTTGTGCTGTCTGAAACATGGATCACGGCCACGGCTGTCTACCTGCTGGGATCGTGGCAGTCTGCAATGTTGGCGGTGAGTCCACCGATGCTGCCAGGTCACGGTCCACCCGCCGAGCATATTACAACGACACAGTCGTACTCGTGGCCTCACAGCAGTGCTCAACAAAGGGCAGTTATGCAACAGCTGTTGGCCACCGAAGTACATGCAAAAAAAAACAGTAATCATTGGAATGATTTAAAAACTGCACATCTGATGTGCTTTGGCAAGTGGGCCCACCTGCAAATCACACTATAAAACACACCCCATACCTGACAGCATCCTTTGCTTCCAAACTGTAGCAAAGCAAGACATATAGACATTTTCTGCATCCCCTTTTTTCATCTTTCCATTTAGCACTCTCCACCACCTGTAATTTTTATTTTTGCACCTTTTTACCTAAATCACTTGTTTGTTCTTCTTTCATATACTCACACACATTTTTGTTTATTTCAGCATGCGTGGGGGGAAAAAACCTATCTTCGCTTAGTAAGAGTTGACAGTCATGTTGGATGAAATCATTACAGTAGAGCCACACATTTTGGGGTTTGCAAGTCCAGCATACTCCTCTCATTAGGAAAATAAAAATGTGGGACAGTATAGTCAACAGAGTGAATGCTGTGGGTGCCACTCTGCACACGCAGGATGACATTAGGAAGAGGTGGAACGACCTCAGGCTGACGGTCCATACCAAGTACAACAGCCACCACTTGGACACTCAGAGGACAGGCGGTGGCACTGTTATATGGCCGTTAGGGTCATTGTCAACATTGCTAAATTAACATGAGCACGGCTGCCATGATGCTGCTTTTGCGCACGTTACTACTAGACTTTGTTTTGCAAGACTCTGTTTGTGCCTTTCACATGAGAACTGTCTGATTTCCGTGTTCTCTGCCTGCTCTTGGAGTTTAGTCTGAACACGATGTGCAAGGTCGATAAACAATGCCCCTTGTTATTCTGTTCTGGTCAGTCCCTAGCATCTAGACAAAACATGCTAACACAGCTGCGCTACTGAAAGCTCGTGCTTTAATATTACAGGGATGCATGTTATTCTGACACACACTTGGAGAGGGTCCTTTCCAGGGAGAAGAGCTATGTGGTTCCTATGATGGAAAGCTTCCATCTAGGCACTAAGGTAGGGGGTCTGCTGACAAAGCCCAGAGATCTTCTATTATATAATAAACATCACTTTACCAAGGGGAGGGTGGTTAGGCCTTATAGTCCTTTTTCCACTGTCTATATATATAATGACTTCCCCCTTCATATTCTATGGAATTGTAACAATGCTAATTGTTTTATGTTTATGCATTTCGCTGCTGGTAGTGGCTCGTATACTGCATTATAGAGCACGATAGTTAAAATAAACATTTTGAACTATAACAGTGACTCTGACCATTCTTATTGTGGACAAGTACGAGTGAGCGAGCGTAAGGGTATGTCTTGCTACCGCGATTCCTGATAGAGTCGGGAGTGTTGTGTTCTGGGTTGTCTAATCATTTGTAGCTTCGTGATTTTGGAGGAGAACGAATGAGACACTATAGCTAGTCGGTTTTGGGATTTTGGGTACTAATAGGTTTTTCAAGCTTGAATTTTCAAAGGTTCCTTCTCTTTCTTATTAACCCGTTATTGCGCTGCCACACATAGGTTGTTATTCTTTGCTGTTCCTTATGGCGGTAGCCATTACACCGCATAATCGGGCGGCTGTTACTGCTTATTTGACTCATCATGGAGTCCTTAATGATTGGGTTGTCCTCATTTTTGTTGAAGAAGCGGACGCAGCTTACCGCTTCGAGGTCTTTTATCCTTGGGTCACCTTTCCGGCAGTGGATGGAACAGATAATTTGTTTCACGAATATACTGCCACGGCCCTACCTCAAAATTATCAGCCTTATAGGTCTCTTGAAGTTCCGCTAACGGCTTGGCAACACCAAATATGGTTTAATGGCGCCCTTCCTCACCCAATAACGCTGGTCCGTTTAGGCCCTTTATCGATAGCTGGGGCCACGTGGCCCGTTTTGGCTGGGTATACCCCTCACCCGCGTTATCTAACAACTGCAACACTTGCAGAACTCCTGGTATTACATACTTCCTTAATACGTATACATAGAGCTGTTATACAGTTCATGTCGCGCAACTTCCAGGTGGGACCACCTGGCGATGCTGCACAACCCGCTGGACCTGGCGGTGTAACCATCAGTCCTCTTATGGTTAATTCAGTGATGGGCAAGCTTCCACAGAATAAGGATGATTTTCCTTATTGGCTTGCTGAAAAATTTGGTCAAATTGAGGCAGTTTTTCCGAATACCACTCCTGTGGAGAAACACAGGATTCTAACCATAAGTTTACTGAAAGACTTAGTTCCCGAATTAGCTGATTGTAACACTTGGGGTAAAGTGTTTGCGGCGGTATATTCGATGTGCTTCGGCACCCCCTCCATGACCGTGCTCCCTTCCGTGATAAAGCGTGTTCAGGATGAACACGGAGCCGAAGCGGCTCTGGAATTGGGGATGGGGCTGGTGGGGGTGTTCGACGTTGTTGCTGATATGATCCTTGCTAATGTTAAGGGTGATGCTGTCAGCCTACAAGTGGCAAAACCGCTTGGAGGCTGTGACAGACGCAGACAAGCCACACGAATTACCAAAGATTATTGCAAAGGCTTATAAAACCTTAGGCGCAATAGTCTGGGAGTTAAGCCTTTTACTCAAATGCAGACGCATTCTCAAACTCAACAAAAGGCCCAGACTACTAAAGATGGGCGCCCGTTCTTTCCTAAAAAGAACTGGCGAAATAAAAAACAGGGGCGGCAACAGCAGAAGCAGGGTTCGCGTGCTGGTTCACCGACACATGAGTCTTCTGAGCGTACTTATGACTTGCACAACCGCACGAAAATTAAGACACCTGATAGATTTCAAGTCCCTGATCAGCGCTCTCCTCGTTCTTTACAGGACACAAAGGACTCTCAGGTCATGGTGGGAAGCTCCAGGATTGTGCCAAAGGTCTGACCACACAACAGGGACAGGATCGACCGCGACGGTTTGACATTAAAGCCAAACAGGAGGATCTGCCTCATTTTAGACCCCCATTTCAGAAGAAGAAAGCTGCCGCTTTAACTGCGAAGTATGCCTCAGACGGTGAGAACGCGACTCCTCAACTGGACATGGGCAGTGACTCTGCTCGACAGCGCGGCGGAGGTTACCATAGTGTGGGAGGCACTGCGTCCCTGTCTGGAGGCAACAGCAACTGATACCTTCATTACAGTAGAAACAGCAGATACCCGGGTAGCCCCCCCGGATAGACTCTATGAGATTATCATCCAAATTGAAGGTGATATACAGCGTCCAATCAAAGCGGTTTTCTGGGAATATCTCCCCTCCTCATACGACATTTTGTTGGAGAAGGCAGATTGGCCTCCACCCTTTGTGCTAGCTGCTTCTAGAGGCGAGGACGTGATACTTCCGAGTTTTTTGCGTTACGTCCCTGAGGAAAATGCAAAGGCTTACGCAGCTGAGTGGGCTTTGGCCCTTGCCCCAGCGGTGTACCGTAATCAGGTGGGCTGGAATATTGATTCACCGGCACATGAAATACCATTACAATCTATGCCACAGCCACAACTGCAATATCCAATCAGACGTGAAGCTAAGGCTCACGTTTGTGACATTCTAACTCAGTTGGAGTATCAAGGAGTGATTGAATCCTGTGTATCATCGATGAATAATCCTCTTTTTCCTGTATCAAAACCTGACGGGTCATATCGCATTGTATTGGATTTTCGAAATTTGAATAGTCATTGTCGTACCTTTGCGGTGCAAAACACTCACAGCTCTGCGCTGGTGAACAACCTGGTTCGTAAAAAATACAAAGCTACACTGGACATATCCAATGGTTTTTACAATCATAATCTGGCTCCAGAGAGCTGTGACTTGACAGCATTTACCGCTGTCGGAAATCAGAACTATTTACGCGCTTGCCTATGGGGTATAAGAACAGCCCCGGGGCTTTTGCTTCACGTGTTGTGTCTTTGTTGCACGACATAGATCCAGATGCGTTCTCGTACGTTGATGATATTTATCTGACAGACGACGAGCTAATGCCACATCTTGTCCGAGTCGACCGCATCATTTTATTGTTTGCCGACTACGGATATAAGTTAAATTTTGCAAAATCACACATCGCTCATTATGCGGTGCTCTTTTTGGGCTATGAGCTCAATAATGAGGGTTGGAGGTTAGCCCCCCACTTTCTGGAGAAATGTGCACAACTGCAACCTCCCTCTACGCTGAAGAAACTTCAGTCCTTGCTGGGATTTTTGAATTTCGGGAGGGCATATATCCCCAATTATGCCCAGCGTATCAAACCGCTTTATGCGTTGATACAACCAACATATTCTTCTGCCAGCTGGCTTCCGGAACATACCACTATCCTACAATCTTTGCAATCCGATATGCTTGCAACTAACTACTTATTGATGCGTGATAACACCACGAACCTGGTGATACGTATAGTGCCGTGGAAGGTGGGTTTCACCTACTTGACGTTCAATGAGGGGGACACAGTACCTATTGCATACAAATCACATTTGTACACTGCAGCAGAAATGCGTTTTTCGAATTTGAACATTTTTTGACAGCAGTACAGATGGCGATTCTGAAAGAACGCTCGCTAGCACAAGGGAAACGCATTCTTATGGGCATGCCTTTCCCTGCCTTAGAAGCAGTGACTAAGGCAAGTGTACCCAACTCTAAGGCACTACATCCCCGTTGGATACAATGGGCTACTTCTTTGACATCGTCTGATGTCACGTTTATCTTTGACCCTGCACTTTAGACACAGGAGTTTTTGATGTATGAACACGTTCATCCTCCTCCGTTGTCGTTGCTTCCTTTGGATGAGTACCAATGTATCATTTATACCGATGGCTCGGCTCAACCGGCCACCAGTTCCAAACACGCTTATTCAGCGGTTTGCGCTATTGTGGCTGGTTCGATTGTCAATGGAGAATTTAAGTCTTCCATAGTGCATACTCAGGCACTTGGGGACTGTACAGCACAATTGGCGGAGTTGCATGCTCTTGTTCTAGCCCTTGAGTTTGCCGATCCTAATGTGAATACTCTCATTGTATGCGATTCTTATTACTGTGTTCAATCTTTTAATGACAACTTATTCTTTTGGTCTCAGAATGACTATCAAGACTCTAAAAACAGCGCAATCAAGCATAAAACGCTTTGGATTCGAGTGGCAGACCTTAAGCAACGTCTGCCCCTCACACATGTTATCCATACTCTTGGCCATCAGCGTGTGGGAGCACATGCTCTTGGTAATTCTTTGGCTGACGAAGCAGCCAAGTCTACAGTAGCCACGTGTTCCATAGCAGCAGTTACAAGGTCCATGACTAAAGTAGATAATGATATTCTGACAGCAGTAGCTGCTACGAAGGAGGGAACTGCTTATCCTCAGGGTTTCCTTATGCTAAGATTCCATCTGTTGGGGATCGGCTGTTTCCCAACATGGACCGCAGACTTTCTTTGATCATAGCCGCAAACGAGGGCATGGCTTCTACACATGCCGGGGTGTCTGCGACAGTCTCGATTTTACAGCAACGTTATTGGTGGTGTGGTTTATATAAACAAACCCGTAATTATGTGCTTTCTTGTGACATTTGTCAACAAATTAAACCATCTACGGTCACACACCCACCACAAGCACAGCTAAGCATTTCTATTCGACCGTTTGGCTGTGTATATCTTGATCACTGCGGTCCTTTTTCTTCTGACACTGCGTATAAATACATTTTTGTTGCAGTTGATTCGTGCACTCGATTCCTTTGGGTTTGGCTACAACGCAGTGCCGATGCTTGAAATGTCATCAGGGATTTGCGTGTCTTTGTCGGGATGTTTGCCTGTGGCACCTTCCATTCAGACCAAGGTCCAGCGTTCGCCTCCAAGGCGTACAAGGATGCGATGAAGTCGATGGGAGTGCTAGTGCAGTTTTCGTCTGAATACAGGCCTGAGGGCAACTCTATTGTGGAGCAAATGAACTGTGACTTAAAGCAATCTTTGACAGCTAGAGTCTTAGGTACAGGCAGGAACTGGCTAGCCCATTTGTATGGGGTTCAACATGCACTTAATAATCTCCCTAGAAGATCTCTGGGTGGGCGGACCCCCTACAAACTGCTCTTTGGCATTAAAATGTTTGTGCCAGACCTTGATGGTCTAGACGTTGCGGCGGCTACCGCAACCTTTGACGTAGATAATCATTCTACTATGTTACAGGACCTACAAAAGAACCGTGACAGCTATGCAACTGAACATTTACCCTCTTCCAATGACACATCGATGCTGGTTCCGGTGACCGGCTGGCTTCCTAAGATTAGAGATTTGGTACGAGAAAAGCTGGAGAACAAGAAAGAATTTGGTCCCTCTTATCGTGCACCAGTCTCAGTTCTTGGATTGAAGGGTACTCGTACAGTAATATTACCACCTATACCTGGTCGCAAAGACAACAGATATATTTCAGTGGACAATGTCAAGTTACACCGTCTGGCCGATTCTGAATAGTGTAACTCCTGCTGTTTCATGCAACGCTATCTCAATGAATCCGGTGCCTTCGTCCATTTCAAATCATCCTCATATTGAAGGGGGTGAAACGGAAACAATTATTGATCTTTTACCAATCACCACACCTCCCTGTTCCACTGCAGTGGTCGAGTATACTTATCCTGCGGAGGAGTCACACACTGAAGTGTCCAAGTCAACACCAAACTGATGTCTCCCACCAGCCTTTAATGAATATGAGTGCAAGCGGTTACTTTGGTGACTATCCGAGCTTCACCTGTGACTCGTCCTCCTCGTCTTCTACGTTGTCTCTTCCACCCACAAAAATAAGTATTTTCATCTCTTGGTTTAAAAAGACTTACTTGGTCCCACCGTGGACCTACATCTGGCTGGTCCTTATCCTGGTTTTCCTCTTCATGTCGGTAGGATTTGTGACTGTCTTTTTCTTACTCATCAATGGTCTTTATCTGCCAGAACGCTCTGCTGTGAAATTGGTCGATGGAATACTGGCCCCTCATACATCGTCCCATATAATGAAACGAGATCAAGCCCTTGTGAACATTTCAGCTTTCCCAGTTGCTGATGGCATAGTTTGGGATAAAGTAGCTTTCGAAATCCATGGTCCGACGGAAGTCCTCAACGTGCCAAACGTGTTTCGCGTCTCTTTAGGAGACGTGGTGACACCGGACATACATTCTGATAATTGGGATGTACAAGCAGTACATTCATTGTTTTCAGACTTAAAGTATTATGCTGCTTTTGATGCTGAAGATTTGTACTTGAATTCAGCCAATTATGCTGATTTATTCTGTTATCAACATTATGGACATCATTACTTACACAAAACAAACACGTTATATCCTGTTTTTAATTACACACAGTGGGAACATTGCCCAACTCCTTTACAGGGGAGTTCTAAAACACTTAGGGATAAGTTCACCTTTTTCACGGATTATGACCAATCCTGAATCCTATTTCTTTAAATTACAATTTTCATCGCAATCTAAGTTTATCCTGACCCACACTAAATTAATCTATTCCAATTCCTTTAGAACTGAATTGGCCACACAGGGTTATGATCACTGGAGTGCTGCCATTGATTTGAAAACAATATGGGGCACTAAGGATTGGCAGGTTCAGGGAACTGAGGCTTTACATCGCGCCTGCCTAATACCTGCACAAATGTTATTTTTAAATGATACGGTATATCAAACCACTTGCATTGGCCTGGCGACTGCAAAAAATTTAAATAATCCATCCATTCCGTCCCTGGCTGAGTATGATAATTGGCACACACACACGAATTATTCAATCGATGTTTTGCAAGCTCTCATTCGAAATGGTACTTTCAACGTTTCGGATGTTGACCCTAGCGGATGGTTGCTGTGGCAAACAAGTTCAAATTCCTGTCAGCTGCGTTTTTATAATATAACGCCAGGTTTTACACAGGCTAGACCAGATCCACGTTTTTCGCACTCACATTCGGTCACAACATATTCGGTGCGTAAACTGTGCCAACAATGGTTGGAACACTCTACGTTGTCCTCAGTTAAACAACATTTGTCTCGTTTGTCGAGTGACATCAATTTGGCTGATTTTCTTCTAGGTCCTCGGACCCCGAGGACGAAAAGATTTTTCTATGCTGCGTACAATGAAATATGGAAATTATCACAGATGGAGGCAGCATTTCGTTTGCGACAAATTGACAAAGCTAATTTGGAAAAAGTCCTTGCAGTGGTCGATAATAGCATTAACACACCGTCTTCGCGCAATATTGTTTCATCTGTTATTGATATTGTTCAGACTGATGTATCTGTGTTATATCATGGTCAGAATCAATTACGATCAGTAATGCAGTTTGCATGGACACTATAAACACTTAAAATGGGTAAAGTACCGTGGGATTATTTGAATGCTTCCGCTTTGTTTTTGCCATTTAATTTAACTGATAAACAACGGTTTATGTCCATGAAAGATGCTACTTACACGTTATTACACATTGAACAGTTAGAACATTTGCCGTTCTCTGTGGTGGAGACAGATTCAGCTGTATGGCTAATACACGGGGTTATCTCTCTCTCTTTGTCGCTGTTTCAATTTAAATCTTGCATGAAACATTTCCCGATTAGTCGCTTTGAACCCCTGGGTAGTGCGTTCCTCCATGAGTTATTGTCCCTACCTTTCACTTATAGATGTCATTGTGATGATAAGGAAGTTTTCCTAACAGGGGAGGATTGCGATTCCACAGTGGGACACTCCCTAGTTTGAAACACGTTAAATTGCATGGCGCTTGTAATGTATTTGCACCTAATCTTGCTTGCTTTTTAAAAGGGAGTCCCGTTCCAGCAATAATTCCAGCTTTTACTTTGCTTACTAACGGCAGTTATCTTATTTTGAATAACCACGACTGCTGTGGTTTACGGGCAGGAATCCCGTATATAGTAACGGTTTCACAACGTGTTACTTGTTGTAGCAATGTGCTTTTTCCGCCCCCCCATGAGAAAGTAGATATTTCCATTTGGCCTTCCATTCCGACTTTGAAAACAGATTTCAACAAATTGAGCAGGCTCAAAGCGCTATTGTTTCAACAAGAAGTGGCTCTCACTTCAGCTCGAAAGACCTTCGAATTACAGGTGGCTAGAACTTCGAGTGAGATTCAGTCACTTCTGAACACAAATCTCCCACTACATTTTGGGGAGTTGATACATCAAATATTTAATGCGTCTGACACCGAAGGCCTTGCGCATTTTTTTAAACTGGTGGGATCCGGCCTTGTGACTTCTTTTCAGACGATATTTGGAGTAATACCGGCCTTTCTTCATTCTATTTCTTCCAGCGTCTTCGGGGGATTCCCTTTATTACTGGCGCTAGCTGGTGGAATCCTGCTTCTTCTGTTCCTGCTATGCAATGGCTGCTCATCTTGTGGTACTGCACAGGCCAGGCCAATTACAACTGTACCATGATCGAATGCAACAAGTTTTTGGATGCTTGCCATTAGCGACGCTTAGCGTGAGTTATGGATTAACTTTTCGCTTTGCCTACTTCACTTGTGTGCAACCTGTATTCTACTGTCAACGGTGCCCCTTCTATTGGGCTATGGATTTATTCCTCTCCAATACGTCATCTCCTGTACCGGATTTTAACCTGTTAGTGGGTCCCTTAGAGGCCCATGACCAGGCTTGTTCTGGGAATGGCCATAAGGCGCATGCTGCTGCACTTGGAATCTTGGCTGAATGGGATATCTGTACGGCTGCACAGAACCTATTGCAACGGAGCTTCATTGAATATCACGCAAGTTGCCCGGATTTGCTCTTGGAGGCATCGGAGTACAAGGAGCATGTTTGTTCCTTCGGCCTACTTGATTGAATGGCATCCCTCTTTGCTGCTAACGATAGGGATGACCTTTTGGAACATATTGCATTGACAGGATCACGTGCTTTCATGGATACACAACCTTCATGTTAGACACGTTTATCGTGGAACGATACATTTTAAACAACGTAAAAATTATATATATATATATATATTTTTTTTTTTAAATATTTTTTTTTATTTCCAATCTAGTTTTTTCATGCGTATTTGAACTCTGCTTACCCTTGAAATCTGTGTTTGGCCTTTGCCTATATACTATGACCTTACCAAGGGGAGGGTGTTATATGGTCGTTAGGGTCATTGTCGACATTGCTAAATTGACATGAGTACGGCTGCTATGATGCTGCTTTTGCACATGTTACTACTAGACTTTGTTTTGCAAGACTCTGTTTGTGCCTTTCACATGAGAACTGTCTGCTTTCCGCGTTCTCTGCCTGCTCTTGGAGTTTAGTCAGAACACGATGTGCAAGGTTGATAAACAATGCTCCTTGTTATTCTGTTCTGGTCAGTCCCTAGCATCTAGACAAAACATGCTAACACAGCTGCGCTACTGGAAGCTCATGCTTTAATATTACAGGGATGCATGTTATTCTGACACACACTTGGAGAGGGTCCTTTCCAGGGAGAAGAGCTATGCGGTTCCTATGATGTAAAGCTTCCATCTAGGCACTAAGGTAGGGGGTCTGCTGACAAAGCCAGAGATCTTCTATTATATAAGAAACATCACTTTACCAAGGGGAGGGTGGTTAGGCCTTATAGTCCTTTTTCCACTGTCTGTATATATAATGACTTCCCCCTTAATATTCTATGGAATTGTAACAATGCTAATTGTTCTATGTTTGTGCATTTCGCTGCTGGTAGTGGCTCGTATACTGCATTATAGAGCATGATAGTTAAAATAAACATTTTGAACTATAACAGTGACTCTGACCATTCTTATTGTGGACAACTACGAGTGAGCGAGCGAAAGGGTATGTCTTGCTACCGCGATTCCTGAGAGAGTCGGGAGTGTTGTGTTCTGGGTTGTCTAATCATTTGTAGCTTCGTGATTTTGGAGGAGAACGAATGAGACACTATAGCTAGTCGGTTTTGGGATTTTGGGTACTAAGGTGGTGGGTTGGTACACCCCTATACACCGAGGTCCTGTTTTCCTGTGCATAGTTCTGTGTAGGTGCAGAATCCCCGCAACAGCACTCCCAGAGCACCATTACAACCCTTAGTTTGGTAGGAGAAGGTCTTGGCCATCCTGCATACTGAGGGCTTGTCAGGAAATGAGGGGGGAGTAGACTCTGGCAAGTTACTCTTCAATAACAGCCACAATATCGCAATGTCCTGTTTGCTTCCAACTCTTCTTTTCCTATTCTGTTCTCTATCTACTTTCCTAGCATGCAATACTCAAAGTATCTGAGATGTTGGTTTGTCTGTGGCAATGTGTAGTGTTGCATATAAGAGCACATGTATCCAACTCCAGGATATGCCACAAGTTGCACTTCTGTCTGTAAGTGCATTTCCATCAAAATATCTATCCAGGACCCATGAAATGTGTTAAAATGTAAATGTATGGTCCATCCCAAATGCATGTTGCCAAAAGCTATGGTATACTGATTGTTTGTCAAGTGTTGTTAAAGTGAGATTAAAGTGACTACAACTGCCATGAAGCCTTGTCACTCCAACTATAAGCAAGCTGAAACACTCCTTTTGCCCCTTCTCACTTGTCTCTCATGTTACTACTGATCTACACTCATCATGCAGGTTACCATGTGTCAAGTGATGGTAAGTTCAGATAGAAAGGCTACCACTACTACCATGAGGCCCTGTAGTTCCAACTCTAACCAAGATCCTACATTATTTGTGCCCCTTCTCACTTGTCTGCCATGTTACTACTGAAGTTAATTAGTCATGCAGGTTACCATTACTCAAGTGTTGTCAAACTAACATTGAGGTGACTAAAACTACCATAAGGCCTTGTCACTCCAACTATAACCAAGATGCTACACTCCTTTTGCCACTTCTCACTTGTATGCCATGTTACTACTGATGTCCACTACTCATGCAGGTTACCATTACTCAAGTGTTGTCAAACTAACATTGAAGTGACTACAACTAAAATGAGCCCATGTCACTCCAACTCTAACCAAGATGCTCCACTCCTTTTGCCCCTTCTCACTTGTCTTCCATTTTACTGTTGATCTATTCTAGTCACGCAGGTTACCATTACTCAAGTATTTCTAAAGTGAGACTGAAGTGACTACAACTACCATGAGGCCTTGTCACTCCAACTCTAACCAAGATGCTACACTCCTTTTGCCCCTTCTCACTTGTCTACAATGTTACTACTGATCTACACTACTCATGCAGGTTACCATTACTCAAGTGTTGCTAAAGTGATACTGAAGTGACTATAACTATCATGAGGCCTTGTCACTCCAACTCTAACCAAGATGCTAAACTCCTTTTGCCCTTTTCCCACTTGTCTCCATTGTTACAACTGATGTTAACCTATCATGCAGGTTACCGCTTCTCAAGTGTTGCTAAAGTGACATTGAAAATGTACCAGTAGTACCATGAGGTTCTATGACTGGAACTCTAACCAAGATGCCATACTCCTCTTGCCCCTTCTCACTTGCCTCCCATGTTGCAATTGATGTTAAATTATCATGTAGGTTACCACTTGTTAAGTGTGGCTAAAGTGGCATTGAAAAGCTACCACTGCTACCATGAGGCCCTGTGACTGCAACTCTAACCAATATGCTGCACTCCTCTTACCCCTTTTCACTTGTCTCCCATGTTACAACTGATGTTAACTTATCATGAAGGTTACCACTTGTCAAGTGTTGCTAAACTGACATTGACAAGCTACCACTACGAGGCGCTAAGAATGCAACTCGAGCCAAGATGCTACACTCCACTTGCCCCTTCTGACTTGTCTCCCATGTTACAACTGATGTTAACCTGTCATACAGGTTACCACTTGTCAAGTGTTGTTAAAGTAACATTGAAAAGCTACCACTACTACCATGAGGCCTACCTACTCCAACTCTAACCAAGATGCTACACTGCTTTTTCCCCTTCTCACTTGTCTCCCATGTTACTACTGATCTACACTAGTCATGAAAGTTAACGTTACTCAAGTGTTTCTAAAGTGAGACTGAAGTGACTACAACCACCATGAAGCCTTGTCACTCCAACTCTAACCAAGATGCTACACTCCTTTTGCGCCTACTCACGCATCTGCCATGTTACTACTGATCTACACTACTCATGCAGGCTACCATTACTCAACTTGTTAACTTATCTTACCATTACTCAACTTGTTACCTTATCATGCAGGTTACCACTTGTCAAGTGTTGCTAATGTGACATAGAAGTGACTACAACTACCATGAGACCTAGTCACTCCAACTATAACCAAGCTGATACATTCCTTTTGCCCCTTCTCACTTGTCTCCCATGTTACAACTGATCTTCACTCATCATGGACTGTGCAATGTACCGACAATGCTCCACTCAGATATACATCTGAATACTTTGCTTGATGGTGTCCTGGACCCATCAACTCAAACTAATGATGGCATCAGTGACACCACAACAATGGTGTACCACTAATATATGTGAGCCATGAAGGAAACTCAGCTGATTAGCAGTGCCAGGTAACCCCTGAATCTGCGCTTCTCACATGATGAACAATGCTAAATAGATAGCCTGTAATTAGACACATGTAGGCCTTGGAATGAACAAATACACATGTTAGGACCACATTCTGTTTGCAACAGAGTTTTAGAGATGTCAAGTCTATCCCTAAATCCACAATGCCACATATCTGCACAGCCAATGAGCTCACGAAAGCTACTACATCTAATGAATGTCAACAAATGTCTAGTAACCAACTCAAACACCATGCAAATAGATGACAGTACTAATCTCCATCTATATGGTTCCATTTTAGGTCCCCATTTACCTTGACACAAACAACATGGATGTAGATACCTCACTTCCAACATTAACAATGTTCTCTATCTCTCAACAGGTCAATCCACCACTGCACCTACACAGAGGTTGGAAACGGAACAGAGTTCCTCTCACCCACAGGACGAAGCCCTCAGTGAGGACAACGCTCCTGGACAGGTGGACGTCAATGATGCTGTAAGAGCCTGGGCAGACGCTAACAGTGGGGCTAACTGTGCCCACTAGGCACCTCCCATCACTGCTGAAACATCACAGCCATCCACTCCCCCCAGCCTGTTCACCTAGCACAGTCAGTACCATCCTGTGCACTCCAGTCCTGGATTCTTCGACGACTACGTGGAGTCCTGGAGGGTGCAGTCAGCGCTAAGGGGGCTCAGGGCCGTGGGGGTGGGTGTAGTGGGAGGGTGACTGTGGGCTGGCAGAGTGAGCCCACTGAGGCCACAGTCAACCAGGCTGCCATCACCCAAGTCCAGGGAGTCTACCAGGACTCCCAAAGTGTTAAAGGTCAGGTATTGGCAAAAATCTAGGAAATGGAGGAGCTGCAAAAGGACACATACCAGGAGGTTGCTGACATCTACATTGAGGTGGCCAGCATTCACACTGAGGTGACCGGCATCCATAAGGAGGTGGCCGGCATCAGCACCAAGGTGGCCTCCCTGGTTGGGGTACTGCAGAACATTAACACCACCCTCTGCAGGGCTTTTCCACCTGAATCTACCCCTTCCTCTGGTCCAAGTACATCCCCACCATCAACATCTGCAGCAGCCACAGAAAGGGAGGCCCTGCAAGCGCCCCGGTCTCAGCAGCTCCAGATCGCCCTCTAGCAAAAAGACAGGACGTTTACCCAAAAGCCAAGGAGCTCAGGATGGCAAGACACCCACCACCGCCAGTAAGAAACCTCTGCACAAATGTCCTCCTGTGTGTTCTACACATTCACTTTTTTGGACTATTCCTGCCCATTTTTCCATATTTTATGGACTTTGGACTCATGACCATTTAGACTCTGCTACAATGGTTTCATCCGCCATGACTGAATACTTCACTCATTGTTTGCACTGTTTCATTTTATGTTTATTCTTTGGCCTTGGTCAGTTCATCAAAAACACACGTCACTAAAGCATTGTCTCCTGTTGTAATTCTTACATATAACAATTGGAATGTTCTACCAGGTGAACTTTGCAATGTCAAAATTAGGGGCTGCTGGAAGCACGGATATGTTGTATGTAAAAAAAATTCAAATCAGAATCACTACCATGTCACAACAACACATACATACAAGTGTCTGAGCTGAGAACATCTTTATTCCAATGTTCAAATCATAGGCTGACATGATGTCAGAAACATAGCAAATAAGACATGACTCAGTTATTCAGGGTCAGTGATCACATCATCACTTGCAGACTTTCACAACATGGAAAGAGGGGATACATGTGACAATATCCTACACAATAAGCAACAATCAATTAGGTCTACATCATCAGCTGGAGACATATTGCCTACCTCACAAAAGGAATCTTACATTAAAGAAAAAAATAAACAAACACGTCAGTACAGCAGTTTCTGACCACAGTAACTTCAATGCAGTGTTGCTTGCATCTGGTGGGTTGTCACAAACAAATGTCAGTGATGTGCTGCAAACACTTTGACCTACATTGAGGAAACACATCAACATCTATATCCAGTTCATACACAATGAAGAATTAGCCAAAGTGAAGGAAGGATATTGGACACAATACAACTTTGTGTTGGATCACATGATGGCACACATATTTCATTAGGACCAACGCACCAAAAGGACCAAATCCGGCTGAAGCCAGGTAACTTCCATCTTATTGCTGTCCAAGCTGTTTTGAACTGGCTCTGTACACCCAAACTCTGTGACAGACATTCCCAGGATCAATCCATGTCCACTTCCTGTGTCTGAACAGCATTATATACCTGCTAATGTCACAGTTCTGAAATGTCAAAATGAAGATGCCATAGTGAAGGTACCTAAAACAGACCAACATAGAGGAAACACATATATGACACACATCACATTGTAAACTTCTAGAGAACACAGTTCAATACAATATTTACAGCTGAACAAAGCTACACCTACAAAACAAACACCTTTCCCAAGACATTGCCAGACCCATATATTCTTAGTATGTAGCATTAGCATGTTCCTCACAACATCACTATAAGAGTTTCAAGAATAGTCAAAGTCATCACATCGCACACCATACTTACACTCAGGAGAAGTAGTTCTGGAGGAGATCCTGTTGCAAGTCAGCTCCTTCCTCTTCACCACTATCATGATCTTCATTTAGCAATCCCGGGTCCCCACCCAGTGGGTGTTCATGGCCTGCATCCTCTGCGATATAAGGTATGTTCAGTAGCAGGGCAATGTTGTGGAGTATGCAGCAGGCCACAGTGATCTTACACACCTTTCAGGTGAGTAGAGGCGGGCTCCCCCAGTTTGGTCCAGACATCTGAATCTGGCTTTCAGGAGCCCAAAAGCCCGCTCCACTGGCCGCCATGTTATTCCATGGGCCTCATTGAAGCGGACTTCCCCTGGCATTGTAGGATTTCTGAGCGATGCCAACAACCATGGCTAGTTGTGATACGCTGAGTCTCCTAGATGGAAGACAGTCAGAAGGGCAACATTTAGTTACACTCTTTCAGATCATACTACCTGACATTTCCCACACAAAGTTTGGACAGATCACACTTGCCTACAAGCCAGGCCCTCTCCGGTAGTAGTTGTGACATCAGCTGGGGTATGGTGCTGTTCCGCAGTATGTAGGCATTATGGGCAGATCCTGGGAACCGGGCACAGACATTTGAGATGTACAAATCTGCTAGGCAGACAACTTGCATGTTGATTGAATGGTAGTGCTTCCTATTCCGGTAGACTTGCTCAAAGTCGTGTGGTGGTACTAAGCCAATATGAGTGCCATAAAGAGATTCAATCACATGTGGGATGTGTCAAAATCAACAGAAAACCGCCTTCACAGTGGCTAAATCCTCATGTCTGGGGAACTGGATGTAGCTGCCCACGTGTCTCAACATTGCTGTAAGCACCTCTGTGAGGACCCGACTGAACATCAGTTGTGACATTCCACCAGAAATAGCAACAGTGAATTGAAATGAGCCTGTGGCCAAAAAATGCAAAACTGACATGAGTTTCTCGTGTGGTGGTATTGATGTGGGATTATTTAGGTGAGGTAGGAGGACAGGCTCCAACTGATGACATAGAACCATGATTGCTTGCCTATTTAAACGGAACTTTGTGATGTGTGATGATGTGTCATTCTTCCATGGTGTGTAGGTCTGGAAATGGGTGTTACACAGGTGGCTGGTGTCTCCTCCCTCTCCCAGGGTACATATGTAAGGGGTAACACAAAAATGTATTTTAGTCACAGTGTGCAGAGCAACATATGTGAAGAGAAAGGCAAAAGGCGTGTGTCTGAACATCAATGCTTCATGAATCAGTACACATTTTACATTATCATTGTCAAATCTTGAACATCCACCTGTCATCCCCAAGGTGGCCTTCACAGGGCTGTAACAGAACTGTGCACATCCTCAAATCAGAAAATTGAAAATTTCCACTATAGGGAGGGTAGCAGAACATGTCATGTTAAAATACCACCAACCACGGTGTATAGTATGCAGCGCACATTTGGCCTATGTACAGTTTTCCCAACCGCTAAAATGGCGGCAGCCTGACCTCACTAATTGGACATGTCGAACGTTGGCCACCGGTTGAAGTTGACTGCGCAGTGGGAGGTCGCATGCACGGCGGTCACAGCTATAGGCTAACGTTGGGTATAGTGAAAGTCATGGGCCAATGGCTGTGTGCGCCTGTCTGTGTATGTGGTTGGAAAAATAGCTCACTTGCCTCCTGACACTGCTTCTATCAACACCTGAAAAGCAAAGAAGAGGCAGCAAGGGATAATTAAAGCTGCACAGACTTACTATTCACTAAGTTACTGAACACAATGGGTCACACTTGGTCTAGATGCCCACCTCCAAGGTCCGCTGCCAGAGAACCCAAAAGTTATAATACAAGAAAACAACGTATGGAGAGGCAACACAAACAACATCAATAATACAATAGAACAAAGAATAAATTCTGTAATCTTCGGTGTCACTGATGCTTTCTTTATTTTCCAAAGCACTGATGTTATAGAGCAAACGGATGCAGCCACGGTTACAGGTCAAACAAGTGCAGCCAACGCGTTTCACCCTGATTAGGGATCCATCAGGGCTCGATTTTTAGAGGTAGATAATGTATCCAAAATGCTGAGATCTTTCAAAATAGGAACCATGTGTAGTACCGATAAAATTCACTCTGATAAGTGAAGTGATATTGGACGTGTCCGCCAATATCCTAATATCAAAAATGCAGAGAGACGCCGCCAGCCGTGTAAGCAGTTCACTTCTCCAAAATCGCGTACGTATGTATCCACGCTTTAGTTGTGCTTAGCATGTGACATGGACACATGTATTATGTTGACTCTTGATGAAGGCTTGTGCTAGATGTCAACGTGATGTGCATCGAGCTGACAGTTCTCCTCAAACTTCCAGTTACAATCTATTTCTACATCTATTGTATCCATACAGGTCAACGTCCATCAGAAGAAAGCCATCGCCTGAAAGGTGTGGACCCTGGGGGTCTACAACCAGCGTAGTGCCCACTGCAGGAAGAGGTGGGACGACCTGCGGCACTGGACCCTGAAGATCATGGATGTCCAGCTGGGGAAGTCTTCCCAATGTGGAAGGGGCGCATGGGAGACCCTGACCCCCCTGATGGCCCGCATACTGGTGGTGGCCTATCCGGACCTTGATGGGCAGTTGAGTGCCCAACAGCAGCGACAAGGAGGTGAGTCCTGGCCAGAGTCATGCATGTTACTCTGCCAACTTTGTGTGTTACAGGCAGGTATGTCCAAACCAAGATTAGTGGTGGCCCATGTGCCACACACAAGTTGAGTCATTGTTTGTGTAAGTGGGATAGTAGTGCATGCTGCTGTGCTGTCGCTATTGTCTTTTTGACCTGGAAGACAGCAGCAGAGTCCTTACCACATCTGATTCTCTCCTTTTGAGCAGGCACCTGGCTGATTGAAGTGAGTAATCATCTCATATTCTCAGTAAATCTGGGAGACAATCGTACCACACAGGCAGCTGGTCATGCTTGTGTGAGGAGTGATATACCCTCGCTACTGTCTCTCATTTGATAGTGGCCCTATTGCATGGGACATGACATAGAGTTCACAGTACATGCAGTGACTGTACAACAGTTCCCATTGGTACTGGCTATACAGTGAGATGAGAGTGCAAACATCACTGGTGCCATCAGCATTAGTGCCTACATGTTGGCCAATGTGCATTTGGCAGTTGATGGTTCATCTGCAATAGTGTTCCTAAACACTCATTCACTGACTGGTGACATGCATGAGTGAGTGAGATGTAGAACTGTGGGGATCCTATGTGAGTGCCTACACTGATCCTCCAAAGGCAATCCGAGTATGCAATACCAAAGAGTAGTGGGATGTGCCTGCCCATTGTGACTCTAGTAATCCCATGTCTTCATGTCATAGATGTTCAGGGACACCAAAAACCTTCAAAGGTATATTGGCTTGTGGATATACAATCACTGACTGGCATCGTCACCTGTACCAAGCAGGTTTGGCGATGTTCATATGGCTATATGGAGTGTTATGCTGTGTGAATTGAGAGTATCTATCACCCAAATGTTAGGACCTCATTGTTTTCTGGGAACTTTATCTGTTTAATGTGATACATAGCTAAACTACATGTGTCAAAATTTCAATTGACTTTTCAGGTAGTGGTCAAATTATGTAATTTGGAGTCCAAAGTGTCATCAGTGTGTAATGAGCATTTGCATGTGACATGATGTCTGCCACAATAGTAACTGATGGTACTTTGGTGTTCAACTTGACCTTCATGACATCATGATGTGTTATGAGGGATAGGTAGATCTGTTGGACTCTGGGCCATGTGTGAGAATTTTGTAAATCTCAAAATTGTATCCATCGTATTAGGTTGCATCTCTTTACAATGGTATTCAAGTGCCAAAGTATGCAAGTTGATCAACTATCCAAATATGGACATAAGGATGGATTGTAGAGAATTCCATCCATGCATTTGGGCCAGTCTGGGGTTCTGACATGACTGGACCCAACTGTTTGCAGGTTATGTAGCATGAATGCATGTGCTCATGCTAACTTGAAAGCCTTTGGAGTGAACCATGAAGGTCGTGTGATATGTGGACTTCTTCAATGTTTTCTGTGGATTTGTGATGGTCAGTTTTAGTAATGCAGTTACAATAAGCCCATGCTACATGTCATTTCAGATACATCGAGGACAAGAGGAGGAGAAGGGGCCAACATCAGTGGGGACACAGATGGTCATGGCAGTTCCAGATGTGAATCGTCAGACACCGAGGGACCCAACGACCAGGAGGGTGTGAGGAGTGCCCCAGATCACAACATCCAAATCTCACCGTCATCTGAGTCATCCTCTGGAGGATGCTCTGAAGAGGTGGTGGACTCAACATGATCAGTTCGACCTTTATCCTTGTCCACCACCCCTATTCCATTGTCACCCTCCCTGTGGTACCCCCACAAGTTGGCCGTTCCCACTCCCCGTGAGTGGGGGGGGCTCTCCTTCACTCCAGGAACCTCAGCCCTTGCCTCCGTTAGCTCGCTGCCCTGAGTGAGAAGGCCATTGATCTCCTGAGGAGCATGTCTGTGGGTCAGACTGCAGTGCTGAATGTTATCCAAAGGCTAAGCACCCAGAAGACCCAGATGGTTGCCTTCCTGGAAGGCATTCACATTGCCATGTCTGGCCTGCAGAGATCTTTACAGGCTCTAGCCTTCTCCCTCACGGCAGCCCTTCACCCATCCCAACCTTCCACCTCCTCTCCTGCCCCATCCCCATCAACATTCCCTCTTCCCAATCCTATCCCAAGCTTACACACACCTAAGCATGCACACACTGCAACAGACCCAAGCACCACACATGAACCCAAGACATCCATGAAACTCAAACAAGCATGAACACTGCAGACACCACCTCCCTCACCACCCACACTACCCTCAGCATACCCCCAGGCACCACACCAACTCACACTGAGCCCTCCACAGACACACCCATACCTGCAGACACTACACCAACACACACTGACCCTTCCACAGACACAACTATGCCTGCAGACATCACAATAACTGCCACAGACCCCTCCACAGACATAACCATACCCTCAGACATCACAGCAATACACACTGACCCCTCCACAGACACAACCACACCCATAGATATCACGGCAACAGCCACAGACCCCTCCATGGACACACCCATACCTGTAGACATCACAGCAACACACACTGACCCCTCCACTGACACAACCATATCCACAGACATCACAGCAACACACACAGACCCCTCCTCAGCACCCAGCACATCCACAAAATTCCCACCAAAAAATGCATATGCTCACAGTCACCCACACAACAGCCACCATCACAACACACAGTGCAAACAACAGACCCACCACATACTTCCACTCCCTCTTCCTCCCAATCCGAACTCCATCCCGAACACCCTATTTTTCCATTGATAATGTCTTGTTTGCCCTTGCCCTTTCCCCTGTGTAACCTGACCTCCTCTCCCAAAGTCCCAAAATCGTCTTCCACACCCAAATCCTTCCCTTCCAGTTCTCACTCCACCCTTGAAAAACAGCCTTCCCACCCTCTAAACCCAGCCCTAAAAAGAAAAATAGTTAAAAAAGAAACCTCCTAAACCCACCCCAAAAAGCCCCACACCCAAGAAACCCCCTCCCAAGGGAAACCCAACCCTCCCTAAACCTCTGCCCCCCCCCTTCCCAAGTACTATCTTCGAGGTGCCAGCTTTTCCCAATGGATGCCCCTGTGTGAGGAGGTCCCTGGCAGTGTCAGTAAGGGCAAGTTACATCTCACAGCTTTGTGCTGTGGCACATTTTCATTATATGGACTGCCCATTGGCCTTTGTTTCCCTTGATAGGTTGTTTGAGTTTGAATAAAACGTATCTTCTTTTGGAAGACATTGGTTCTGCCATTACGTTTCTATTTGATGTTATTGTACAGTTAGTGATGTGTGAGTACAGATGTGTTTGCTTGATCCCTGTTTGCGGATCCAGTTGAAGTGGTTAATATGATATGCCCTTGGAGCCAGTGCTGGAGTTAGACAGGGCAAGGGGAAATGTCTGATGTATGTCTATGTGGGATGACATCCAAATGGGGTAGACACTGCATTGGGTGACATGTTATGTGGTATGTATTTCAGCTTGGCCTGGCACTGTCAACAACATTTAGGTTGCACTTTTCCCTATGGTTAAGGCTCCCTGTTTTCCGTTTTTACTGATTTTTACAGATAAATACAGACAGAAAACATTTATTTTCTTGTCTGTATTTATTTTTAAATGTGGATAAAAACGGAAATTGGGTTGCTTTTTGAGTAATTTTAAGTACTGTCTGCCATGACTGCCAGGCCAATAGCTGTGTGGATTGATAGGTAAGGGGGTTAAAAAAGAAAGGGATTTTAGTAAAGATGCTTTAACAGCAGTAGATATGCACAAGGTTGATACTGAAATTTGCATATTTTCTTATAAGTACATTGATTTATCTTCTGCGGGTGTTAACAGCATTGAAACCTAGTAGGCATTCAAACATGAGTGCATATTTACCGGTTGAATAAATGTGGAAATATACTAATTTAAGCTTCATTTTTCCACAAAACCCAAAAGAAATATGGATAAATACAGATAAAATTAACAAAAAATAAATATGGATAAATACAGACGGAAATGTCCAAAAAATAAATACCATAAAACCGGGAGCCCTACCTATGATGTAGGTTGGATATGTGTCAGGTGTGTTGAAGTTTGATATTTGTGTATCCACACATGGAGGGTGTCAACTTGTCATAATTTTGTGCTGTTCTGCATGGACATGTGTCCATTATGCAGTGTATACCTAATTTCTGAAGTTGCACTTACCCATTGCCTACACATGCATGGAACTTGGTTCTGCTATTGTTTGTCCCTGATATACTTCAGTTCCCAGGTCCAGTGCACTAGGAGTTTGTCAGGCATGTGCAAAATGTACTGTGCCTCAGGGCTCCAGCCTATGAGGGTTCCCCCTGATAGAGGCATAGCTATCCTGCAAGGGGGGGGGGTCCATTGTGCCCTTAAAATGGTTCTCACACTGATTCTATGTACTCCCATTGACTGACATTGCCTTTTCATGTGGGTGATGTGTGAGAGTCTAATACAGAGTTGTAGCAGAGAAGGTGTGTGTGACTTTACTGAGACATCCATACAGATGTTTCTTTAACATCAAAACAGAACCTGGGATGTGTACAATCATGTGATTGTGTCACATTCACTATGGCATTTTGGTTAGAGTTATACTCACAAGGCCTCATGGTAGTTGTAGTCAGTTCAATGTCACTTTACCAACGCTTGACAAATGATAACCTGCATTATAAGTGAAGATGAGTAGTGACATGGGAGACAAGTGAGAAGGGACAAAAGGAGTGTAGCATCTTGATTAGATTTGCAGTCACAGGGCCTCATGGTAGTTGTAGTCAGTTCAATGTCACTTTAGCAACACTTGAGAAATGGTAAGCTGTATAAGTAGTGAAGATCAGTAGAAACATGGCAGACAAGTGAGAAACGGCAAAGATTATGTGTAACAGAGATTAATAGGTGTGATATTGTTGAGGAGGTGGTGTTGTGGAACACAAAATAATGCACACATCACTATCACTGTATATAATTTCCAAACACATGTCCATTTGTATACAGTGTGCCTGTGCAGTACCAGTGTTTTGGACTAGGAGGGCATCTTACAGATGTATTTGTGATGATTGATAAGAAACAATTTCACAACACAGAAGATGAGATCCCGGTGTCAGTTTTAACATCATATTCTCTGCACTTATTCCTTTGATCCCGCATAGTTTTTTAATGTTTGTTTTGTCTCCCCCTCTCTATTGCTCCACCTCTGTCGTTGGCTTGCGCGGAGGTGTGTTAGCAGCCCTATGATGAAGCATGCCACAGATTTCTGTGGGTGAGGGTAGTTTTTACAACATATGTGTCTTGTCAACTTACCTCTACAAACAGCGACATACTTCCTATAGCCCCATTTCTATGTGTGTGTAGTGATAAGAAACAATCCCAAACGGTCCCAGTAAATGTGTAAATTACTTTAGGCCTCCACCTTTCTTACCTGGTCCATTGCGATGCATCGTTTTGCTGAGGAGTCTATGGCAATAGGTAGTGTAATGACTTACCTCCGATTTTGTCATGACGGACTGGGTTTTGAAGGTGGTTGAGGAGGTAGAGCAGGACGGGCACCATGACACTAGAAGATGAGTACAGGTGAGTATGGGCCTTATATCCCTCCCTTTCCGCCGTCTCAGATGTGATGGATGGACTGCCATGGTCACACCTGCTGTAAAGCAACACGTAATTGGTCAGGAAGTTTCACTGGCTTTTTGAGCCTCCCACAGCCTCATAGGCCTACTCCTCAGCCACTGTGGTTGGAGTTGGCTGGCGGTGTCAGCAGTTCGGCAGCAGTCTTCGGAGAGCCAATCCGCCCAACTCATAATACGGCAGTCGGACCACCGAGCTCACTGCTCTCGACCACCACCACCACCAATACAGCGGTCTATGGGACCGCCAAACTCATAATAAGGCCCTAAGACTTTTAATATGGGTAGAAATCACAGGATCTGCAAAGGTGATGATGCCTTTCAATGGGCCAAGCAAGAAATATATTAAGTTTTCCGGATATCACAGATGCTTCCTCAGACATGAATAAACTGGAATAGGAAAAGCACATGAAAGCTACTAGACAACGGGCTTTTAAGGGAGTAAAAGCTAAGGAATCATAAAAAGACCCCTCTTACCAGTGGCCCATGTAATGCTTCTACCCACTGGATTGTATGCCAACCGACCAGCTTAATTACTTAGCAAACCAAAACCCCTAAAGTTTCTTTTAGTGGGGAGCTCAACCAAAAATATAACAACTTAATACTCAATGCAAAGATAATAGCTACAGGGGATAGATTTTCCAACCCTTGGTGTAACTGATGGTTTACATATATTACAATACATCACACTAAAACATACAACATGTTTACGCTTATTCTTCTGCAACTTCAATTTAAGATTGTACAAATGCTTAAACTAAGGCATATAAAATACAAATCCTATATAGAAGAATGTCCTCTCTTTTTAAAACTACTGTAAAAAAACAGTGTGAGCACATTATATGTGTTGTGATATTTGTTTGAAACCCCTACTAAAAGAAATATTATGGTTGGCAGAAAAAAACATGCAGTTTTACAAAGGGATTGAGAAATTAAAAGCTAGACTATGGTGTCTCATTTGTAGAGGTTAGCAAACAGTGAAGGATGCAAAAGTTGTTAACTGAATAATAAAATGATAATCTTTTCACTCATCTATATATGGCCGAGGGTGACATTGTCACTACTAAGACTCTGCATGCTAAGCAAATTGGACCTTAGATTATCTTTAAATATTGATGCATCTGTTACCATGTCTAGCCCTTTTCTTTTTTCTCTTTTCAGATTCACATTAGCAGTTCAGAATTTCTGACGCATCCGTGAATCCTTGTACCATGGAGCACTGTATTGTAAATACAGCACATCCATGGCATCATTAGAGCATCTGCGACAGGTGCAAGAAATCTGACACATTGATGCTGATGCGTCAGTTCTTGTAAATATGCCCCTGTGTTTGTCCTACTAGACCTCTGTGTCAAGGTTTACATATAACCCTTGGGCCACACTTGAAAGGGGAGAGAACAATTTACAAAGGCAATTCTTGAGGGCCCTACATCTGGTTGCTGAAGGACTCTGCTTTTGCTCTACCAGTTTTCTGTCTATGGGTTTATTGTGGGCACAGTATCCTCAAACCAAATGTAGTTAGATTTGAGAGGGCACTAGGATTACCATAGTATACTGCCTACATACTCATTCGGCCCTCTGAGAATTACAAGTTTAGTTTGGCCGAAGACTTTCACCATATTGAAAATGCCCAAAGTGGGTAGGGTTGATCATGGCAATGTTTACCCCATTAGTTAGGGTGTGTACAGGAGTCAACCCCAACCATTAGCTAGTGCCATGCATAAATGTGGCCCATTCAGGCACCCACTTCAGAAAACTTCCTGGACCTGCAGAAATCAGAAGAGGACTGGACCTGCTCTCTGTGACCTGAGAGGAGCCCTTAAAGAGTGGACCTGCACCCTCTTCTACTCACTAAAAGAAGTCTATTCCAAGGGTCATAAGGCTGACTTCAAGTTACAGGGATAAACATGCTACCAGAGGCCTTTTCCTCGAAGCACCCAGCTGCCCAATGAGTACTGCTTCAGGACTGAACCCTGCTGTTGGCCTCTGCCTGACACCCTGTGAGTCTCTAATGGAAACCATTGACTTTCATTGGCTTTTTGTACTTTTTGGCTAATTACAGCTTTACAAATGCATACCTCCGGTTACTCTTATTGGATCTTTGTCATTTTGGTGTCATTTTGTTTATTATATTTTACACTATTGTTCTAAGTAAGTTTGGGGTTTGTATTACTTTGCATTTTGAGTTTAGACTGCTTTGGTACTGCATAACTACTTTACAAATTTCCCTAAGTTAAGCCTTTCTGCCATGTGTCATAGCTGCCAGGATGTTTAGCTCAGGTTAATTTAGCGACTTTGAGGGTTCATCCTGACAAGCGTTGTGAGTGTTCCTTGACGTGGGTAATTACACACCCCAAATAATAAAACTATTTCTTACAAGGGTTTTCAAAGGTGTGGCATGCATTTTTAAATTTGGCAATGCCCGCAAACTTTTGTGGGCACTCCCAAACTCAAATTACACCCTTTCCCACTGTGGAAATGGCCAGAGATTTAGAGCATCCAAGGATTGAGCCTCCTTTCAAAAATGGAAGGTCAGCGAATCATCCCTGTTAGACCTGTCATAATTAGGGTGGTCTTCCCCCAATTTTTTTCCCTCCTCTTTTTGCTGTATCTTTTGTGGCCTTGGGGCTCTGAACGCTTTACCCCTGCTAACCAGAGCTAAAGTGCATGTACTTCTCCCCCAAACATGGTGACATTGGTGTATACCTGATTGGCATATGTATAGCTTACTTATAAGCCCCTTGTAAAGTGGGATACCATATACCCAGGGCCTGTAATCTAAATGCTACTAGTGGGTCTGAAGCACTGATTGTGCCACTCACACAAGTAGCCTTTCCAACCTGTCTCAGGCCTGTCATTGCAAGGCCTGCGTGTGCATTTTTCTTCCACTTCCACTTGGCATTTAAACAACTTGCCAAGCCTGTAACTCTCCATTTATTACACATAAGTCACCACTAAGGTAGGCCATAGGTGTCCCTAATGGTAGGGTACTGTGTAACTAAAAGGTAGGGCTGTACTTTTAAGTTTTACATGTCCTGGTAGTGACAAACATCTACATTTGTTTTTTTACTACTGTGAGACCCACTCCTCTCATAGGCTAGCATTGGGAATTCCTTAAGACACTTTTAAGCTGTAATTCCTGATTAGAAAGGAGTAGCTGCATCATGTTTCATATCTTTGGGATGGTAATGGTAAATCCTCTTTACTGGTAAATTTGGATTTAACATTACTGTTTTAGAAATGCTACTTATTGCTCTTACTGCTCTATGTACCCTGTAGCCTGTCTCCAATACACAACTGGGGTAGGTGACAGCTGCACTTTGTTCATTCCTTCTAGACAGCCACAAACACAGGAAGTGTTGTCATATAAGTGATGGACCCAACTGTGACCTGAGCCTAATAACCTCACTGTTAAAGACTGCTTTAAGTCTCGGTTCTTCCTATCACTACCACGTTTTCCTCGGGATGGTAGGGGGAGGTTAACCGCATGGTCACACCCAATTTTACTATAGTGTCTTTGTGAGCCTTAGTGGCAAACGCTGTCCCCTGGAATGGTATGTGTCAACTGCGTATGTCCTGATGAAGACTTGCAAGTCTTTGATAACAGCTCGGACGTCAGCTGATTGCTGTGGCCAAACTCATAGGAATCAAGAGCAGGAATCCACTGCAGCCAATATCTATTTGTAAGCCACCTTGCTATGGGCAACAGTGGTCCAGATAAATACCAGCCAGAGGCCTGTCTGAAATTTAAAGAGGTGTCTGTGGTGGACGTGCTATGGTGTAACCCTTCATCTGCTAGCAGATGTCTCATTTAAGGACAAAGTTCCTAGTCTGTTTGTGAAGACCTGGCTACCAATAGCGTTGCTGCAATAGTGATATTGTAGCTGCCACCCATGTGTGCGAAGATGCTAAACCCTCTTGTGCTGTTAGGATCAAACCTAACCTGAGATCTACCTTTGGTATTACTCTATCCCCCACTCCGGGTATAAGAGCAAATGGTATGTTTTGCGCACTTAACTGGTAGGAGAACTTAGTTGGAAAGACTTTTAGCAGATATGTGTCTTTACGTGCAGTTTTGACAGCCATCATGATGTCTCTTTCCACTCTCGTACTTGAACGAGTAATCGCAGCAACAGCAGCAGTTTGCACTGTTGCTTTTGCAGCTTCATTTGCCATGGAATTCCCTGCAATGTGTATCCCTACATGCTGCTGACCCAAGGTGTGAATCACATGATTTCATGACAAGCATTCTTTCAGCTTAGCCACCTGCTCCCTAAGCTTTTTGTGCTTCATGGTGTACTCTTTTAAATTTCTGAATCCATTTTGGCTCCAATAGTGTAGATACTCTTTGTAAGCCTGGACACAATAATAGGAATTGCACACAATCAGTGTGGGCAATTTGGGATTCGTATTTTACAGTGCCAGAATTAGAGCCCTCAGTTCCACTAGCTCTGCTGTTCAATTACCAAGTGACTGCGTGCAGATCTTTTCAGGGTGGAATTCTCCTTCCTGTATGCGCCCTGTTATGGCTGCGCATGCTGCAGAATATTGGTGCTTTGTCCCTCCCGCAGGCTGGGCAGAACCATCAGTATAAATGATGTACTCATACTGATCAAAAGGCATGATTTCATTAGGCAGAGGATATTCGTGTTCATATTGCAGGAATGCCTGTGTTTGCCGTGTATAGTCAAATCTGTAATCTACATCTGTTGCAGTGAGAAAGTTGGCCCACTGTATCCATTTTGGATATAATGCTTTTGTGTTAGGGACTCTAGCTTTCATGCCAGCCTCTAAGGCTGGCACTGGAGTCATGACATGTATTTGTTTCCGCTGAGACAGTGCTCTCTCTCTCACCACAGTAGTCTGTTCCGCCATCAAAATCTTTTCTGTCGGTGCTAAACGCATCTCGGCATTGCTGTATAAATGCTATTTATATGCAATCGGTACAGTGTCACCCTCATTGAATGTAACATAGGTATACCCTGATGATCCTGCAATCATCTGGATCACCTGGTTTGTGGTGTTTACACATGTGTGTACGTGTTTTGAAGCTACCATGTCAGCATGCACTGAACGTAAAATCTGTGTGTGTTCAGTTATCCAATGTGCACTTGAAAGTGTGGATGTATTAAGTCGTAGATTGGTTTAACCTATTCTGCATAGTCTGGAATGCATGTTCTACCAAAATTTAGAAATCCCAATATGGACTGACATTTCTTCAGTTAATTTGGTGGTTGTAAGAGTGCACACTTCTCAAAGAAGTGTGTCGCAAGGCTTTTACCTTCACTTGACAGCTCGTATCCCAGACAAAGGACACGGAGGTGCGCAATTTTAGATTTTTTAAGATTATTTTTGTAGCCCATGTGAGCAAATCCCAGGATTATGCGATCTACTCTTGTCAAGTGTGTCAGTAGGTGATCATCCGTCAAATAAATGTCATCGATATAGGACAATGCCTGGTCATCAAATTCATGTAGAAGTTCTGTAACTCGGCCTGAGAACTACCCGGGGCTATTGTTATAGCCCTGGGGCAAATGACAGAACTGTCTTTGAGAACCCAGCATGGAAAATGTACTCAAATACCTGCTTTTGGGTGCTATATTTTGGCAGAAAACTCCATTTGAGATGTCTAATGTTGTTTTGTATTTTCTGCGCACTATATTGTTCATTAGTGCTGTGCTGTGCTCATTCTGTACTGCAAATGTTCATGTAGCTGTGTTTAAATGTCTGTAATCTAATACTACTAGATGATATGAATGGTCTGGTTTCACAACTGGAAACAGAGGATTAATCATAGAAGAGGTGCAACTTTCTATTGCACCTTTTTAATCAAGCTGTGTGAGAATCTCTCTAACTTGTTTTTTAGCCTAATTTTTAATGGGGTATTGTCTTTGAGGTTGTGGGGTCGACCTCAAGGTATCTCATGATAAGGGGAACCATCATCCCAACCCACATGGTTGCGGTATAGTGCAGGAGCTAGTGCTAATGCCCACTCCTTGGCATATGAATGTTTTACTGATTTTGGGACAAGGTCAGAAAAAGCGGGTACAATTACTATTTTCCCATTTGGGCAATCCATCACTAATTTAGGTGGCCAATCATTTTCGGCCAAAAGAATATCGTAGCTCAATTACAAGTTCTTCCAAAAAAGAACATTAATATTTCTACATACGTCTCACTCAAAGCGGAATTGCATCTCATACAAACGATGCAGGTCGCTTACCCTAGTATCTGGTGTTTCCACCTGGATATACTCATTCAGCGCTACTCCCATCAGACAATCCATCAGGTTCCGGCGAACTATTTTGACTTCTGCTGCATTGTCATCATGATTTCTGTGGAGTAGAAAACAGTTACTTCACAAGACTATTTACTGGTGACCAGAATAGTCGATACAAGATCAAAACACATCAAACAAACAGTATTTCAAAATGTGTATGTATTATTTATAATAGTTGAATTTGTATATGGGGGCAACATACACAAATGGTAGAACAGAAAACCAACAGAATGAAGGTGACTTTAGTGAGATAAGTGACATAAAGTGCATGTGTGCGTAATAAGGAATAATAATCAAGACATACATAAATTAAATACATATATATATATATATATATATATATATATATATATACACAGAAAAAATTTAAATAGGGCCGTCCTTCCTAAATTAAATAAGAATTAAATAAAATTCTAGCCACACCCTTTTGGAATGCCTTCTTTCTGGTTTGCATGAATAAATAAACATCACAGCGGGTCTTCCTCAGGACTGAAATGCAGAATGTAGACAGCCTATTCAAAAAAACTCCTCCAAGCCTGGATGGAGCATGAAAGTATTTATAGAGGGACCATATCTCCTCGAAGTGAAGGCCCATGCATCTCGCTAGGCGAGGCCAGAGTTAATTAACCCCAATGTGTTGCTCGAGTAAGCAATCAGTGATATCTTGGTAAGATGGCTAATGGGTTGAGATTATATGATTTGATAGCAGTTCAGGGATCACGAGGAAGTGTTCTGAATCACTATCTGAGTGATGTAGGCAAAAATGTCCCCGAGTTTCAACGAAAAGAATTCCACCAACTGGTTGAAATCTCTGCTGAGAATCCGCAGTGAATGCCGCAGATGCCTCTTTTTTTTTCCCCCCGCTTCTAAGCAGGCCATGTGCACAGCCACTGTGCTCGGGGCCCCTGACTTCTCAAAGGATTTTATCGTTCAAACAGATGCCTCAAAACCTGGAATAGGGGAAGTTTTATCATAGCTAAGCGAAGAGGGCCTGGACAAAACTGTGGCCAAAATCTCCAGGACGTTACTCCCCAGGGAACAGAGGTGGAGGTCTTAATGAAAGAAAAACTATTGCTGTTGTCTGGGCACTGAAGAAGTTGAGGCCATTCCTGTTTGGTACTCACTTCCTGGTTCAGACTGACCACAGGCCCCTCAGGTGGCTCATGCAAATGACGGGTGAGAATCCAAAATTGTTGAGGTGGTCCATTTCCCTACAGGGTATGAACTTCACAGTGGAACACGGACTAGGGGTAGACTATGCCAATTTGACGGGTATATCCATGTTTTTCAGCCTTGGTGATGAGCACTTCCTAGAAGTTAGGTACATCTTCCTTCAGCTGAGGGGGCATGTATTAGACCTGTCATCCTTAGGATGACGTTCCCTTAATCTTTTTGCCTGCTTACCGCCTCTTTTTGCTGAATCTTTTTGTTGGCCTTAGGACTCTGAGCACTTTACCCCTGCTAACCAGTGTTAGTTAGTAGAAGAGCAAGCATCCTATAAATACCTCAGCATAAAACTGGGGCGGGGAACAACATACAAGGAACATAAAATAGACTTAAGAGCTAAAGCCCAATCGCTAATCTTCGCATATAGATTATTGAACAAAACATTGGGCTGCCCGAACTACAACCATCTCTTAAAAGTGATGGCAGCTCAAATTCTCCCCACCCTGTCATACGGCCTAGTAACCTGGTGCGGTAAGGAGGCTGAACTATTAAACGAGCTCCAGACGAAGGTTTCCAAGGCCGTTTTCTACCTAGCAAAGTCCGCTTCCCCAGCCCAGGTTCGGCTGGAATTCGGCCTCCAGAATCAGAGATTCCGGGGCATGAACGGCTTTGTGAAGCTATGCCATAAATTTCGTTTATGCGAGCCTGGTTCATTGAATAGTCTATGCTGGGAAGAGATTAAAAACCAGATGGATCAAGAAACATCCAATTCATGGGGAGCGTACCTGAGAAAATCTTTGGCTGAGCTTGAAATACAATTAGCATGGGACAGCATGGTAGATCAGGCAAACTTCAGTAAATCTGGTAATGATGCAGCAAAGAAGAAATCCTTTTTGGAAGATAAAAAAGCAATTTCCAAACGCCGACATGGGTGGACAGTGATAAACTCCTACACATCTATAAAGCCTCAAGCTTACTTAGTAGCCCATTTTAGCGTTGAGTTAAAAAAGAGCTTTATTTATTACCGGTTGGGTATGCACGATTCGAAGGACTTACAGCCATCATGGAAAAGCAAACAACAAGCAGCGCATTGTCGATTATGTGGCTTTTTTAAAGAAACATTAACCCACCTGCTATGTGCATGCTCTGTAGTCAAGGAGTTGAGGAAACTGCTGTTAAAACCCATTTTTAATGAATTGAACATTCGCACATGCAGGCAAGCCGTGATACGCTGGATGGAAGGTTCCTCCATAATCTTGTCCTGCCGGGGTATAAAATATTTGGCAGAAGTAAGGAAACTTTTACGGCAAGCCGACTTAGAGGAAAATAGAAAGTAAGAACAACACTGGTATGGGTAATAGCTCAAACACTGCAGCATCTCACAAGCCCATGTAACAAGCGGACTAAATGCTCAACCCATTACGGGCCAATTAAAACAGTAGAAATTTTGAAGAGTGATTGAAATTTTAATGTAAAGCCTTGCACTTCTTATTTTAATTTCTTTATTCACAATCAGAGACAAGTACCACTGCGGCTAGCTCTTATCATAAAGCCGCTGCTTTTCTAGGCACATTTTCACTTTATCACGGCAAGATTAACTTAACATCTTTTGATAAACTCTGCCGCTTGAGTTCCCTTAATACAGTGAACGTAGATGGCTTCTGTTTCCAAATCAATATAACGGTATTTGTCACCCGGAAGATCATTCGCGGTTGTCTAGGTAACGTAACAACCATTTAAACTAAAATAATACAAGCCGGTGGCTTAGCACTTGCACTTTAGTTAACATCTTATGTGCATCATCAATGCTGTTCGGATTTAAAAAAAATTGTATGTTCCTTTTGTTATTGGGTCACGACCTAGTTTTGGCGCTTTTATCGTTTGTGTATGTCATGACATTTTTATATTTCGTAAATTGTAACGATTTTAAGTAATAATATATACAATAAACTATGACTATTGACTATAACTATAACAGTGTTAAAGTGCATGTGCTTCTCCCCTAAACATGGTGACATTGGTGCATACCTCATTGGTATATTTAGTTCATGTGCCATATATCCAGGGCCTGTACTTTAAATGCTACTAGTGGGCCTGCAGTACTGATTGTGCCACCCACACAAGTAGCCTTTATTGCACATGTCACCCCTAAGGTAGACCCTTGGTAGCCCTAAAGACAGGGTGCTGTGTAACTAAATGGTATGGCATGTACGTTTTAATTTTTACATGTCCTGGTAGTGACAAATAGCTAAATTCATTCTTCATTACTTTGAGGCTTTCTCCTCTCATAGGGTAGCATTGGAACTTCCTTAAATCACTTTTGAGCTGTAATTCCTTATTAGAAAGCAGTAGCTGCATCATTTTTCATATCTTTGGTATGGTAATCATAAATCCTCTTTACTGGTGAAATTGGATTTAACATTACTGTTTTAGAAATGCCAGTTTTAGAAAGTGGACATTTCTCTGCTCTTACTGCTCTGTGTGCCATGCAGCCTGTCTCCAACACACGTATGGGGTGGGTGACAGCTACACTTTGTGCATTCCCTCCAGACAGCCACAAACACAGGAAGGGTGGGTGTGACAGAGAACTCATCTGCATTAATCTACACTCTGATAGCTCTTCCTGGGCAGGAAGAGGGAGGGGGACCTAACACTTACACCTGAATAGGCAGTGTCCTGTTTCCCACACATAGGGATGATTACCCCCTAACAATAGTCTGGAGCCAGGGCTGAGATGATAGGGGGACCTGTGAGCTTAAAGGGTTGCTTTGAAGTCACCCCCACTTCAAAGGCACATTTGAGTATAAGTACTGGGTCTCTGACCCTACCAACACAGTACACTACTGGACCTGTGAAGAACTCTGCCAGGAGTAAAGACTGTTGTGTTACAAGGATTGCCATTTTACCTGACTGCCGTTCTGAAGGAATTGCTTTCTGCTTTGCCAAGCTGCCCTGCTGATCTCTTCCCTGCTGAACACAAGTTCTGAACCCATCTCACTTGATCCCCCTCGACTGCGAGGTTTGATGATGACGCAGCACCTGCATTGTAAGGGGTTTGATGCCAAAGCCTCCACCGACTGCGTTACTAAGAACCAACACATTGCCTGCATCCATGGGATCGACAATGACACATCGCCTTCCCTGCTCCTCGCATCAAATCTTCATTGATACTTGCTCCATTCAAGGTACTTTGTCAGCGGGATCTGCGTGAGACCTGTAGCCAGCCTGCCTTCCATCGTGGGTGGCCTGAAATTTGGATTTAACCCGCTCTAGTGTGATCTTAAGTAACCCTTTAGTGCTATTAAGTTCTCAGCACTACTTTTTGATGTATTCTTTAAAAATTCATAACTCTGGTTCCTATTGGAGTTTTGTTGTTTTGCTCTTGTTTTATTTATAAAATGATTCTCTATTTTTTTAAAGCTGTGTGGAGTATTTTTGTAGTGTTTTCATTATGATACTGAGTGTGTGTATTGCACAAATACTTTGCACATTGCTTCTTTGTATAAACCTGGCTGCTTTGTGCCAAGCTACCAGAGGGTGAGCACAGGTTATCTTTTAGTGTGCATCTAGCTTACCCTGACGAGGACTGTGGTCCGTACTTGGACAGGGTGCACACTTTTGCATACTTCTGCATACTAGCGACCCAATTTGTAACAACCCCCATTTTATGAGGGTGTTTGGGTTAAGCTCTCTCAAAAAAAAAAAAATTCTCCATGGAGGAAAATTAAAAAAGTGTTAATTGGCACAGGAAGCTCCAGTCCCTCTGAGGGGAAGTCTACGCTATGTAGAATTTCTCACAGGGTGAATTGGAGCCATTGAGAGTTATAAAATGACAATACAAATGGTGCACCTAGAAACCTGCACCTGGCACAGCTTTCCAAACATATAAAAAGATTTGTGAACAGTAAAAAACATAAAAGTATGTTCACGCAGAGATATAAATCCCCACCAGTACTTTTAGCTCTTCTTGTGACTAGGTTCATTTCTGTCCTTTCTGTGGTGACATCAAATTAATAAATGTTTTTGGATCTAGTGCATATCTTGAAAAGCTCCAAATAAAGGAAGTTCGTGAGACTCTTGCTGACATTAAAGATATTTTGAAGAATTTCCTAATGATTCATATATTGTATCTAGCTGTGGGGACTTACAAAGTCTTAAAACAAAGCTCACTTGTGATTAGCATAGTTGAGCCAAAGCATATGAAGCACTTCGTTATTTGTTCCTGGTGAGGCAGAACGCGGATTTGAAGGAGTGTGGCATACGTTTCCAGCACCCGCCTCCCTATCGAAACATGAGTGCTCGCCTTGGGACATCAATGCTTTGGGGTTTGTGAGTATTTTCTAGAATGCAATTCATTATTTCATTAAATGTTACTGCACGACTGCAATATGATAAAATCACAGGCTAAGTTCATCAGTGCATTGTTAAATAAATCACTAACCAGAAAAATCGAACATGTGAGCAGTTGTTAAACATGGAAACTCTCAAGATCTCTCAAGATTTTCCTAAATTTAGAAAACTGTAGTGAGAGTTGAATATTATTCTTAGACGAATTATATATTTGTGATATGGTCTTGCATGAAACTCAACCAAAGTGTATTTAATTTAAGAGCTTCTAATTGCTTCTATTAGAATGAGATTGTTGTTCAACTGGCACACAGGTATACTTGGTCAAAAAAGGGCAGGCATCCTTTACTATATGGCTGAAGTGAAACAGGAGAGTGTGCTTGCGTTATAAAAGACACTAATGCCAAAGCAAGGGTGTGTGTCTCTTCAGCTGCAAACAGAAGGCCTTATCTTCAGAGTGGTGAATTAAAAATAAACGCCGGATTTCTATATCAGTAGTAATCAATCTTACAGGGTATCTTCTGTTAACTCTAATATGTGGATTACCAGCAGTCGATGGGTATGCCTTTTCATAAAAGCACCGCGCCAATATAGACGCGTGAACATGGGATTACTGGCAGTTCAGTGGTACGCAGTTACTTCCTGGCTGGACTTCTGGAGTAAGCGAGTAGTACTGCAAGAATAAGTCATAACACCTACTCACAGTGAAATCTCTGTGAATTGGCCAGCAGGGGTTCAGAGATGCTTGTTCCATGCGGCCCTTCCTACCGCGCGCTTGCTGTTAATGCATCTTAAGCTCTGGGAATGGCATTCGATCTCCTCGCGGTTCTCAAGTGAACTTGTCGCAGCTTCACGTGCTCTGCCCACCAGCTGTTTCCCATTCCCACGGTATGCTTTGCTGTGCTCTCGCCGCTCTGGTCTCGTGGCCCGTATCTGATTCCTCCTGCGTTTCACTCCCAGGTCCAGACCTGGTTCCTGCATTGAAACTCTAGCCGGCCCTGTACTGCCTCCGGTTCTGCAGAGACACTCGGTCTAAGCCCGGGCTTCACACATGTAAGGCAGTCGACCTGACAGGATCTCTCAATAAATGTTTCAGCCTCTGACGCTTTACACTCGCTTAACCAAAGGGCTGGGCTAAAAATAAGAGGACGGCATGGACGTCTCAATTGGGTCTGAGATTAAATTGTCCTAAGGCAGCGCAGCTCTTGAATCCCGGACATGTATTTTATTGTGGTGTTTATTGCGTCTTACTTGGTGTTGGGGCTCTTGATAACTGGGGTCTGGCAGAGAGAAGCAAGCGTGACTCCAAAGTTCATGCTCACGATAACTCTTGAGGAACTGGACATGATACCGCAAATGTACGGCCTCTGCGGTCGCGCATGCGCATAAATACATTCTGGTGGGAGATGCTTGCAGCCAGTAGGTCTACGGGCACGAGCCTCAGCAGAGACCACTCAGAACTACATACTTATGAGGTCCGAATATTGAGTAGATTTTATGGCATTTATAAAACATGGGCGCCCATGCTACATACATTATTCCCAAATCCCTCGCCCCATTCATTACTTTTGAAGGGCGTCCACCTCCATCATTGCTGCTAAAACAATGAGTACTCCCTCAACCCTCTGCATTTGTTCCATCCTTTGGACATTCAACCTACAGTGGCGAAATAATATGATAGCAACACGCCCTGACGTCTTAATTTGTTTCTGTGGAGAGAGCCTAGGACCAGATTACACATAGGATTAGTTTTGGTTCTGGGTGTTGGTGAGTATGTCACTAAGGGGGGCTAGAGAAGAATAGTTGTTGACCTTGGCTCCCCAAGACAAGAAGACTTTGGCGCCATGATGTAGTGAGTGAATTATGAAGCTCGGCACAGGTGGACATCTTTTTCATCCCCCAATAGGATGGGCGCACTGTGGCGTGGTGCTTCAAGGTGAGGAAACACCGTTGTATTAGACACTAGTGGATAGGGGGTGTATGCCTGAGCCAGTCCTGTGGGTTATTGATGCAGAAACAGGCAGTACGGTTGCAGGCAGATTGGCACTCGCGGCACACCACTGAAGTAGCGTCTGGAACCGCGTAAGGGCGTTTCAAGCTTGATTTCGCTGTATTTTTATATCGATACCATGTTCTCTAGCTTGCGTATTGCGTATTGGAAAGGGGCACTCTCTGTCAGTGTTGTCAAACCTCCATTATCGACAGTGGAAATTACTGAGTGCAAGATGCTCACACCAACAAGGCACTTTTCAGGCGTTAGAAGGTGTTCCATTGAAAAGGGCCCTGCACGCTTGAGGAACCAGCCTTTATGCGTGCTGCATTTAAAGTTAGACTGACAGACTATCTAGACGCAAAGAGACTTTAGGTTTGTGGTGGGGATGGAGCAGGGGGACCAGTGTCTCTAGACAGAATGAGACCCTTAAGCAGAGCGTTTATTATTATGTCGCCCTGGGGTTGAGGGGGCATTACGTCAATTGGGCAAATGAATGCTGGGCCTGGCTACATTTAAGGCTTTGGGGACACTCCTCTGCTGGCTCAGGACTCCTCTGCTGGCTCAAGGCTGCTCCACCGCCTCCTTTATGCCCATGTGTCTTCAATTGTAAATGTTCATAAACCAAGCGGCTGCTGAAGTCGATGCTGCTTGGTTAATGAAGAATGCTGTTTGCCCCACAGCCTCTTGCTGCTGTGCCTAGAAGGCTCTCTGAAACTCCCCGTCGGTCTCAGCTTGGACTTTCTGCTTCTAGCCTGGCACTGATCTGTTTTGTCCTGCAAGCGCTATTGCATTCTTATCACAGGCTTTTCACGAGTCATACGAGGGTTGAGCGCTGAGTGCCTGGCCTGCAAGAACACTGCCTGTTTTCTGCTTCCTTCCGAGCTGCTTGTGTGCCTGCTTAGGAATCGCCCTCTCTGAGTCCTGATAAACCTTATTGTCTGCCGTTTTCAAGATGCGGCCGTATTTTATGTTGATAATATCTAAATAGCCTCGCCTGCTTGGGAATGCGATCTAAATTACCCGTCCAGTCCCCCTGCCAGGTATGGATCTGTGCACCAGGGATTGTCTTCCCTGCAGTGTCGTCGAGCAGATGCCAGACATGCACGAGGCATCTCACACTCTCACTGCCTGCTATGTGTAGCTCAGTCCTTAATCTGTACAAATGTGAACGGTGTTATTCATTTCCTGCTAACAAGCTGTGTGGCTAGACCCTCACTGCTATTGTAGCTCTCATTCACAGAGGCTGCAGAGGCAGCCAGGAGTCACCTGCAGGGCATGCCGAAGAGGAATGCAGGCACTGAAGACAGAAGTATCGAATCGGGCCAGTAAGGTAACCACTGGTCTGCCAGCCAGGCTGTTTACTCATTGATCTGATTACACTGTACAAAGTATTGCTCCTCCAGCCCTTGTCAGATGTGGGGACACTTAGGAACAGGGCTTTAAGTGGTATGAAAAAACTGGGGGGGGGGGTCTCTCAAAGGGGCGTGGCCGATATAATTAAGGGTGTGGCTTAAAACATTTATGCTAAAAATCTGTGCTCAGCATAATGTGCCGCCCGACTGGTATTTTACTGCTTCTGTTATTGCCTCCACATATATAATACAACAAGGAACATTACACCTACAACAAGCCAAGACTATTGGCTTTGTCAAAGGGTGTTAGTTGCATAAGATAAATATACTACATGCATACATACAATTATGGCTTTGTTGTATATAATATAGAAAATGCTTTAGTTCTTGAGCGAGAAGTTCTGGCGTAATGCTAGAGCTACAACTTTGGAGCTGAGGAAGCAGGTTTGAGCCTCAGCGTCGGATCAGGGCAAATCACTTAATCACCCATGCCTACCAAAAAATAATTGAATATGTCCTTGTTGGTGCTCATGTAAAACACTTCGAGATTTGCAATATGGAACTGCAAAAAATAAAAGTTACATCAAAAACAGTGAAGTGCTGTAGAGTTAAGATTTTTTTTCCGTTCTGAAAGTGAGGACGAAAATGGAGAGCCCGATAGAGACCTGTCTCGGCACCTGCTTTTAAGAACTGCCAGTGCTGAGCACCGGCAGGACCCAGCCCACTTTAAGCTCTGCTTAAGAACATATGATAACAATATCATACGTGCAACAAATTAATGACACTGACAACTTTTTTTGTGGATAAAATATATTGCAGTTTTAGTGATTATACAAGTTGGGTAAGCTTACGGGCGATCTCAATGCTGGGGAACCGACTACGAGTCTCAGCAGGGACGCTCAACATCCTGTGATTCTGGGCAAATCACTTAATGTCCCCGAGCCTAACAAAATGAATGTGTCTGTCTGTAACGCAACTGGTGCTCATGTAAAGCGCTCCGATGCCTTCTGGTCGAGTTCACGCTATATAAAACTCCAAAAACAAAAAACAAATCCAGAGAAAACTAGAGTTGTCTTGTTAGTGGTATCAACAGCAATGTGCTTAGATTCATTACAGTTCATTCACTTAAAGTGAATCGTTACCCTACTCTTTCCTTTTGCATCATGCTCCTAACAAGTCAAAGCGAGACTCTGGCCATTCTCCATAGTTTCTCAGAATTTCAACTCTTTCTTGAAGGATTAAGGAGTATTATCACGTCATCCTAGGCCCGTCGTAGTGACGTCCAGTGACCTGAGGGATACCTTTCTGGCTCCAAGGTTCACTATCTGGAGGTCCTTGTAGGTATTTAAAGCTTTAGGATCACCCTGTAACTTCACCAAGTATCCAGGATAGCACCTCTTAATACTCAAGGTCCTCCCGTCTTTGCTTGTCTCACTTCTCCTTTACATACAGTCAGCCATTTTAAAGGCTTCCCTAATGTTTAGCAAGAAAATGTCCATACATATATCCGACAAGTGTTCCCCCATCCAGTGCAAAACTACCGGTCAGATGACCACTTAAAAGGATGTGTCTAATAAAGCTTAATTTATGCTACTTTATAAATCTTTGTAGAGATAGGTTAATTCTCGGCCTGAACATTTGATAGCTGAAGGCGATCTACCTCCCTGCCATACCCTATGCAGGATGATTTCTGAACAAACTATCTTGCAGCTTCCCATGAGGATGGCTATGTTGGCAAGACTCTCATGTATGCAGTAGAGGACCCTTCCCACAGAACTCCAGGACATTTCCACCCAGATGAATTGTCAATATGTCTGGTTTATGAACTCTCTTCCCAAAGAGCGAGCAAAAAATAGGTCCGGCGTGACCCATACTATTCCTGTCAATGGCAATTGCCTGTTTTTTTTTTTTTAACATACTTTATTGATGACCATGACATTCTATCCAATGCAGTAGTTATTGTACGGTGACAGTCTTTTGTATTTATAACAGGTATTACACATATTTGACATGAAAGTACCATATATTTTCGTACTATTCAATAAGGATTAAAGAACCATTAATCTCCCATGACAACGTAAACATCAAGGATATCGTAATTATGATGAAATAATCGGTTGCATAAAGCATGTACATTTCAAATTAACAAGAATAACAAATTCAACCACATCCCTTCCCTCCCTAGCCCTCCCAACCCAGACTCCTGGTTAGTCTATACCAGATTTCCGTGATATTCCAAAGTAGGATGCCAGTAGTGTATCTCTGAGAGGTCTATAGCGCCCTTGAGTTACAGTGTGCGGATCTTGGTCTCTGACCCCGAGGACAAAGAATCCCAGAGTCGTGTTGTGTATTATGAGAGTGGGGTATCCTGTGGGGGCAATAAGTCAAGTGATTCGAGCTCATGTAACATGATCTCCCATTCCATCGAGATGGGTAGTTTTCGCAGCCCTCGTTCTTCTTCCTTTCGAAGGGCAGCTCCCTCCGCCCTCCCCCACTGGAGCATATCGGCCCGCCAACCAGAGACCGTAGGACATCTGGGGGACTTCCATCTCATGGTGAGGGCTCTCACTGCTAAAACAAGGGCTAGGTCTAAAAATCTCATTCGTACCTTTTGCACCTTTGTGCGTTTGCGGAGACCCATGAGGCAGTTCAAAGCGTCGTCCGAAACAGGGATTTGTGTGACTTCACTTAGAGTGTGACGAACTCTCTCCCAGTAATCTCGAATGTGGGGGCAGGACCAGAGCATATGAAGGAAGTCTGCCTCGTCTCCTCTACAACGGGGGCAACAGTGGGAGGGACTTGGGAACACGCGATGAATCCTCTCAGGGGTGAGATATGACCTATGAAGGATCATTGTCTGAATGAATTTTAGTTTCGCGTTACGTGACACCTTTTTAGGGTGTTCCAGCATGCACTTCCAAGCCGTGTCTGTGATTTCCGTAGTAGAATCCTCGGACCAGTGCATTCTTAGGGACGTGAGTGTGATTGCGGCATGGGCTCGGATACCCGTATATAACCATCGTACCAAGTGTCCTCCATTTCCCATGTAGTATAAAAGGTGTACCAAGTTATGTTGGGAGGGTTCACTGCGCTGTGGAGCCCATGTGTTTTTGATAGAATGTGAGACAGCAGCGTGCAATAGATACAGACGTGTTGGTGCGCCCGTGGCCTGGACAAATGAATCATGGTCTAGCATAGTTCCATCACTAAAAAACGCCCCAATGTCCACTATCCCCACGTCTACCCAATCCCGTATTCTGGCCCTCGTGAGTCTACCTTGTGGTGTAGGGATGCCCAAAAGGGGGATATTCTTCGCGTAAGGAGGTGTTTGGGAGGCATATGATAACGCCTTCCTCCAGCATTGCAAAGCGATCTTCAGTAGGGGGGGGCCATCCATCGGGATCTTGGCTTTAGGCAAGAGTAGTGCATGTAGCTCACCCCTATTCAGATCGCTAGGTGTGTACCCAATTTCCTGCAAGTTTCTCCCCGCGGTCCAGTACGAGAGCCACTGGAGTTGGCCAGCATAGTAGTAGGCCTTGAAGTCCGGGACCCCCAGGCCACCGCTCCGTGTCTCCAGTTGCAGTTTCCGAATGCTCACTCGTCTGCGGCCCGTTCCCCAAATTAGGTCTACCAGTATTGTATTCAATGTATTGAATATGGACTGTGGAAAAATAACAGGTATGTTCACAAAATAGTATAAGAGGCGCGGAAGCATCACCATCTTTGAGATGGCGATACGCCCCATCACCGATAGTGGTAGAGAGGACCAGAATGCTACACTGGCACGGAGGGCCGCTATGGTCCGCATAATGTTACCTTCGATTTGATCCGCCTGTGTTCTGTAAACTTGAATACCTAAATATTTAAAGGTGGCGGGGGCAACTGGTAGGGTGTAATCACCGAACTGTAGAGTATTGGGGCATGATGTTCCCTGAAAGAAATAAACCACAGATTTCGCCGGGTTTATGGCCAAGCCTGAAAGACGTTCGAAGTTGGCAAACACTTCGGGGAGGGGATTGGTATCCGCTGTTAGGTCACGTAGGTATAAGAGGATGTCATCTGCATAAATAGAAATTAGGTGAGTTAATCCGTTGATGGGTATGCCAAGCCTGTCTGCCGATCTTCTAAGTGCTATCGCTAGAGGCTCCAGCGCAATAACGAACAACAGAGGGGACAGCGGACATCCCTGCCTAGTACCCCTATGTATTGTATATTGGTCTGATATATAGCGGCCTGTGCGTGCTCTGGCCGTGGGAGATGTGTATAACAATCGTACCCATTTTAGGTATGTGTCCGGGAACCCGAAGCGTTGAAGTGTCGCGAACATGAAGTCCCAGGAGAGAGAATCAAAGGCCTGCCGAAGGTCTAGCGCTATGCATCCTGCAGCCTGGTAGGCGTGTGGAGTAGCTTTCATGACGTAATGGAGTTGCCGGATATTAAGGGATGTACTACGGTTCTGTAAGAACCCGCACTGGTCCCCGTGTATGAGTGCATTAAGATGGGGCTGTATACGGTTGGCAAGAGCTTTGCTCAGAATTTTATATTCAGTCGCTAGTAGTGAAAGGGGTCTATAATTAGATAGTTCTAGGCCATCGCGACCTGGCTTGGGTAACGACGCGACTAGCGCTTGCATAGTGGAGTGTGGTAGATGCCCAGTCTCGAAGGCGGCGTTATATACTGCTTCCAGTGCCGGTATTAGAGTCTCTGAGTATGTATGGTAGAATTCAATGGGTAACCCGTCAATCCCCGGTGTTTTATTACGATTTAGACCTTTTATCGCAGCTCGAATTTCCTGTTGGGTGATGGGGCCGTTCATTTCTTGTTGTATTTCGTCGGGAATTGTCGGGATGGGGAGATCCTGCAAGAACTCCGCTATCGTGGAGCCCTCCACAGGAGTAGGTACTGCGTAAAGCGTACTAAGGTAATCATAGAAGGCTATATTTATTTCTCTTTGGGTATGTACTAAATGTCCCTGAGGTGTACGGATTCTAGTTATGACCGGTGGGTCGGGTCTATCCCGGACGATACGGGCGAGTAGTGTACCCGACCTGTCTGCTTCTGTGTGTTTGCGTTGCAGAAATGCTCTATGATCTATTGTCCGCAGTGTCTCCAGGGTTTCAGCATGGTCCACACGGGCCGCCTGCAACCTGTCTTTCTTGTCAGGGTCCGTCACTGCCTCCTGTTCCAGCATAGTCATTTGTTGTTCTATCCTCAGTAAATGTTGGTGTATCTCCTGTCGTGCCCCCACTAGCTGTCCTATCGATGCACCCCGTAACACCACTTTCAGGGCGTCCCATTCAATTAGGTTAGAGGAGGCCGTGTTCCAATTTTCAGCTAAGTAATTTGTTATGGTATTGGAGAGGGCTGTTCGAAATGGAGCATCCTCCAGCAGTTGCGGATGCAATTTCCAGGTGGGTACTGGGGTAGGCACTTTACCCCAGTTAAGTGTGAGTTCTAGTGGATTGTGATCTGAGAAGGTTTTTGCTAGGTATGTGGATTGGCAGACCTGGGTAATATTGAATCTGGTACAGAGGAATCTATCTATTCTGGTATGGAGGCTATGTACTGGAGAATAAAATGAGTATTCTTTATGAGTAGGGTGTAGACAACGCCATGGGTCTGAGAGCGCCCAGCCATTAGCCCATGTAGCAAATAAGTCAGCTAATTTACTGGCGTTTGTACCATGGAGAGGAGGGTGTGATCTATCCAGGGTAATGTCCAGTACAGCGTTCCAATCTCCTCCCAACACCCAGGGAATACCATCCCAGTCAGCCAATGCCGCTCCTAGTCGATGCAGGAAGTGGTCTTGATCAAAATTAGGGGCATAAACACTGCCGAGGATCACCAAGGAGCCGTCTAGTGTACCTTTCAGCAGGATGTATCTCCCTTGGTCATCCACTCGACGTTCCATTTCAAGGAATGGGACCCCATGGCGTACCCATATGGTTGCTCCCCTGGCAAATGCAGAGTAGTTAGTGGAATAAATCTGTCCCCTCCATTTTTTACGTGTTTTTTGAGTTTCGGACTCGGTTAGGTGAGTTTCCTGTAGGAACACTATATGAGCCTTACGCCTGAGAAGATATGCATGTACACGATGTCGCTTCTGGATCGCCCCCAACCCACGTACGTTCCATGTGATTAGGTTATAAGACCCTAATGTGGTACCCATCCCAGGCATATCGCTATATAAAATGTGGAGCTCCACGTTATATGGAGCCAGCAGATCGAAGTCAACCAGGAGTCCCCTTTTCCCTGAACGTTAACGAACATGGCGCAGCGCTCGAACTACGCTGGGCCCAACAATACTTCAGAAGAGTTACATAACAGATAACGGTGCATACGCTTGTAGGGAGGCTGCCGCCTTCAGTCGCGGCCATACTCTCAGTGAGGTCAACTACTTGGCGGCTCTACGGGATCCCACGGGGGGTGTTATAATTATATCTGTCGAGGACAGTACCATTCGCCTGAGGTGATCGTATGTATTAACCAGCTGTGGTCCCCGTACAAACAAAGCCCAATTTGTTTATATATTGGGGTGGTCTATGTATATAGTTATAGCAAACAATCCATGCCTCCATATTAAGGTACAGGTTATAACACAATGGTAATATACATTTTTTGATTATGAAGAAAGGATACGATAAGCGCCATGTGTTGATGTCCATGCTGTCCATAGGAACGTGTGCCATATAACAATTTCAGAGACAGACTTATCCCCGCCCTCCCGACCCTCCACCTTAATATACATTCAACTTTGTGCTGTCAACGTTCAAATGTAGGACTGTTTAAGAAAGGATACAATGGACGCCATGGATGTGGAGCCCAAGCCAGTAGCACACGTTTCCGATTAATAGTTCCAAGAGGTCTACCAGTACGGCAAGTGGTCTCCATCTCTTTCAGTTATCGATGATATTATCCGCCGTCTGGGGAGTCATTGTAGGGAATAGTGTTATACTATGCTCTGAGTCTGAGTTCAGGGTACTGTCCTCCGAGTCTGTGGGGATTTTGTTGGAGTCCTCCCGAAAAGCCCCAGCGATGGCAAGGGCTCCTTCCTGGTCGCGTCGTTGTTGTTCACGCGATGGTCCTGCACCTCCTTTGCCCCGATTGTGAGTCGGATGTCCGCGAGATCCTGATGAGGGAAGCCTGCTGGCGCCCTGTGAGGACGAATCCGAATGGCTGACCTGGCTGGAACCCAGCCCCGTAACTTCGAGCCATTCCTCGGCGTCCGCCGGACTCTCAAAGAAGTGAGTTTTTTTATCACAAATAACTTTCAGTCTGGCGGGGTACAGCAGTGCATATTTGAGTTGTGCTTTCTGTAGTTTCTTCTTTACGGCTTGGTAGGACAATCTTTGCCTCTGAACCATGATGGTGTAGTCGGGGTATAGCGAAATGCGGTGATTTTCGAACTGAACCAGTTTTTTCTCTCTCGCTTTCTGTAATAAGACATCGCGGTCCCTATAATTCAGAATTTTCACTATCAGAGGGCGAGGTGGTGCGCCAGGTTTGGGCGGTCCCGTTGGGATTCTATGTGCCCGTTCGACACAAAAGTATGGGGAGAGTCCCTCTCGTGCAATATGGTCCCTGAACCATGCCTCCATAAATTCTGCCGCCTTAACACCCTCACTGCGCTCTGGTAGGCCAATGACGCGGATGTTATTGCGTCTATTGCTACCTTCCGCATCCTCCACTCGGTCCAGAAGGCCTGTCATTTGTTGCTGTAGCTGCCGCAGTGTTGTGGAGTTTGCTGTGACTCGGGGGTCCAGGTCCTCAATGGATTGGCCATGGTCTTTGACGGTGTCAGCTAGGTTACCATGATCAGCCCTGAGTAGTGTAAGGCCTGTGGTGAGCGTGCCGATCTGGAGTTCGAGTGCCGTCCTGGAATCACGGATCTCCTTGAGAATTAAGTCCAGTTTATCTGGTGCATTCTCCATAAGCTCCGCGGTTACGGCCCCCGGTGAGGAAGGCCGACTGGATAGCTCTACCATGGTGGAGGGAGGGCCCGCTCCCTGTTGGCCCTCTAGTGTCTTTGCCCTTACTCTGCCCATGATGTGAGTCCGTCGTGCGGGTGCAGAGTGGCGTCTACTGAGTGGGCAACTATGTGGATGGATGGGCCGGACCAAACCAGCCCCCGGTAAGCCGTGGGTGTAGGAGGCCAGTAGTAGTACTTTGTTTATGGCAGAGTCAAATGGCCGGAGTGTTCTTATGAAGGAATCGGTGATAATGCTTCCCTTGTATAATTTCAGACCGGGATGGTAAGGAATTAGGCCGTACTATAACTAACGAGTAGTACCGGTCTCAGGGCCCAGTACATTCAGTTATTGGCTCGGGAACGACTCCATATCAATATTGCTGCCCAATTTGGCTTGTCCGTGTCTCTCCCCATGTGGGCTCATTCTCATGAAGCGTAGCGCAGTCTCCCCAGGCCGCTCCAGCTGCCCCGCCGATTCTGCGCCCGTGGTGTAGGCCTCACCTCGAGGCACAAGTGCACGGCGGTACAGTAGATGCAATGGCGGGCGGAGCAGGGCCTCCGCAGTGGCGTCGCTTATTGTGCAGTGGGGAGAGCCGCCCTTGCTGCAGTTGTCGGGCGAGATCGGCACGGTCTCTCTAAGGAGATCTCTGTCCAGCGCGTGAGGTCGCGGAGCCACCCCCGGCTGCCATCCACACGGGGGGAACCAGTCGTGCGCCCCGGCAAGGCAATCAGGTGTGGGGTGGAATGTCCCAGCCAATGTGGGCCCGTGCGGGCGTCACCACTCACCGTAGATCTCTTGGGTGGATCCTCCTGTCTCATCGGCGTGGCCCCAAGGGGGGTCATAGGCTGTGGGCCGCCCGACTGCTCTCCGTCAATTTGCGGCCGCCGCCTCGCGGCGCGCCCGCTTACCCGCGCTCACTCGCGGCTCCCTCGGGAGTCGGAGCCGGGCACACAGGAGGAGAACAGCGCCGCTGAAGAGGCCAGGGGAATGCAATCCCTACGGCGTCCAGCCAGGTACCTCCGTACTCTCAATGTCCAATATCGTCGGGCGGGCCTCGTATCATAGCGCTCCAGCCTCTCGCGCCCTGCGCGTTCACAGTTCGCTTGATATCTCGGCCTTCGCTCGGCCTCCGCCCGAGCACAGCAGCGGACCGGGCCAGGATCGAAACCTCTTCTCCTTCGTGGTCGCGAAAGTCTCTCGGGCACTGAACAAGTCCGGGGGACCCCAGCGCTACCTTGGTGATGTCTCCGGTCGTCCGTTGGCCCGAAGGCGGCACAGGAGAAATGAAACCCCCCGAGGGAACCGGAGCTCTACCAAGAGTCGACCGCCATCTTAGGCGGCTAGCCACACCCCGCAATTGCCTGTTACTGAAACCATGGTTCCGCCTCCTCTCTAAAGCCTGCTGTTTTTCCCTGGTCACAAAAAAGTGACCATCACTTACACTGTTAAATCCTAAAAAGAAGATACACATTTCCATACACTTTATGAACAGCTGTAAGTAAACATCATGGCCGTCCACGGCCCGGCACTTAACATTCCATTTGCTGTCCATAAACAAAACTTGACACTTGAACTAAAATTCTGTAATATAGCACCATACCACTTTAAAACATCTATCAGAAAATTCCTTTAAGCCAGTTCAAACATTTACAATTCATAACAACCTTTTTTATTGAACGGCGTTAGTGGGGATTTGCTGCAAACCTATATGCTAACAAGTATCAGTGTGCTTTGTAACACTAAGGAGGCTGTGATGACAACCCTCCGCTTACCTCAGGTCCTGTTGGATTGGCACCTACCAATTCACATAATCATCCCTGCCAGCAAGCCCGCTAAAAATGCAGTGCTGTGGCCCCATTTCTAAAGGAGTATGTTGAAAAACCTTTTCCTTGATATTCTGCCTCCAAAAGGGCCCACCTCAGGATGCTTCTGAACTGAAATTGGGTGAGAGGCTTGCCAGCTTGGTGAACTAGCAAGTATCCAGGTTGTTTGAGTCAGCAAGCCATATAAGCCTCTAGCAGCTCGATAAGGCAGTACTTTGGGTCTCCCATAGAGTTACTACTCCATTACCATTGTGCTCCATTTTCAAGCATCTCACTGTAGGGCAATCCTTCTCCTGACCCACTTATAGATCTCCAAACCTCAATGCTCTGTATAATTAGTCATTTTTTGCTTTTGCTAATAACTCTGAAGTGCTGAATGTTCCAAAGAAGGCTAGCAAAACATGGTGGGGTACATAAACTCTTCATACATAGAGCTACAGGTGACATTGAGTGCCCCTACTAGCCCCTTTAGAATTTCAAAGTCAATAATTGCCCTATGGTCTAGTGTCTTCACCTAATGCCTTGCCCATACCATCAGGGCTGCCTTTAGTGGGAAAGCTGTTGTCTGATCTTCCTCTCATTTTAGTTCTATTAAGTGAGGTAGAACCGCAAAGTGTCTCGAAACCCTTGCATGTAATTTCCTATTGTCTTTAGCGCCCTGCACAAACTCCTGCACTTTTCTAACAGGAATTCCCCCAATCTCAGGTAATGGCTCACTGACCTGAACATGTGATAATTCTCCTAAGGCCATCATTCTCTTCTCCACCGCAGCACGTGCCACCATTCTGCCTTGAAGGGTGTCATCTCTTCAATTGCCTGGGAGTAAAATGCCTGAATTTTTGCCAACTGAAAATGGGAAAAACCATGAGGGGCTACGTTCTTCACCCCTTTGAGATGGCACCCAAGAAATTCAACATTTTTTAACATACAAACCTCACCAACTCCCTCAACAGCCCCACCAAGACAGGGTGAATCCCAGACTGGCAATTAATAGCCTGCACCACAGCAATGATGCCTGTCCAGAATGTTATCTTTCTATTAGCTTGCTCTTGCAGCCACAGATGGAGCAACAAGACAATGGGGATCATTTCTAGTACAGTGATGTTTTTTGTTAGCCCTGCTTCCTCCATGCGTTAAGCCATCTAGCTGCGTAACACTCTCTATCCAGGATGACACTGAAACCCTATCTCCCAGATGAATCAGTTTATGTAATTCAAACTACGAAAACTTTGGAGATAGTTTTGTTCCAGAGTTATACCACACCATCATGGTAGCCCATATTGAAAGTTGAAACATAAGAATAAAGAGTGGGTTCAACTTAGATTCAACACTAAAACTTGCGTGTCATCTCTGTTCTTCTAGAGCACACAGAAGCTGATTATTGATCGACAAACTCATCTCACATGATGTAAGATCTTTAGTGGGTTGATTCAGATTGAATATATTCTCTCTGGGAGTCAGAGCAATGAATTGGAAAGGTAACAGAGGGGCATATGTACAAGAAAATGCCGGAGCGTGGTGCTATGCCAAATTTGACACCTTCCTGCACATAAACAATCAATAATGGCGATTTGCTCTTTTTGTGTGTGCTGCAGAATGCAGCACACATAGAAGGACAAAAAACGAGGAGAAATTAATAATTTCTCCTCATATTGCCATTATAAGACCAGGTATTACCTGGCCTTAATTTTTGGCACTGCCCCAGCCTTGTAAATCTAGGGCAGCGTCAAAAAGCAATGGGTGTTGTAGTGAAACGCCCATAGCAACACCCATTGCACGCCCCTTTGCCTCAGAGGACTGAGGCGGAAAGGGGCATAATACAAGGTGGCGTTAAGCCACCTTAGATGGCATAGCGCCACCTTGTAAATATGGGGAATGGCGCAACGCCACCGGAGCGTCCAAAAAAGTGTTGCTCCGGTGGTGAAAGGGGCTTGTAAATATGACCCAAAGTCTGCTCTGCTTTGTATCATTGTGCAATGGAAGTTGTAGAGGATTAGGAATTTTCTCTGCCCCCTCTGTAGAAAGATCCAAACACAATTCTTCAGACCAATTTAGTTGACGCTACCAAATTTTAATAGATGGGAGGCTTTTTAATTTTCTGGAAGCATTGGTTAAAGAGGAATGTTTAAACACTTAAACAATGTGACAACAAGTAACTGAGTCAATCCAAATATTAGCCATTGTCAAAGAATGCTATCAGCCCCCATCTTATTTGTGATAGATTTTATGGACAGATCAATGATGAAATCCAAGGATGACTTTGTCCCATGTGACCCATCTCTGCCACTAGTTGGCTCTGTACCTCCTATGCCTGTGTCAATACAAGATCATTGGTAAGATAAAGACTTTTAAGGATACTTATGGAATGATTTAGTCCTGGGCGAAGCTAGTAAAAAATGGTACAAATGATATTTGTGTCTGCTTTAGCATTAGCTCTCATCGGATGCTGAATGTAAATTGTGCTTCCTCTGTAGATTTGTGCGCTCATGAAAGTGTTTAACATGAGCATGGGTACGTTTCACTTGTTTTTAAAAATTGGGCCATCATGGCCCAATTTACAAATAACATTTATCCCAATGTCAAGGGTAGGTTTTTCCAACTCTTAAAATGGGATTCTGAATGGTGTCGTTTCGGCTTATGGATGGTGTCTTTCAGGCGTCACTTCCAAATTACGAATTGGTATCTTATGGAACAGTGTTATACAACTGAAATCCGGTCACAAAACATTGATTTTTTTTTAACAACACATCAAAGGGAGTGGTAATGCATTTGCAAAAGGAAGGAGGAGCTCCTGGGAACACTTCCCCTTTGTAAATGTAACCAAAAAGGTTTGCTGAACAGTAGGCAGTGGTCCAGGGGACAAGCAAACAAAAATATAGGGTAAACTTTTTTTTTTTTTTTAATGCAGTCCTGTTATCCTTAAGGAAAACAGGCTGCATTGAAAAAAAATCTTTGATGGACAGAAAAGCAGTCACCAACATGATGGTCTGTTGATCCCAGCAGGCCACCATTCCTGTGATTTCCTCCAGTCATAGTGAGTTGCAATTTTCAACCTAATGCATTAATATGCATGATGTAGGTCAGATTCTGAACCATTACGATTCAAATTTTTAAGGACCAACTTATTAATACATAGGTCGGTTCTTAAAAATCCTTACTGATCACAAATATACTGCTTGTATTTTGTAACCAGTGTTTTGCAATCAGATATCCCTACACTTGGCTATAGTCTTTTTGCCTAACAGTAGCAATACTAAAACATTAATAACATATAAAGGATGTTTAGGGCTACTGCCATTTGCGTAGGCAAGTGATTAATTAATTACATCTGCAAACTTGATATAATTGAAGACCATTTGTCATAAGAGCATTTATCCATTTTCTGTCAGTTGTTTTTTTTACACTTCTCAAAAACGGGGATGCTGCCAGAATCTATTTAATCCAACGTTAGATGAAATAGATGCCAGCAAAGCCCCTTATGATGACTAAGGGGCTCATTACGATGGCGGGCGGAAGCACAACCGCCGTGCTGGCGGATGCAAAAACCACCAGTTACCGCCGGCACGCAGCAGTCCACACGCCCGCCCAATTACGATGCGAAAAGTAGGCCAAACACCGCCGGCAAGCCAGCAACACCGTCCGCCATCAAAGTGCGCCCGTACACGTAGCGGCGCAGCACAACTGACACACACCGTCCGACGAAACACGTCCCGCCCGGCGCATAAATTACGATGCCGCAAACAAACGGCTCCCACGGCCAAGAGATACCGTACGACAAACCAAAGCGGTAACACGGACGCCGAGCACGGACAACGAAGAAGCGGCTCCTCCGAGCATGAATCCAGCACTGCAGGCCCTCCCCATGCTCCTGCTGATGCACCACCAAGGACGCAACGTACCGCGGAGACGCAGGTAGGCACACACACAACAAGTGCACGCAAACAGCGCACACAGTGCAAGGGCGGAAAAAGCGGACAACCCCCCACCAGCGCGTGTACAACACACATCCACCATTGCATCCACATATGACACACAGGCCAAATCGTAACATCGCGTAACACATGTGTACACACCACCTGGGACTAGGAACCAACGACCCCGTCACGGCCCCAAAGCGGCGATGACGCCGCCACACATGCGCACAACGCAGAGGCCAACCGCAGCGCCATGCATGCGTCGCACACAGACACAGGGACACAACCAAGCAGCACACACATCAGCCCCACCCCGAACGCACATGACACGTGACAGGCCTGCCACAGACATGTCCCCAACGCCCAATTCACGACAACACCCAACGCCACACAACCGACGCACACATGTCAGTGAAGTCACGCAACAGCAGGACACACCCCAGTGTAACAAACATGGCGAAGCACACAGCGGCGGCAACACCAACTAGGAGAAGCAGGGCCCCTTCGGGAAGAGGAACGCCAGTACCACACTGAAACACCCATACCACCCTGCACATATGAAAAAGACATATAAAACGGAACACCAAAGAGCCCGGGGACCGACAACAGGTGGCCCAAGAATAACATTCACACACAAGGCCCAACGCAGAGCGGAAAGGCAGCCTGCCGCCCACACAAGGGAGAGCAGACAGCACTGAATGACCTTCCATTCCAACTCCGAAACCACAGCCCTACGACAGAAGCCGGTGAATACAGCCATTGTCCAAGAATAGACCAACACAGGCATGCCGAGGAGACCGACCACAGGGCAGATAGCGCATATCACAGAAGCACACAACGGACGGGGAAGAAAGAAGAAAACACTCCCCCATGTCGGCCACATGCAAGTTAATTGGAAGGAGTCACACATCACTGACCTTGAACTGTCTGAGAAGCATGTGGGAAGAGGGCCCGTGTCCTCCAAACAAGCCAACAGAACACAAGTCCTGTCTCCCTACGACTACACAGAGCTCACAGCAACCTCGGAGCGTGCACATTGCAGACTGCACACACAGCCGGAGCACGCCACCACAACGCACCGCTGCGAAATGGCAACCGCAACACACCTACCCAACTACGCCGAACAGCTCAAGCTGTACAAAACCAACCTGTTTCATACATTGGGATGCGATCTCCTGTCCCTGCTGAACGTAAGTTACCGACTGACTTACCGCATCACATTGTTCAGCTGCGTCATGCCCGTCTTCTACTGTCGGAGGTGTCCCTACCAGCATCCCGTGGAGATATGCCTCTCCAACCCGGCATGTCTGAAGGCGGACCTGCTACCACTACTCCTCCCTCTGGACGCACACGACAGGGCCTGCTCTGCCTATGGGGGCATGGCGTATGTGGCCAACATCGCACCCGCACTGAAATGGGACCACTGTGCCTCCACACGACGGATCATCGAGAACAGCTACATCGAATGTCACCCAGCATGCCCCATCATGGTCCTCCAAGGGACAACTTACGAACAACACCTTGACAGCCACCATCCGCTACATTGGCTGGCAAACATGTACACCACCAATGACATGGAAGCCCTGCTGGACGGCATCGCATAACTGACAACCTGTCAATTCGTCGGACCACAACGCAGGTTCCCCGATTGACCTATGATGTCCAACCCCGCACCCATGCTTAGCTTCCGCACGGACTGGCCAGTCACCACCACAACAGCCATACCAAACGACCGGCAACTGTAACCACACCATCAACGACATCGCCATGACATCGGATATGACCGGGACATGCACACTGTTCCCCATCACATCCAGGAACACCGCATGCATCGTGGGAGGCAGTGGCATGGGCTCTGTGTATCGCACCCACATGGACGGAACTGCACGAACAACCAGGACACGACATGGATCCAGCGCCCATGGACACACACACCGCTCAGTGGACATGAATAGGTCGCCTGGAGTCTGTGGGTGCTGCACCCCTCCCACCCCCGCCCCGGGAATCCCATACCAGGACCTTTGCATGGACGACAAGTGCATACAACAACAACACGACCCCAGTGACTGTGACATGTCCAGTAACCACCACAGTGCAACAACAAGTGGCACGCCGCTGCATGCACGCAAGCACATGCCCTGATGTCATCTCACATGCACGCGTGCATGAGGAACAACCGCAGCAAACCTGTCACATGGAACTGAGATGGACTGTGCCCATGATGCCAAGCGGTCTGGTAGGCTACATGTATACCGTCTGTGTCAAAGTCCGCAGCTCCGCAGCTATACGTAAATGTACATTAGCACAGCCTTGGCCAAGCAGATGTCACTCTGAAGCCCACATCCCACATGCAACAGCCAATCACATGTAACCCCACACCCTATCCCATTTGCAATCATGCTCAGTATATCCTCAACATGTATTCCGCTGCCAGTAGTGTCCACTATACTGCATCACAGAGGACAGAAGACTCAATATAATGTTTGAAACCAAAACTGTCTCCACTGACTCATTTCACAAGTACGAATGAGAGAGGATGAGAGTATGGGAAGTACACGGCAGTCGTGACATGACCATGTAGTCCACTGGTATTGGATGTCAACGCAAATGAGTAGCACTACTGTGGAAGACACACATGTGTCGTGTGAAGTCGTATGGACGCAGTGCTCAGGTGGGTGGGTGCGACGGGTAGATGCGCACATGCCAAGTTGGAGCACGCCGTGTTGGGAGGGCTCATGAACAGTACACCACCGCTTCCCTGGGCATTGTGAGAGGACACCTGTCGGGGGGAGTGAACACGTGTGTGCACAGCAGCCGGGCACACGTACAAAGCGGTACCAGGCGCACCTCAGCCCACCCTCTGTGGACAAGCTGGATCCTGTTGTGCGCCCGCCATGCCCCTTGACAAGGCACACACAGCCCCAGTCGACCAGGTGTAACCCCAACATAGTCAATCCGCACAGGCGATACAGGGCACGGGATGGCAGTGGAGCATGGTGTGTGAGAGGTCTCCTCGCGCTCCTCCTGGTCATATCACGCAGGCAATAGAACCTCAACGTCTAGCATGGCACAAGTCAAATGGAAGTGTAGGGGGACGCACCACAGCACGAGCAGCACTGACGTCACGGGAGGTGGCTCGCACCATCCCATCCATTGCCCATCATACCAACCACGACACATGCCATTGCGACTAAGTGCAAGCGCGTGCGCCACCACCCCCGAGCCCTCCCCAGAGAGGCCAAAGAGTGAATGTGTGGGCCATCAGCCACAGACGGACGCGGCCTGGCCGCAAGGGCAGCCACAGCCACTGGGTGTCGCAGGTGGCGGATCCGGAAGGCGAAGACTGTGATGCATAGTCCATGCAGGCCGGGTCTCCATTTGGGGCACCACGCAGGTGGACGGCGTCCCGCCACACATCATACCCTGAGACAGCCCACTCGTGCAACTGGACCCACACATACACTCCTTGCCCTCTCTGGTGCGAGCTTGGGGCTGCCTGTGCAGGCGCTAGCCTCGCAGGTGAGCATGCATATTGGGGAGCGAGGGGAGGACATGAGGGCTGGGGCGAAGATGACTGTATCACTGTCAGTAAGTACAAGGGATGACCCAGATGTGGAAAGGAAGAGACGTGTCCCGTGTGTACTGCAACTAGTCGCCAATCCAACTACCCCCCATGTCCGGAATGTAAGCCCGCACCTAGGCCCGCCCATCCGCCACATCGAACATACCACCAGCACGACAACCTTCCCATTCGAAACACTGACTGGGGGTGGCGACCAGTGTACAATCATGTGTAGCCTACCCACGCGTACATGTGGGCCCTCCATGATCCATGTCACCTGCGGCAAAGTCATGACATGCGCAATGAGGGAAGTGAGGAGAGCTGTCCGCCCCACGCGCAGAAGGTGCATCAGCTCCACAGACCCAGCAGCGAGTCCAGCAGGGGTCACATGTGCAGGGGCAGCTGTGCCTGGTGTGAAGGCACATGCATATAGACAGCACATCGACCAATGTGTAGTCTGCCCACATCTACAGTCCATCATCATGCGGACATAGGAATTTAACACAGGGCAACACATCTTCAGTTGGTGCACCCACCGTGACCAACAATGCGCAATCATCGACGTACCCGCCCTGTGCATGGCCCCCCACCCAACGGAGGCACATCCAGTGCCACCATCCCACACACACAAGCCTTCCACGGAACATGCTGTGTCCAATGGTCAGTACAGAGTCAGCGCCCATCTGGTGGATCCTGAACAGGAGACACATGCACACACATGCCAGCTCCCACTGTGTACGTCTGCCACCTGGCACGTGCAATGTAACCTCTCACCTGTGACGTGTGACTGCAAGCACACAGCCGTCTTGGCATGGGGCTGTCAATGTGGACACCTGTCAATGTTTCGGGAGGTGTGATCCGTACAGTGCTGTACATAGGGTGCAGTGCTGACACCTACTACTGTCTCATATCCCCTCGTGCCACAGGTCCCACTTGTTTTGGCCGCTCAGCCTGTGCCCACATCGTCGTCGTCGTGTGCCATACTCATCCAGCCGCGGAAGCAGTTCCATGCTCAGCAGACATTCATGTTGCCGTGGCGTTGCCGCTTGACGGATATGCAGTCAGTCCCCATCAGCACGCCCCGCAAGTCATTGGGGCCTAGATCCCCATGTGCATGCACATGGCAGTGGTTTGTATCACTAGCCATTGCCATTGTTGGGAGACCTGTGTAAGTGTATTGTGGCCGTGCCGTCCCAGCTTGACAGCTGGGCTGTGGCTCATGTGCTTGCTCAGTCATGTCAGTGATGTGTATGCGAAATTGCTATGTGTCGTGTTGCTTTGACATGTGTCCTCTGCCATTGTCCCTAGGCGGAGACCGAACATTGACCGCCCATACCAATTGCTGGCGGACATGGACGATACAGAGGTTATTAGGAAGTTTCGGCTGGACAGGCCAACCCTGCATCGACTGTGTGCCATGTTAGAACCCCATCTCCGTCCCCGCAGGGTGTATCCGACTGCTGTCACCCCCACGGCTAAGGTGATGGCCGCCATGCATTTCTTCGCCACTGGGTCATTCCAGCACACAGTGGGCATTGGAGGAGGGATGTCCCAGCCCATGTTCAGCAAGGTGCTGAGGGATGTACTGGCAGCCATGATGCTGTACCGAAACAGGTACATCCGCTTCCCCAGGGCTCGTGAATTGGCGGCAGTGAAGGGTGCATTCTATGCCCTTGGCAGAATCCCACACGTCGTTGGAGCCATTGACTGCACACATGTCGGCCTTGTTCCACCACAGGCCACTGAGCACCTGTACCGCAACAGGAAGCACACGCACTCCCTGAATGTGCAAGTGGTGTGCCTTGCGGACATGGTGATCACCCACGTGTGTGCAAAGTTCCCAGGCTCGGCCCATGACGCACACATAATGCGCAACAGCATCTTGCCACGACTGATGTCCAATATGCAACAGGATCGTGCCTGTATTGTCGGTGAGTATGTGGAGTGGTGTAGCGTGCTGGTTGTGCGATGCTGTCCCCTGTCCAGTTGGAATTGCAACGGTTCTCTGTGTCCCTCACACCCAGGTGACTCTGCGTACCCGAATGGGGCATGGCTGCTCAGTCCATTGAGGAATCCTCGCACCCCAGCAGACGATCTCTACAATGAGGCACATGGGAGGACCAGACGTGTGGTTGAGCGTACCTTTGGCCTCCTCAAGTCCAGGTTCAGGTGCCTGGACCGCACCGGGGGTGCGCTGGCGTACTCCCCACAGAAGGTGTGCCGGATAGTGGTGGCGTGCTGCATGCTGCACAATCTGGCCATTCGGAAGCAGATCCCCCTCATCGTGGATGACGGAGATCAACCAGGGCCCCAGCCCGCAGACCAGGACAGCTCGAGTGAGGAGGACAGCGGAGAGGAGGAAGCTGGTAATGTGCGGCAGCAGCTCATCGCCCGCTACTTCACTTGACGGTGAGTGTCCATGTACGACGGCTGATGTGGCTGTATCTGTGCAGGTGTGTGTGTGCTGTGTCAGGGTGGCCGTTTGTTCACTGTGTGCTGTGTGTCAACGCTCCATGGCCAGGGTAGTATGCCACTGTTGGTGGCTGTGGCATTGTGCCCTATTGCTCTGTGCGATGTGTGTACATTGCTTGTAGTTGTTGACATGTACTGTGTGATGGGTGTGTGACACACTCATTGAATGTGCTCCTGTTCTGTCTCCCACCCCTAGGTCCCTACAGGCCCTCCGGATTCAATTGCCATGCCACGCATCAGGTGCCTTTCCGCCCAAGGTGGCCGTTGTATTCCGTACAAATAAAACACAGGGCACAAACAGCAGTTAGTGTAAAAGGTGCATTTATTACAAACTGTGACATGTGATTGTGTGTAAGGTGATGACAAAAGTGGTGCGTGCAGTGACAATGAGCTGTCGGTCATGGCTGCGTGATGCTCAGGGTGTACCCACTGGTTCTATGTCCATAGTCCAACACACACATGCCATCCAGATGGCTGTGTGGAGTGGGATCGTAGTCCAAGTCAATGCAGTGGCTGGTCAAGGAAGGCTGGCGGAAGGCTGGCTGGCTGCCTCACTTGCGTTTGGAGCGTGCGAAGTCCTCCCGGGAGATCTGTTTCCACTTCGGACGGCCCCTTCCACGTTTGCGAGGGGGGTGCCTGCTTGCGACATGCTGGTGGTTGAGGTGTGCTCACTGGCTGTGGATGCAGGGGAACTGGACACTGCTGCTCCACCCTGCGCCCCGGCAGGTGGTGGCGGAGGGGAGCTGCTGTCCCTGGCTGTGACCTCACCGCCACCACCAGCTGGCCCATGAGGTCCACGATTTGGCCCATACGGGCGTCCATGGACCTCAGCACCCCCAGCACCTCACGCGTGTCTGAAGCAGACCGGACCCATTGTCCTTGGGCCTCTTCATAGGCCCCAAGGACTCTGGCCATTTGAGGCAGGGCATGGCTCCCAGGGGAGGCTGGCGTTTCCCTGACCCTGCTCCTCCTACCAGTCCTGCTGCCACCGGCCTGCCCACTAGCCACATTGCTCACCACGGTCCTCGCTGTGGCTCCCAGGGTGGATCCAGTCGGCCGGGCCACCACCTGCGCTGGGGCTGGTGCCAGCGAAGACGTGGTGGTGGTGGCGGCGGTGGTGGTCGGTGCGGCGATGGTGGCGGTTGCGGCAGTGGTAGTGGCCACAATGACCGTGGGTGTGGCCGCAACGACAGTGGCAGCAGGGGGCTGGGAATGTTCAGCAGCCCTGGATGATGGGTTGGTGGGTAGGAGAGGTCCTGGGGAGCGGCTGGGCCCTGCCACACCAGATGGGCCTGCTTGGTGGTCCGTGTCCGAAGAGGAGGACAGATCCTCCAGATCCGTGTGTCCTCGTTGGGGGCTTGTAGGCTGGCTGTGCTGGCTGCTGGCTCCATCCCCAGCATCCAGCAGTTCGTCACCTGTGGAGAGAATGAGATTTGTTATTGTGTTGCACCTGGCGAAGTATGTATTTGTCGTCTGACATTAACAGTTCGTGCAATCTCGTACATGGGTTTCCCGGAGGCGTGTGTGTGGCTGTAGCATCTGTAGTTGTGTGTGCTTGGCAATGGGACTGTGTGCTGTGCACATGTGGCATGGGACGGATTGGCCATGCCGATGGGTGTGTTGCTGTGCCCCTACTTATTGTGACTCTGGTGTATGCGGGCTCCTGGCCCATCCTGGGTCTGGTTTGTACTTTGCTTTTGGTGTTCAGATGGGACGCTTAGGAACGCATATGGCAACATGGGGGCCATGCCCCAGATTCGCATTTGGGAGGGGATATGCTTTTGGGGTCCAAATGGAACGCTTAGGAACGCATATGGCAACATGGGGGCCATGCCCCAGATTCGCATTTGGGAGGGAATATGCTTTTGGGGTTCAAATGGAACGCTTAGGAACGCATATGGCAACATGGGGCCATGCCCCAGATTCGCATTTGGGAGGGGATATGCTTTTGGGGTTCAAATGGAACGCTTAGGAACGCATATGGCAACATGGGGGCCATGCCCCAGATTCGCATTTGGGAGGGGATATGCTTTTGGGGTTCAAATGGAACGCTTAGGAACGCATATGGCAACATGGGGGCCATGCCCCAGATTCGCATTTGGGAGGGGATATGCTTTTGGGGTTCAAATGGAACGCTTAGGAACGCATATGGCAACATGGGGGCCATGCCCCAGATTCGCATTTGGGAGGGGATATGCTTTTGGGGTTCACATGGAACGCTTAGGAACGCATATGGCAACATGGGGGCCATGCCCCAGATTCGCATTTGGGAGGGGATATGCTTTTGGGGTTCAAATGGAACGCTTAAGAACGCATATGGCAACATGGGGGCCATGCCCCAGATTCGCATTTGGGAGGGGATATGCTTTTGGGGTTCAAATGGAACGCTTAGGAACGCATATGGCAACATGGGGGCCATGTCCCAGATTCGCATTTGGGAGGGGATATGCTTTTGGGGTTCACATGGAACGCTTAGGAACGCATATGGCAACATGGGGGCCATGCCCCAGATTCGCATTTGGGAGGGGATATGCTTTTGGGGTTCACATGGAACGCTTAGGAACGCATATGGCAACATGGGGGCCATGCCCCAGATTCGCATTTGGGAGGGGATATGCTTTTGGGGTACATGCTGTGAGCCATGGGTGCCGAACGTGACATGTGTTGTGGCAGCATGACAGTGCATGGTTTGAGGTGTGTGCATGCTTGACATGGCCTGCATATTTGCTGTCTGTTGTGATTACTGGACATGGCATTGGACGCATCGTTATGAGTGAGTGATGGTTGTGTGCCAGCCAACGTATTGCAGTTGTCCCATCTCCTTGGTGTGCGTGCTGCCCTGTGCCATGTGCATCACTGCGGTGCTCGGGGGGTGTGGCCCATGTTGTGTGTTGTTGCTCACAGTGTGTCGTGCGCTTCATTGACTTCTGGCACATGGTTGGTCATGGGCATGTATCTTAGCGTGACTGCTGTATGTGTGGCAGCTGTGCGGATGACATGCCTTTCATGAGACTGGGGCTGACGGATGGGATGGATGGTATGTTGTATGTGCATGGTGTGTCTGTGTGTTTGATGGGTTCAGTGGTGTTCGTGTGCATTTATGTTGTTCCGCTCTGTTGCGTCTAGTGTTGTTTGTCTTACATAGGCGTAGTTGTGGGGTGTGTGGTTGACAGGCAGTAGGGGCTACATGGACAGGACTTCAATGGTGTTTCGGTTGTGTGTGATGAGTTGCACAGTGGCTGCCGTGTGGTACTATATTCAGTGTGGCTTGTGCATGCAGACGTGGCTCCTTGGGTGTTGCTATGTCTGTGATGGGTCATGTGGGGTGTGAGTCTGTTGTTCATGTCCGTGTGCACATTGTTCACTAGTTCGTGACGGTGGGTGGTGCTGCGTGTTCGTCTGCTACGTGACATGTCCCATGTGTTGGTCGTGTTACGGTCCTCATGCCTCCAGTAATCCAGCCCTGTCCAGTTTCCCACCTGCAAGTTGTTCGTGCGTGCACTGTACTGGATGCCACATGGCTCTAAGCGGGGGTGCTCCATGTTGCAGGTCTGTGGGGGTGGGGGGTGTTGTGGGTCGTGGGGATGGCTGGACACCCACTGACACCGATTGCTGTGGACCGTGATGTCTGCCTTTCGGCTGTCGTTGTGCACTGCGGTGGCTGACACGTGGCTGTGGGGTGTGGGGGATGCTACTCCTTGCTGTGCTGTGGGACTAGGGGCCTGGTGTGTGTTGTACTTGGGCTGTCCACCGTCCCACCCACTGCACTTTGTGTTCCTGCCACTTACCTGTTACTTGTCGGTTAGTGCAGCTGTGGCGGACACATGGGTGTGGTGGGTGCTCGTTGTGGCGCTTCTGGCATATTTGGGGACCTGTTGGTGGTTACGTGGCTGGCTGAGTGTACACATGTCCCCACGTATGTTACAGTTGTTCGGTTTGGGCTGTGTGTGGTGGTGTCTGTTGCATGTGTGTGTGATGTGTTGTGTATTGTGTGCTGGACATGGGGGTGTTTGTCCCTGGGAGCTGTGGCATGGTGGTAGTGCATGTGAGTACATAGCGGTGTGCTGGTATACATTAGTTTGTACTTACCAGCCTCCACTCCCCCTGCTAATCCGGCGAGGATCTCCGGATGTATTATGACTCGCAACTTCTCCTCCCACGCTTTGAAGGTCTTGAATAGCGCGGGATTCCCTCCGCCAGTGACGGCAGCCAGCTCTCTGTTTTTGCCCTCCTTCTTCTTGACCAGGCTCTTTACGTCATTCCAACGTTTGTTTATTTCTCCTCTGTTCCTGGGCAGGGTCCCGACTGCATTGACCTGGTCTACGATCCGGTTCCACATTCTGTTTCTGGTGGCTAGTGGTGTGTGCTGGACCATGTTCCCATAGATTTGTGGGTACACCTTGATGATCTCGTCGACCATGACCGTCAGCTCAATGGGCGTGTACTTGGGCATTCTTTGTGGTGCCATGGTGTTTGTGGTGCTGGTGCGGTGTGTGTTGTGTAATGTGCAGGGGGTTTGTGGTGCAGGTGTTTGGTGGTGGTGGTGGTGGTGGTTGTGATGTGTGCGTTTCTGTGGTGTGCTGCTGTCCTTGCTGTGTCACTGTGTCCTCTCCTCTCCTCTCTGGTTTGCAATGTAGCAAGGGGTTGTGGTCTGTGGGAGTGCTGCTTTTGTACTCACCTATGTGGGTGTGTCCTCATGGTCTGTTGTTTTCAGGTGTGTTGTGTCTGGGGTTCTGGCCTTTGTATTTTTTGTTTGTCCGGGGGTGTTTTCGGGATGTGTACTGTGCTTGTGTATTTGTGCGTGCCTTGCTGTGTGGACTTGTTGGCCATGTTGTGTGCTATTGGTTTTGTGAGCGGATGGTTTCTGTGCAGGTACGTGGGCGCCATGGCTTCTGCCGTGTCGATTCTCATCGGCGTTGTTTGTGCTGGCGGGTGGTATATTTGTGGTTTTCCCGCACTCATGGCGGTGCGATCGTAATTTCACGTGCGGTGTGTCGGCCGTGAGGGCGGGCGCTTTTGTGTTGTCGTGCGTGTTTCCGTCCGTGGCGGGCGGTTTGACTCCGACTCGGACGTTGGCGGGCGGTATTTTGTGTGATTTTTCCGCCGATGGCGGTTTTCGGTTTGTGTAATCGTAATGGCGTGGTCGGTGTTCAGACGGTGTGTGCGGGCGGATTTTTGCCGCTTCCATGCCTGGCGGATTTTTTTACGCCGGGTATCGTAATGGGCCCCTAAGTTATTTAAGGCCGAATTGGTTGTACTTAAAGGATAGATCGAAAACTGGAAGTATTTATTGGACAAAATATTAGAAGCCCTGATGAAGCGAGACACTTGCGAAACACGTGTTGGCTTGGCTGTCGAATTTATGTGTTTAACTGAAGAATTTTGAAAAATGTGAAATGTGAAGAAGTTTGCAAATAAAGACTCTATTCGGACCTTCATATTGCTACATGTGTCCCTCTCAGATTATATATATTCACTGAAAAAAATTAAAGTTACAGGGTCGTTATAGTTAGGAAATAGAATTTAAAACAAATTAGAAATTCACTGAAAAAAACAAAGGTTACAGGGACATTAGTGTTACACTCAGATTTCACTTGTACAAAGCCATAGAAATTCAGCAGTAATAGTTGGTGTGAACTGTCAAGCTGAAAAAAGGGAGTTAAAAAAAAAATGTGTTTCCCATGTTAATTCCCATAGAGATCTTAGTCACTACTACAGCGGAAACCGCAGGATGGAATTACACCAAATTTTGCGGAAAGGTAGCTCTTGGTCCAGAAAAAACCCTTTTTGTAATTTGGTGTAAATCCGTTCAGGAGTTTTCCAGGAGTGTAAAAAAAAACAAATTTGTATATATAGGAACGCGGATCCCCTGAGGATCGGACAGTCGTCGTGCTGAAATGTGATTGGCTGCCAACACTTCAACCAGGAAGTGTAGGCAGCCCTCTTAGGACTTGGCTTCAGCCGAGTCCCACAAAAAAACGTTAAAAAAAAGGAGAAGGGGGCAGGGTAGGAATTCCCTGACCCCTTAGGCCTCTTGGAGGGGCCTGGGGCAAAAAAGCATAATTTTTTATTTTCCACCGGGAGTCGCGCTGGATCCGCGACTCCTGCTGAAAAAATTAAAGAAAAGAAGCACAGGCTCCCCTCTGCTTCTCTACTATTTAGCCCCCAGGTGGGCCAGGTCCTGGGGGCATGCAGGATTAATAAAAGGAGGGGGATGCATGGAGCCCCCTTGCTGTGGCTCTTTTAAGAGCCGGGGACCACCACTTCCCCAGGGCTTTTTTAATATATTGGAGGGAGGTCGCGCAGACCCCCCTCCTGGGCTCTTTTGAGCACTGGGGATCACCACCTCCTTGGAGCTTTGTTTTCAATTTGAAGGAGGGACCATACGCACCCCCCTCCAGGGGCGAGTTCAAGCTCTGAGATCCACTACCTTCCCGGGAGTACATTTACAACAATGGATGGGCCACACGAACCCTCCTGGTGATCACCACCTCCCCCGGGGCCTTAAATGTAATTAAAACAGGGAGGGGGGCATATACGGTCCCGGATACCACCACCTCCATGGCCAGGCCCGTGAAAGTGAAAGGAGGGGGCCACGCAGCCCCCCACCTGTTGCTAATATTGGCCTTGGGTACTGCCACCCCCCAGGACCAGCTCCTGCTATGTCCCGGGCAACTCACTCCTGGGACATAGCTGTTTGCTGTGACTTGGCGGGAGTTTTGTCAACAGTGATGTAATTTGAGATGTCATCAGTGATGTCATCAGTGATGTCACTGACCATTTCATGAGAGATGTGATATGTGAGGTCATAAGCAGTGCATTGCAGAGCTGTAAGTTATAGCTGAGGTAAGTATTACTGCTGGGACCTTGAAGGTAATTCTTGGCATAAGGGAGGGCATGACTAGCAAAATGCAGACCCTAAAATGCTGGAAGTAATACTTGACAAATGGGGATCCCTATGGTAAAGTGCTGCCATACCGAGGTAATTCTTTGTCTCAGAGAATACAGCCATGGCATTTTGGGGTGGAGAGGGCAGGTTGGGGGGCAGCAATGCATGATAAAATGATGACTCTGAAATATTGGAGGCAATTCTTGATATACGGGTCACCCATTGTTAGAAATGGGATCTCTAGTTGGCAGAGGTATCACCCTATCCAAGTCGGGACTACCACTCTAGTCAGGGTAAGCTCAATACACACGTAGAGATAACCTGTGCTCACCCTCTGGTAGCTTGGCACAGAGCAGTCAGGCTTATCTAAAGAGGCAATGTGGAAACTATTTGTGCAACACACACACATAGTAACACAATGAATACAGCACAAAGAGACTCCACACCAGGTTAGACAAATAGACAATAATGTTACGAGCAAATCAAGACAAAATGACAAAAATCCAATAAGTAGAACTGGAGTTATGAATTTTTAAAGAAGATATAAAAATATAGTGCTTAGAGTCTTAAAGGGCCAACCTGGGATGTCTGGTTGCACTTAACTGGGGTAAATCCAAAGTTCAGGCCAACCGCGATGGAGCGCAGGTTGGATACAAGGACCAGCCTTGGACTGCTGAAAAAGTACCTTGGCTGGAGGCTGCGTGAACCTTGAGACCCAATGCAAGTAGCAGAGGAGGCATTGTGCCATTGTCGATCCCTTTGATGTAAGCGATGCATTGGTTCCATTCCACACAGTCGGCAAAGCGTCATCTTCCAGCCACACAGTCTGTCATCGTCGAGCCGCACAGTCGTCGAAGCGATGTTCTCGAGCAGCAAATGCATCAGAGTAAGAGAGGAAGCGTCGGTCTCCATCGCCGCAATGGAGACAATGCGTAGATTTTACTGGGTCAGCACAGAAAACTTACTTCCAAGGACCCAGGACTGGGTTGGCACCACTTCGCAGGTTGGGGTCTCACAGATGGTAGAGTCCAGGTGCTGTTGCAGGGTTGCAGAAAGTCTTTAATGTCCCTGAGACTTCAGAACAGGGTGAAAGCCAGCATGCCCTTGGAGTCACTCTAGGTTCAAGTGAGGTGGGTCCAGTTCTTCCAGAGCAGCAGTCCAGCAGAGTGGTAGTCCTTGTAGCAGCACAACAGTCCTTCCTCCTGGCAGAGTTCTTCACAGGTCCAGTAGTGTCTGATTTGATGGGGCCAGAGACCCAGTACCTTTACTCAGTTGTGCCTATGAAGTGGGAGTGACTTCAAAGAAGGGTCTTTGAAGTGCACAGAAGTCCTTTCTTCCCAGCCCGTCCCCAGACTAGCAGTAGAGGGTACTCAGACCTTTGTGTGGTGACAGGACGCTACCTATTCAGTTGCAAATGTCAGCTCCTCCCTCCCTTCCTGGCCAGGAAGGGCCATCAGAATGCTGATGAGTGCTCAGACACACCTAATCTTCCTGTGTTAGTGGCTGTCTAGAGGGAATGCACAAAGTGAAGCTGTTACCCACCCAAGATGTCTATTGGAGACAGGCTGCCGGCACACAGAGCAGTAGGAGCAGAAAAATGCCCAGTTTCTAAAAGTGGCATTTCTAAAACAGTGATGTTAAATTCAACTTTACTTGTAAAGAGTATTAATCATTACCATTCCAATGATACAAAACATTACACAGCTACTCCCTTCTAACCAGGAATTACAGGTTAACAGTCTATTAAGGAATTCCCAATGCTAATTGTTCAGAGGAATAGGCTTCACAGCAGTGAAAAACAAATGTGGGTGTTTGTCACTAGCAAGATATGCAAACTTAAAAGTACATGTCCTACATTTTACTTATACAGCACCCTGCCCAATGGGCTAACTAGGGCCTACCTTAGGGGTGACATATGTGTAATAAAAGGCGAGCTCAAAGCTTGGCACAGGGTCTTAAATGCCATGTTGAAGTGGCAGTAAACTGCACACACAGGCCCTTCAGTGGGAGTCCTGAGACAGGTTTGAAAGGCTACTTGTATGGATGGCACTATCAGTAAAGCAGGCCCACTAGTAGCATTTAATTTGCAGGCCCTGGGTATATGGTATACCACTTTACAAGCAAGCTATAAGTAAAATAAATATGCCAATTGTGTATACACCAATGTTACCATGTTTAGGGGAGAAGCACATGCACTTTAGCACTGGTCAGCAAGGGTAAAGTGCTCAGAGTCCTAAGGCCAACAAAAAGAATCAGCAAAAAGAGGAGGTAAGCCTGAAGCACTTTCTGGAGGTGAAGAAGGTGGCCCTTCCAGCTGCTACTGAAGACAGCTATGTCATCCAGCCATATAGGCAGCACAGCAGGCCTCCACACCAGCAAGGACCTGGTTCACCAACCTCTGGAAGGTGGCAGGGACATTCTTGAGTCCAAAGGCCCTAACCCTAAACTGATAGTGGCCCTCTGGAGTGACTGACCTCTCCTTTGCTACTTCTGTTAGGGTGATCTACCAGTACCCTTATGTAAGATCAAAGGTACTTCAGTACTGGGCAGCCCCTAACCTGTCAATAAGCTAATCAGCCCAGGGAATGGGATGAGCATCTGCCTTTCTGACTGAGTTTAGCCCTCCACGCAGAACCTAAGTTCAGGTGTGGTGCTAGTTGGGCCAGCTTTTGGTACCGGAACCACAGGACTACTGGAGAGTTCTATCACCCCCAACTCCAGCATTTTGGAAAACCTCCTTAATGCTGTCCCTAACCTTATCAGATAACCTGTAAGATTTGTTCTTGACAGGAAGGTTGTCTCCTGTGCACAGGTGGGTAGTCCCAGGGATGAGAGAGAACAGAGAGGAGTAGCAGTCCTTCTGCTATTCAGAAGTCAGACCGGGGGAAAGGATTACTCCCTCCACAGACCCATCTTTCTCCTTGGAGTCTAAGAGGTCAGGGAGAGATTCACTCTCCGCTTCATCCTCTCTATCTGTCAATAACAGCATGGAGAACTCAGACATCTCAAAGTGGGGCGTGAGGCAATTGACATGGAGCAGCCTGTGGGGTTGCCTAAGGGTCTTAAGGTCCACCAGGTAGTTGGTCCCACCATATCATAGGGCCAAGTCCAACAGTTTTAGAGGGCCCTAGCTCCACAGGTTCCATAACCCACACTTTCTACCCAGGTTGTAAGTCCACAGAGGTAGAATTTTGGTCATACCAACTTTGGTCATACCATTGTTTCATTACATCCAGACTGGTTTCTAAGTTGTCTGAAGCTTCCTTCCACAATTTAGCCATTTGGCTTCTGAAAGCCAGCATGTAGCTCACAACATCCTGGGGAATCTTACTAGGAGCCTACTCCTACCCTTCTTTCACCAAATTCAGAGGTCTTCTGACTGAGTGTCCATACAGAAGCTCCAACGGGCTGAAGCACTCTCTGTTCTGTGCTTCTGTGGCACCTCTCTGTATGCACACAGAAGGCATGGTAAGAGGATGTTCTACTTACTTCTCAAGGCCTCAGACAGCCTCTAATCATGCCCTTTAAGGTCTTGTGGAAACTTTTATTAAGCCCATTTGTTTGTGGATGGTAAGGAATGGAGAACTTGTAGATTACCCCACACTCCTTCCACATTGACTGTATATAAGCAGACATGAAGTTGGTCCACTGTCAGACACCAATTACTTGGGGAAACTCACTCGGGTAAAAATCTCCATCAAGGCCTTTGACACTGCAGGTGCAGTTGTGGTCCTCTGAGGCATTTCCTCTGGGTACCTAGTGGCATGATCCTTCAGAACCAAGATAAACCTGTTGCCTGAAACAGTCTGGGGATCCATAGGTCCAACAAGGTTGATGCCTAGCCTCTCAAAGTGTATGCCAATGATAGGCAAGAGATTAAGGGGGGCTTTAATCCTCTGCCCTGTCTTCTCACCGGCCTGGCAGGTCACATGAGTCCTACAGAGTGCATCTGAGGAGGTCTTAATCCTAGGCCAATAAAAGTGAGAGAACAAGCCTTGCAAAGGTCTTGTCTTTGCCCTTGTGTCCTGCCAGGGGTTTTTCGTGAGCGAGCTCCTGTAGCATTGAGGGACTCCCAAGGCCCTTGTTGTCCCATGCACAGGAGCCTTATGCTCACTGTAAAAGAGGTTGTCCTCCCAGTAAATGTGATGACTACCAGAGGCATCACTTGCTGCGTGGGCTTCAGCTTGTTGCCTCATGCCCTCAAAGGTTGGGCACTCCCTCTGTGCCCTACAAAACTCCTCCTTGGTGGGTCATCCTTCCACATGACACCCAGCAAGCTATGGAAAGTCACCAAGGGGAGCAATGCCCTCCTCAGTAGGTTCCAGGGCTGCCACCACTGGTGCCCCATCTACCTCACTGGGAAGACATTCAGGGGCTGGTTTCCCACTCCCTCTGCCTTTCCCCTTCTTAGCAGTTGGCTGGGCCATTCTTTCAACCATCCTGGGCAGCCATGGATGGACCTTGTGGTTGCACAGATCCAAAATACACATGAGCCTTGAGCTCCATTTCTTCCAGGTAGTGTGCTCAAGGTCATTACCAAGCAAATAGTCCACAGGCATGGCAGGCTCACTGCAACTTTCAGAAGAGCTGAACCCCCCCCCCACTCAATGGAACAAGGGCCACTGGATAGTGACCACAACTCAGTAGAATGTATGGGGAATTACCTGTTCTGGGACACCAGCTGACTCCTTACCATAGTCATGCTGGCACCTGTATCTCTCAGAGCCCCAACATTTTGCCCAGTGATGGTGACCCATTGCCTGTACTTTGTAGTACTTGAGGGCACATAAATGTTAGGAACCATCTCACTGTCACCCAGGGACACTAGGGTAATCCCACTAAACTCCCCCCCCATTAACTGGGACAAACTCCCCAGCATTACACTCACCACCCCTAGAACATTTCCTTCAGTGGATTGTTGTACTCTTTTTGGACACTTGGGATCCCCTTTGTAGTGTCCATACTCAAAGCACTCATAACACTTGGGAGTTTTGGGCTGCTGACTTTTGTCAGGGTAGTTTTTCTTCTGGTGGCCAGAGTGTGAAAGAGACCTTTTCCCCTGTCAGTTGTTTTGGGGGCCTTAAGAGAACTCCTTTTTATCACCCCCTCTCTCTTCTGTTGGGAACCCTGACCACCCTTTTGGGAGTCCTTCAGATACCTTCGTAGACACTCTGGTGCTGACTTAGATGTCCACCTCTTCAGCAAGCTTCCTGGGGTCAGAAAGCTTACTATCAACCAGGTGTTGACACAACTCTGGAAAACAAATATTAAGCATGTTCTCCTTCAAAATTAAGTTGTACAGCCCTGAATAATCACCAACCTTGCTGCCCCTCACCCAGCCCTTCAGTGCCTTGCTAGCATAGTCTGAGAAATCCACCCATGTCTGTGATGAGATATTGTGGCTAGCCCTGAACCATTGGCTATACTTTTCAGGAGTCAGCCCAAACTTACTGACCGAAATAGCCTTAATTGCAGTGTCGGCTGTATGGTTCCCCACCTCTAGTGTGAGAAGTGTGTCCCTCCCTACTGTGGGCATGTACCTTCATAAACTATCACAGGACTCCTCTGGGACCTTATGCACTCTTAGACCCATTTCATAGACTGCAAACCCCTTGTCTATGTCATCCCGCAGCAAATAACTGGGAACCAAAACCTTGGGTATCCGGACTCCGGCACACCTGTGGACACTGCAGGTATGCTGCCACCATTACTGCTTGACCCCACTTCCAGGGCTTTTATGTCCAGCTCTCTGAGGCTTAACTCATGGGATAGTTTTTTTCTCCTCAAGAGCTAACCTCCTCGAGGGGAGCTCGGCAAAAGGGCTACACTGTAGTGCAGCTCTGCCGACTGAGCTCCATAATCCACCCATAATCTGGCCATCTAAAGTTGCAGATGCAATGACAGCACCAGGATCGAACTGGTGCACCTGTGTGCCATGACAGATTCATAAATTGACAAGATCCAAAGTATGGGGCAGAGAATTATCGAATCACAGCTGAACCCCGTGTGACCTACGGTGTGCGTTGACCTGTCTTGGTCTGCGAAGACACACCGCCATGGCCCTAGACCCAGAGGATAAAGATGTGGAGAGGCATACAGATCTGCTGAGAGACAGTATCGGGAGGCCGTGGCCAGCTAGCTGCGTGCTTAGCCCTGGTGATAACGCCGATTCTTATCTAATTATCTATAAGAACCTTCTGGCCGCCAAGATCTTTTTACCTGTTGAATAGTGTAAAGGAGAGAATCTCATCAGGTTAGATATCAGCATTCATTTTGTCTGAAAGGACCACTGACTCCGAATTCAAGTTTGAGAATTTATTATCGCCAAAAATAACTGAACGTGCAGGCACCTCAACACGAGGTTAAAGAAATAGATGGGCACTAATACAAATAATAATCTACGCAGGAATCTCATCCGACTCAGGATAAGAAGAATAGAAAGTTCTAGGAGTACCAACCAGACTATAATTGCTCCTATTTCTAAGTTGCTCTTCATTGGCCTAAACAAGCTCAAAATCAATTGCTGTCCCTACACTAACGCTAAGTGACATCCCTGCATAACGATTTTCCCAGGCAAGAAAGAATAAAGGTGTCAGCTGTGAAGACTTCCTAAGAAGTGCAATCACCATATACCTAAGCTCAGCTCTGTCCTTCTCTCAGGTCTCCCCTACCGCTTCTCTGGCCTCCTCCCTCAGGGCACTATCCCTAATACAAAACCATACTACAAAGATACACGCCTTGTTTACGCCCTCTTGGCCAGGTCTTCTTTCTTGTGCTTTTCCATTGAAACGGTGACTTCATCCTGGACGGTTTCGTTGACCTTGAGTCCCAGGCACCTTCTCCGCTGAAAGTATCATCCCTACATTCCATCTAACTCCCCTTGCCATGCCTCCCCTCTCTCTATCTTTTGAAAACAAAGAGTTAGTCTTACTAACGAGACATTTGTCCTTGCACCTGCAACAAAAGATACTTTCACAGAAACCGTCTACTGTGCAAATTAAATCTACCGTTTATGCCCAGAGAGCCTTTCCAAGAGAAACCCTTTTCGGCCTACATTATAAGCTAACATAAGAATATACCAGGCCTTCCTTAAGCATATATGTAGTCAGGCCCTTACATATAACTTTTAAACACACATCTTACTTTTCCCTATAAGCATATTCATTACGATTCTTTATGCAAACAATGAATTACATGTGCAACTTTAATATGGTGCACGTTTAAACTACTGCAATTACATTACATACACGAACTAATTCCTCTATGCATTATGTTCACACAATTCAAAAAGCATTACATTACATCATTATCCTAACACCATTACACTGCTGAGTTCACTTCGTCTCAGTGAACTATTCATTCTTTGCTAAACATGCATGAGTATACAATGGATATAAACGAATATATATCTGAATACATGTGGGTGCGGCCTATCAGTGATTATGATGCACCCCTACAATTCACAAATACATTTCGCTCTATCAGTTCCCCCCTTTGATGACTCCTGTCATCACATTTCATTCTACTCCCTCGGAGAAGGAACCGACCTAAACAGAACTTGTTCCCATCTTCCCTGATCTGAAGTTCTCCATGCTCTTGAGCCTTTTATACTGATTGTCCTGCAGTCTTGCCAATCTCATGTCATTTTCCCTCAAAGCTCTCTTGACTCTGCCTGCTCGATACCACTTGTAGGCCTTGATCATAATCCACAAGCCAGCCACACAAACCACCAAGATAAGGAGTGGTCTCAGGAAGTACCCAAGGAATCCCTTTCCTAGGTTTGCAAACCAACCTCCCACTTGACCAAAACCCTTCCCGACCTTTTCCCAGGCCCCTTCTTCGGTCAAATCCGCTATCTTTGTGTGGACCATAGTGATGTTACTTATATATTTCTCCAGATCCTTGCTACGGTCTGGTATATAAGTGCAGCACTCTTGAACCTTCAGCATTTTACAGACTCCGCCCTCTTTTGCCAATAGGACATCCAAAGCAAGGCGATTCTGCAAAACCATTCCCCTTATCGACAACATCTCTCCTTCCACCAACACCAACGACTTTGCTGTGTTCATCGAAAATTCATCCACCACAGTCGCTAACCTCCGGATCTTCACATCATTCAAGACTACTCCTAGACTAGGTATCATAGCTCCAAAGATATCCCCCACAACGATTCCTGCACTTGCAGCTCTTCTCGTTCTTGAATGCTCTCCACCCTCCAGAAGATTTAAGTCTTCTGTATGGTAAATCTTTGGAAATATTATTGACAAATAACATGTTCCATACCAATTTGCCGGCAACCTCACATAAGCATTCTTCCCACATACGTAATACACCGTAGGTATCACTTGTACAGGACCTTGGAGAAAATCTTTTGCCACATCTGCCATGGTGAAAACATGATCACAAGTACTCTGTCCCACTGGAACCTTTTCGTAGTAAGTCTGATAACGCCTTATACACAACTTACCCCTCTGCTCCTTATCTAACGCTATAGGACCATAGCTTCCCCTGGTCTTATGCAACCGTTCTTCCTCTGTCCAATCAGTCCTGTGATGTCCCATATCTCGAGATTCAGTCAGCTTTCTATACCTATCTTCAACCTGATCTACAAACTTTCTCTCTACATCCGACATCAAACAAGTCAGATTGTTTCTGTGTGCGAATGCTGTATCCAATGCCAAACTCGGTATGAAGTACTTCCTCAGTCTGTCTTCGGTCTTATAATAGTCATACTTATTCAAATGCTTGTAAGCTGGGACTTCAGGAAGCACTGCATCGAAATTGGAAAAGAAATACTCGAACTGATCTCTCTCATAAAACAAACTAAGCAAAAGACTACATGAAATACCATAAGTCAGTGGAAGATGATGATACCTAATACCCTCATCCACTGAAGTAGGCAACTGCATACACACATAACAATCTTTCGCATCCATCACGTCAACATATTCATACAACAACTTAGCATACGCATTAAGCTTAAAATCACCTTTCGACAAATCTACATGTAATCTACGGCTTTCTTCTAATATCATAGCTCTATCAGCTGCCCTGTCTACCCCCTTCTGGCTAGGTGTGATAGGTGTCGGTGTCCCTGTCACTGCCTCTACTTCTGGCTCATGCGAACCAGTATATGAGACTACAACTACTATGATTATAGAAATTATTACACTACTTATAAGAATGCCTACAATCCACTTTGATCTGCGATTGGGATCTCCCGGCTCCATGATTTCGAAAGTTCTCAAAAGTCTTGGTTATCGCAAAGAACTCTGAAAAAGTCTCTGTTCTTTATTTGTGACCTGCTCAACCAGCTCGAGCAACCATGAAATCTCCGGGCTTTCCCTTTCCGACCACAACTTATTTACACAGTCCAAAAAAAAAGACTTCCCTAGTTTTCGTTCCTCTTCTTGTGGAAAGTCCCTAAGTTTATTCTTCTTCCACTCGGACCTAGGTTATCTTCTTCTTTTAGACTTTTATTTACAGTTCTTTACTGATCCATAATGAGATCCTCATTGAGCACGACCAGAACGTGATACAAAAGTTCAAGACGCAAAACCAGCACTTCGTGTGAAAACGGCTCAGCTCCGAAAGGCGGGAATTCGACCCGATGCAAAAGCAAGTTTCGGACTTCACTCAGAAGTGGGGGATTCGGAATCGTGAGTGTCAGTGTTCCGTCTATCTCGAACCCTGGCATCCGCAGCACCACCTTCACCACCAGTTTCGGGCTCCGACTGAACACTTCCACTGACCTCAGTCTCCCTGTATTCACCACCCCCTGCATCAAACACAGTGTAAGTCCACTCAGGGGTAGAGTATCTGCGACAAGGCACTCTTGTTCTCTTGGACCTTCGCCGACTGTCTTGTGCTTGGTCTTCGTCGCTTGCTTCGGTTTCAGATACTTCGGACACTGGAGCAAGATCTCTTTCAGGTGCCAACCTCAGGTTCAGTCGCCTCTGTCTCTCAGGCCAACTTTCAGCACTTCTGTTCGTTCGTCTGCCTTCCCCTTCTATACCCAGTGCACTACTTCCTCTTTCTGCTGCATTTGACTCTTCTCCGCCCACTGCACCTTCTCTTTCTTCGGTGCCTGAGTCAGGGTTCGAATTGTGGATACCCCTTCAACTTGCTCTAGTGCACCACCAGCTGTGTCAGCGACCCTTACAGCTTGGCTTGTCCTCTCATGTGGCCCTGCCACATCAGCTGGATTTTCATTTGCGAGAGGAGCTGTTTCTTCCAAGGGTGCTGGAACTCTGCGGGTATGGGAAGCATGCACCCAGTTCGGCAATCCTCCACACTTTACTGCTGTGTTCGTGATAAGTATCACCTGATACGGGCCACGCCAACGGGCATCCAAGCAACTCTTCCTCACGTGCTTCCGGACGAGCACCCAGTCACCGGGACACAAGTCGTGGCACAGATCACTCGAGGCTGGAACCACAGCTGCTTGCACCTGCTGGGATACAGAACGGACCACATCAGAGAGTCCTTTACAATAATCGAGAATCAAATCATCAGTGATGCTTATCAAGGCTGTAGCTGGTACTGCTGGCAGTCTCATTGCCCTCCCCATTAATATTTCATGGGGGGACAACCCAGTCTTTCTGTCTGGGACACTTCGCATGCTCATGAGCACCAGTGGCAAGGCGTCGGGCCATTGTAGGGACGTTGAAGAACACATTTTTGCCATCCGGGCCTTCAAAGTTCCATTAACTTGTTCCACCATCCCAGAAGCCTCTGGTCTGTAGCTACAGTGGAGTCTCTGGTCAATGTTCAATGCTGCACAAAGTAACTTCATGATTTCGCTATGGAAGTGCCCACCTCTATCTGATTCCAAAGAGGTCGGGATCCCGAATCTAGGGATAAGCTCCCTCAACAATAATTTAGCCACTGTCAGAGTGTCACACCTGCGAGTGGGGTAAGCCTCCACCCACCGTGAGAATATACATACTATCACTAGAATGTACCTCAAGCCATTGCACCTAGGCATCTCCACGAAATCCAGCTGTAGTCTATTGAAGGGCCCTCCTGACCTTCCAATATGACTCAGTGTAACTACAGTTTTCTTTCCAGCATTCATCTGTTGACATGTAACACACCTCTGACATACCGTCTCAGCCATTGCTCGGAACCGTGGGTTATACCACGTCTGTCTGAACACTCTCATCATTGCATCTCTACCAAGGTGTGCCTGTCCATGTATCAATCTTGCCATCGGACTCAGCAATTCCTCCGGCAACACAGCTCTCCCATCGTTTGATACCCACACATCCACGTCTCCTTTCTCACACCCAGCTTTGATCCATCCCTCTCTCTCCTGGTTCGAAACTTCATCCTGCAATCGCTTAAGCTCTTCCCAAGTGTCTGCCATGGTCAACATTATGCTGAGATCGGTTCCCTCTTGGCTCTCTTCTATCTCCCTTCCTGTGAATATGCATCCTTGTTCTGCACAGAAACGGGCGACTTCATCCGCATAATTATTACCCAAGGATACAAAGTCCTCCCCCTTCCCATGGGCTGAACACTTTACCACAGCAATTTCTTTCGGATGCTGTAATGCTTCTAACAATTGTCTTACATATTCTCCATTACGAATGGGTGAGCCAGATGATGTCAAAAATCCCCTCTGAGACCATAACTGCCCGAAGTCATGCACCACGCCAAAGCCATATTGGCTGTCTGTGTAAATCGTGATTCGAATTCGATCAGCGGCCAAACAGGCACGGGTCAAGGCAATGATCTCAGCTACCTGCGCGGAGCGTACTCCTTCTAGGCAAGCAGCGTCGACCACTCCTGAAATGGTACATACAGCAAACGCTGCTCTCAATTGCCCCACACTGTCTCTTAAGCATGAACCATCGACAAAGAAAATTTCATCTGGGTCAGTCAGTGGTTCATCGACAATGTCGGGTCTCGGTTTGGTGCAAAGTTCGGTCACATCGAGACAATCATGGTCCGCACAATCTTCATCATCTGTATTCGGTGTAGGCATCAATGTCGCAGGGTTCAAGACAGAGCACCTTTTCAGAGTCACATTCTCTGCGGCAAGTATGACTTGCTCGTATCTTGTTAACCTATTGTTCGTTAGGTGCTGGGTCTTGGTCCTGGTCATTAATAACTCAACCGAATGTGGCACATGTACAGTCAATGGATGTCCCATTACAATGCTTTCACATCTTTCAATGCTGACACCTGTTGCAGCAACGGATCTTAGACATCCGGGCAACGCAGAAGCTACTGGATCTAGAGTAGCTGAAAAGTAGGCAACTGGTCTACGGACGCCTCCATGGTTCTGAGCTAACACTGCTAATGCACATCCTTCCCTCTCGTAACAAAACAATGCAAAAGCCTTGTTATAATCAGGCATTCCCAGTGCGGGAGCCCTGCACAAATCATCTCTCAGCTTCAGGAATGACACCAAGCACTCCTCGTCCCATGGTACCGGATCACTCACATCCTTGTGTGTAAGCCTCTGCAGAGGCTTTGCTCTCAAGGAGAAACTAGGAATCCACTGTCAACAATAGCCAACCATTCCCAGAAACATCCTAACTTCCCTCTGTGTAGTAGGTACTGCCATGCTCATTATTGCCTCAATTCGATCTGGTGACACCTTCCTCTTGCCTTTTTCCAATCTGTGTCCCAAATACTGTACTTCCTGCAAACAGTACTGCAGCTTGTTCGGGGACACCTTATGTCCGTTCTCTCCTAAGTGGTTCAACAGTGCTACAGTATCAATTCTGCAAGCATCTTCTGTTTCTGAGGCAATGAGCAAGTCATCTATGTATTGCACGAGAACTGAGTTCTGCGGCAACACAAGACTCTCAAGGTTCTTCTTCAGGATCTGGTTAAAGATCGATGGACTTTCCGTATACCCTTGAGGGATACGACACCATGTTAACACGCGATTTTCTAGCCTAAACGCAAAAAGAAATTGGCTTTCCTCGTGGAGCGGTATCGAAAAGAAGGCTTGACACAAATCGATAACCGTAAACCACTCGGCTTCACATGGGATCTGGAACAGTATTACTGAAGGATTCGGTACCACTGGACAACAAGGGACAACTATCATGTTGACCTTTCGCAGATCTTGCACAATCCTATACTTTCCGCTCGGTTTCTGTAGTCCCATTATGGGCGAATTACAGGGACTACCTCTGATCTCTTTTAGAATACCCTTCTCAATGAAAGTCTCGATCACAGGTTTTATTCCTGCAATCGTTTCTGTCGACAGGTTGTATTGAGGTGTTCTTGGGAAATCAACATTCTGTTTCACCTCAATCCGCACTGGTTCAACCCCTCTGATTAAACCTATTTCATCGCCTGCGAAATCCCACACCACAGGCGACACTGCGTCTCTCAGATCATGTGGAAGTTCTTCCACAGTCACCATTGGGTACAGATCTATACACAGAAGCTGATTGGTAATTTTAAAGTCTGCATCGTCATCTATCGTCTGGACCTCCACTCCCCGTGGTGTACAATAAATCGTGCAGTTCAACTTGCACAACAGATCTCTTCCCAAAAGACAAACTGGACTCGTATCACACACTACAAACTGATGTCTAGTTTGGAAAGTACCTATCTTTACTAGGATCGGTTCTGTCAATGGGCTACTTATTCTCTTGTTCGCTACTCCAACAACCTGGATTGATTGTCCCGAGAGGGGTAGGTTAGGGACTACTGCAGATCTTACAGTAGACCGGGTAGCTCCAGTATCAACCAAAAGTGTCGCAGGATTACCCTCAATCTCTGCCTCCACAAAAGGTCCTCTCTGGTCTACCTCCAAGACCGCTCCAAGTGTGCAGTCTTCCTCCCCTCTCAGGCACCGTCAGGATAAAGGGTCTGAGCTATCCTCATCATAACCTTCGAACAGGGGCATCTGTTGGTACGTTCGTGTTCCTTGTGAAATCCTTGGAGCTTGGGGAATCTGAGCGTGAGAATTGTAAACCCCCCCTTTCATCGTCCTAGGTCTCGTTATTGTGTTAACTACCTCCTGCGCGGGTGCCTGAGCCCCCTCTTCTTCTTCCTGTACCTGATTAGCTGGGTTCAAAGGACACTCGCGTTTCCAATGTCCGACCTGGCGACAAAGATGACACGCAGTGGTCTTCTTTAGTGTGGCCACGTCCACTCCTGTCTTGGGGTCTACTGGTTTTCCCTTTCCCTGTACCTGCCCATTCTGGTTTCCCTGGAAATTTCCTTGCTTTCTCCCCAAGGTCCCTCCACTAGGCTGACTCTGTGCTGTCTGCATCTGGACAAGCATTAATTTGTCTTTTAGCTTTCGGTGTTTCGAATCCACCTCATCACTACAGTATCTCGCGTACCGCAAAGATTTCATCTAGTGGCTTGTTCTGCCAGCAGATCAATTGATGCTGTATCATGAGGCTGATTTCCACTCTCAGACCCGTTACAAACTTTGAGACAAACTGTCCCATATCCTTAGGGTCCAAAACATCTAACCCACTATACTGTTTAAAAACTTGCAGAAGTCTTTCGTAATACTCATGCACCGTTTCCTTGGGTTCCTGTACAGTCCGATCTATCTTAACCCAATCTATATCCTGAGGTGAAATCTTCGACTTCAACCATGTAATCACCTGCTCATACTTTTTCATGACATCAGGTGATGGACCATTTGTAACCGCCTCTCTTTTCGGTTCCGAAGTCGGCCACTCAATAGCGATTTTACATGCTGTCCACAAATCTCCTGGTACCACTATGTCAAACAAGGTGTTCAAATCAATCCACAATACTTTTGAAATCTTCACAAACCGCTCAACCTGCTTGTACCACTCCACCGGTTTTTCCCTCAGCCGAGGAAAATCATTTGTAAATGCAGCCAAATCACCTCTATTCCACGGCACATGCACGTACCCTCCATTCTGTACTTCCCGTAAAGGAAAATTTCCAACACCCGTCGCCCCCCTCCTGGCGGCGGCGTTTCCCCTTCTGCTCTCTTTACTGGTTTCTTTTGGACCACCTTTCTTCCCATTTGTCCAACAAAATCCATATTCTCATTCCTATGATCAGGTCTCTGGTGTGCGTCTTTAATCCTGTGATTCTTTTCTCCTCCAACTCCTGATCACTGTAATGCAATCTATGTGGTCCCTGCAACGCTTTAGTTTTGTTCAGGTCCACCTCATATCTTTTGGCCAATTCCTTCAATCTATCATGTGCCATTCTAGCTTTTCGAGTCACATCTTTTGCTACAAACAGCAGCTCATCTGATCCATAAATTTCTATCCTTTCCAAAGGCAGACCCCCACTGATCATCTCGTCTACCTCTGCTTTCAGCCTCACTACGTCTAGCAACCTTGCCTGTACTGCACTCCTCAGTACATCTCGACAACCTGAGGCATCTCGCTCATCACAGTCACTATTCTGTCCTTGTGACCTATTCCCTTCCATATTCCTGGAACCTGGTCTGTCTTCCGAGACATTTTGTGCCCTATCTCTTTGCATCCTATCCTCTTGGTTCGTTACTGTTGGTGTCCACTCCCTCAACGCTGACTTAGATTCCCGTAAAGACCTCGGTCTTTCCGGTCTCTCCTCTTCTCGCCTTAAGGAAGAGTCTGCAGTAGCCGGTAACGGCGTACTTGTCTCCATTGGTCTTGGGAAATGAACCACCCTTACTCCAAACCCATTCCCACTCTCACTGTTTCCTTCTTCCCTTCTCATCGGTACGGAACTCCCTTCTCTCACTTGGTCTGGGTCATATACCGATACTATAGGGCCAATGGTAACCGGTACTGTCAAGGAGTCCGGTAATCTTGTGTTCCCCACAGGAGGCTGTGTTATCATAGACGCTGTTGCCCCCTCCGTTCCCGTGGAAATCCTTCCCACTACTCTCATGCTAGTCTGGTTCTGGCTCTCGTCAACTATTGCCACTGATGGGGTCGTCTTTCCCTCTTCTGAATCTGGGTTAAATGGTGGTGGCCTCTCCGCCAACATCCTATCCAACAGACTGTCATCTAAATCACTGTCGTCCTCATCGACTCTTGTTATCTTCCCATTTTGTATTAACAATGGGTACAACTTATCTCCGTCGATCGTATCCGCTCTCCACTTTTTCTCCAATGCATCCCACCTTGCATCTTGGAATGCCCTGACCGATTTCTTCACCCTTTCTTGACACCTTTCCTTCTTTCTATCATACGCTGCTCTTATCCACGCATGTAGTGCCTCAAACTGTGTCGGTCTAGGTAGTGGTCGTAATGAAGCCATTACACTCTTTAGCTGGTACAGCACCTCTAACCTGAAAGTACCATATCGAGGGAACAACAAATCTCCTTCTGTTTCTGTCATTTTATGCCAATTCTCGAGCCAAATTATAGTATGCAATCCTACATTCTTTGCCATATAATGTGCTGGTGTGTCCTCAGGAGGAGCTTCCTCTCCCTCCCGAACAACCACACGTCTATCACCTCTACAAAGTTCTCGTAAAGCTTTAAAACATTTCATGATGAATCAACTTTGTTATTCGCACTCAAAATGTCCGCTTTTACTTCCTGATTTCAATCCACCAATACCAGCGCGACTCACACCAACCGGCCTATCGCAGCGCGGCACTAGTCTGACGTCACGTTTCCTCCGCTCGCAGCAGTTCCCCTCCTTTCTAATTCACTTGTTCTCACTCGCATCCGTCCCAATTATACTCCGAAATAATGTCCGTCCTACCGAACTATTACCTCTCTGACCGTCAGTCTTACCAATGACCGATCAGTCTCTTGAGCTTGTTGACCTCAATCTGGCAACCGTCTGTCCACGAACGACCGGACAATCGCCTCTAATACACTCGATAGGATTCAATCACTCGATGTTCTGCACACAATAACCTACGACCTGCGTTGGTTATTCACACACTCACACATGTGTCCCTATCTTCTGTGGGTCTGTCAATGACGTCTCGTGACCCCCACAACTCTGGTCAACGTTCTCAACTCTGGGTGTATTCTACACCACAATAAATCTCCCGGTCCCGCGCGCGCTCACGGTCCGTTTCTCAATCACACAACTCTCATTCCAACTCCGCAAGACATCACACAACAATATAACACCGCAATCTACCAAACATCACTCTTTCATACTCACTCTACTACGAACTGCTACTTCCGCCGCACCGGCACTCTCCGTCAGTTTTCCACGACCTCCGACATCCGTCTCTCGCGGTCCTCTGGATCTGTTTCACTCGGGCTCTATGGGGCAACTTAATCTCCTATCCTGCTCTAGATCTCCCCTTACCATCAAAGGTAACCATCCTACTCTGCTACCAACTGATAACGCCGATTCTTATCTAATTATCTATAAGAACCTTCTGGCCGCCAAGATCTTTTTACCTGTTGAATAGTGTAAAGGAGAGAATCTCATCAGGTTAGATATCAGCATTCATTTTGTCTGAAAGGACCACTGACTCCGAATTCAAGTTTGAGAATTTATTATCGCCAAAAATAACTGAACGTGCAGGCACCTCAACACGAGGTTAAAGAAATAGATGGGCACTAATACAAATAATAATCTACGCAGGAATCTCATCCGACTCAGGATAAGAAGAATAGAAAGTTCTAGGAGTACCAACCAGACTATAATTGCTCCTATTTCTAAGTTGCTCTTCATTGGCCTAAACAAGCTCAAAATCAATTGCTGTCCCTACACTAACGCTAAGTGACATCCCTGCATAACGATTTTCCCAGGCAAGAAAGAATAAAAGGTGTCAGCTGTGAAGACTTCCTAAGAAGTGCAATCACCATATACCTAAGCTCAGCTCTGTCCTTCTCTCAGGTCTCCCCTACCGCTTCTCTGGCCTCCTCCCTCAGGGCACTATCCCTAATACAAAACCATACTACAAAGATACACGCCTTGTTTACGCCCTCTTGGCCAGGTCTTCTTTCTTGTGCTTTTCCATTGAAACGGTGACTTCATCCTGGACGGTTTCGTTGACCTTGAGTCCCAGGCACCTTCTCCGCTGAAAGTATCATCCCTACATTCCATCTAACTCCCCTTGCCATGCCTCCCCTCTCTCTATCTTTTGAAAACAAAGAGTTAGTCTTACTAACGAGACATTTGTCCTTGCACCTGCAACAAAAGATACTTTCACAGAAACCGTCTACTGTGCAAATTAAATCTACCGTTTATGCCCAGAGAGCCTTTCCAAGAGAAACCCTTTTCGGCCTACATTATAAGCTAACATAAGAATATACCAGGCCTTCCTTAAGCATATATGTAGTCAGGCCCTTACATATAACTTTTAAACACACATCTTACTTTTCCCTATAAGCATATTCATTACGATTCTTTATGCAAACAATGAATTACATGTGCAACTTTAATATGGTGCACGTTTAAACTACTGCAATTACATTACATACACGAACTAATTCCTCTATGCATTATGTTCACACAATTCAAAAAGCATTACATTACATCATTATCCTAACACCATTACACTGCTGAGTTCACTTCGTCTCAGTGAACTATTCATTCTTTGCTAAACATGCATGAGTATACAATGGATATAAACGAATATATATCTGAATACATGTGGGTGCGGCCTATCAGTGATTATGATGCACCCCTACAATTCACAAATACATTTCGCTCTATCACTGGTGGGTACCTGGGGGGGCCTGGGTCGAGAGAGGTCCCCGGCAGCGTGCTTAGAACATGTCATTGAACATGTCATGAATGATGTAATATGGGAGGCGATTAGCAGTGTATGGCGAGGGTGCAATTTATAGTTACTTGAGATTAATTGTTTTTAGTTTAAAACGTTACATTGTCACTGAAATTTTCACCTACTTACGTTTCTCTCCAGTGATGTTCTAAGTTTTTTTAATGTAAAGTAAGATATAATTACAATTCCTAACTATACAGTCACTATAACCTTTTTCCATGAATTTCTAGGGTTTTTTTAATGTAAAGGAATATTTTATTGCCTTACTTAATGCCAGTCCCACGCAGCGTACGACCTTTGACCGTGCGCAGCGTGGGATTGGGCACAAAGCTTGGCCTGTGGGATTAGGTTCCGGGCGCAGATACCGGCTCGGGGAGAGGGTGCTCTCCATCCCCTTTTAAATAAACCCCTGTGGGCAGACAACTTCCCATTTACCCCGCACAGCCTTCGACCGTGCATGGTATGGGGTTGACCGCAGGGTCTGGCCTACCCCCACTACGCACAACTTTTAAAAATAATATTTTATGTACTGTGGCCGGTCACAAAAACCACCACACATTTTGTTTCTCCATTTGGGGACCTGGGGGGTCCCCATATGGTCCAGGTAGTCAGGGTACCACTACCCTGCCCCATTAAACATTATTTTAAAAAAATGTTTAGGTCACAGGGACTGAGTCCCTGTATCCTGAAATGGTGGTCGCAACATTTCTCTTCATGTTGTGGCCAGCCAATCAGAGCATGAGCTCCTGCGGAAGCGCGAGGGCCGACGGGAAAAACCGCCCCCGCAACTACTCAGATGGTTCCATTTTTGCAAACCCAACCGTCCAGATATTCAAACATATTTTAACCTTAATTTCTCAAAAACTACTGAATAGATCTACACCAAGTCACAAAAAGCATGCTTTCTGAACCACAATCTACTTTCCTGGCAAATTTAGTGTCATTCTATTCAGCCATTTTCGCTGTAGCCCTTTTCAAAAAAGTTTATGGAAAATGTATGTGGATTTTGCATTTTAGGTCCACCCTTTTCTCGGCCTCCACTTGACAGATCACTCCGAAACTTTCCGTGAAGAGACTTAGTAAAAAGAGCACTCTTTTGGAAAGTTTTGTGAAGATTTGTCAAACAGCAACAAAGTTATTAGCAAACCAAAAAAGGCAACACATAACAAAACCATTAGGCCTGGTCTTAATGTGTGAAAAAAACCATGTGTGCATGCATGTGTTGGAATAGTAAACAACACCACTCGGCTTTGCCAATGTTTGTTTATTGGGTATATGCAGCACTCCAGCTGGCAAAATGTGAGTCTTTTTAAAGTATTAAAAAATCCTGGTGCAAGGAAAAACTGAACAACAAGGGATTACTTTCTTATGCAATGCACTAATTATATAAAAAATATGTCTGATGACTTAGTATACTTCTGAGATGAATAATAGTGCCTTTTTGTATTGAAATTTAGGTGTTTCATAGGTGGAATGATACACCAAACCATCAATAGCTGAGAGAGAAAAATACTTCTCTGGGTGGATCCAAAGCCCACTCAAAGGGCCACAGGTTCTAATGTTGTAACTGTGGGAAACCCTCCAATTTGCTAAATCAGAGCGTTTGCAACCACTAAAATCAATTTTGGAATGCACTAAATCCACTTAATGATTCAGATTTTTTTTTTAAATTGTTAAATGGGTTTAAAAATCCATACCAATTTGTAATTTGGAAGGGGCATATTATAGGCACCCGTTCCAAATTATGCAACAGCATCCTATGTATCAATGGTGTAATTGTAATTTCAGTTGCCATTGACTCCCACGTTGGGGTGGTAACTGATTGTCAAAGTGGTAGGGGTCCTTTTTGGGGGTCCAGCTTTTAGTACGAGTAGCCTGTGGTCAAGAGAACCCCTGTTAACTCTCACAGAAGTTTTATAAAATGAACAGCATTTTTTTTAAAGCAGCCCTTTTCCTTTAAGAAACTTGGGCCACTTAAATAAAAGTACTTTTTGAAATACATTCACAGTGATGGTGGTTTGCTGTCCTTTGCAGCCCAGCATCACTGTGAAGGTAGCCAATTTGCGACCTGTCTAATGAATATTTAATAGGTAGGTCGTTTTGTGCCTCCTCCGAATCAATATTTTACTAACCAACCTATTAGGTAATTTTGCAAAACAATTACTGATTACAAAAGATTATACTGCAATTTGCTACTGCTTTTGTCAACAGTAAATTTGTACATATGATGCTTAGGGGCACATGCATCAATGTAAAATTTTGCGAATCCTTAATTGCGAATTTTAACGATTCGCAAATAACGAATCGCAAAAACAGATGCAACAAAAAAATTGCGAAAAAATAAAGAATTGCAAAAAATCGCAATTTCTCTTGCGAATCCTAAATTTGCGAATTCGCTAATAGCGATTTCGCAAATAGCGAATTCTCTATTTGTGATGCATCTTGATGACATCAGAACCAGGAAGTGAGCAGCACAAGCCCCATTCCCAGTTCACAGTCAGAGGGAGAGGAGGGAGCTGGCTCTGGGAGCTAACTAGCAGTGGCATTGAGCAATTGGAAAAACCTGGTAACTGCAAGAAAATGGAAAGCACACAAACAGCAGAGGACAGCCAATCAGGCAGGAAGCGGAAAATGAAATTCTCAGAAAAAGAAAGTGACACACTCATTGAGGGAGTTGTCCACAGCCATGATAAGCTGTTTGGGAAACAATCATTGAAAGTGGCAGAGCAGGAGAAAAGGAAAATATGGATCCGGATCCAGAACCGGGTGAATGCCAGTGGGGTGACACACCGCACCATCGACGACCTGAAGAAAAGATGGTACGACATGCGCAGTCGGGCCAAGGAGCGCATAGCTGCCCGTCTGAAGGAAGCAAGGAAGACAGGAGGGGAACACCGATAGACACTGGGAACACTACCATGGAGGAAATGGTTGAATCCACTATCCAGCCTGAAGCTGTTGTCGGTGTGACACAGCTAGACACGTCAGGAGCAGCAAACACATCTGAAGGTAAGATGACTGCATGTTACCATTGACCTAAATAATAAAGGTAGTACACCACCCCAGTACAGCACAAGTGCACACTCAGAACATCCAGTACACAATGTATCCATGAAGGGAAGTGCATTATGGGAGATGTAGGCAGGTCAAGCATATACAATGTCAAACACACAAATAGGCTAAGATCAACTCAGAACAGTGAACATATTCCAAATTTAATGCCAAAGTAAAAATATGATCACTGTGACATGACATCCCATACTTAAATTAATGCTGGTTTTGCACTGTTAAATCTCACAGATGCAGAACGTGTAGAAGCTGAGGATAGTGACAACCAGGACATACAGGACATCAGCGCAGTTGAGGATATGGACACACCGGTGTTGCCAACAAATCCATCCAGTGCCCCACACACACGCAGGGCAACTGTCCCACCACTGGTCACCATGGAGTCTGACGATGAGACAAATGCACCACATGAGTCCAGGCATGGCCCAGCCACATCCATCCCAAATCCACAAACACAGGTCCGCAGAAGTAATGTCAGTGTCCGGCGTAGAAGAGCCAGATCACGCAGAACACAGCAGGAGGAGCAACCAAATGATGTCTGGGGTGGACTTGAGGGACAGATGCTCCGCATGCAGCGCCTGCAGACCAAGAACACACGTTTAGTGCAGTTACAAATTGGGAAGATGGCAGACAACATTGCAGTACTGTGCGATAGTGTGCAGCAAATGACCAAGGTTATGCAGGAGGGACATGCATCACAGAGAAGAAACCATCGGCAACTAATGCAGCACCTCAAAAGCTATGCCAAATCCAACAATAGGCTGGCCACATCAACTGCACTGCTGGCACGTAGGTCTGTGACCATGCAAACAGAAATGTGCCATTGGAGCGGGGATGTGGCGAAGGCACTGGACCAGGTAACCAATGCAGTGGAACTGCTGAATGCTACCACAATTGGGGCCAACATGTCCACGCAGGAAGAGGGTAGTGAGGGGGCCTCAAGCTTGAGTAGCATAGCTATGCCAGTTGCCACTGCAGGAAGACGCAACACACGCAGCAGTACCCCCTCAGCTTCCAACATGAGGGATGAGGATGCTGTCTCTGACAGGCGTCTGGGTGTTCGTGGGAGAAAGCGCTAGCCTGCTATTTACAATTGCATACCGATATGGTGACGTAACCATGGATGTGATCGGACCTTTTGACTGATTGACAAGTCATTATTTTTTTTAATACACTTATGTCCATTACTTAAGAATCCTGTGCCACTGGCCACATTGAAAGTGTGCTCCGACACTCATGCCATATTTCCTTTGAATAAACCGTTCTGTGATTGTAATATACACTGTTTGTGTCATCATTACTCACCTCAGAAATAGTTTTGTGTGATGTCCAATCTTCTCCTGCGCCCTTCTGCTGCGCTTGCCCCTTGGGCTGCACGGCGCTGTGGCACTTGCTGGTCCTCATCCTCGGAGTCGCTGTCAGACACCTCGATCTCCATTCCACCCCTCGTTGCTATATTGTGCAGCATGGCACATGCTGCTACTAGCTTGCAGCATTGTTCAGGGTTGTATTGAAGTGCTCCACCAGTCTTATGGAGGCATCTGAATCGGCTCTTCAGCAGCCCAAATGTGCGCTCTATGATGTTCCTTGTTGATATATGTGCAGCATTGTACCTCTGTTGGTTGGCAGTTGTGGGATTGAGGTAAGGCGTCAGAAGGTAATTACGCAAGGCGTATGCGCTGTCACCTGCATGTGGGTAAGCAAAGGGTCAGTGGCAGTTTGACATTGGCATACGTACAATGACTGTGAGTATCACCTACACATATTTACCAAGCAGATGTGCCTCTCCAAATTCTCCCCTGACCAGACGGGTGTGAATGCCACTTTGCCTGAAAATATATGAATCATGTGCACTCCCAGGAAATTGAGCCACTATATCAGTGATGATGTATTTGGCATTGCAAACAACCTGAATATTAAGGGAGTGATAGCATTTTCTATTTCTGTATATGTATTCCTGTGCTGCAGGGGGACATATTGCCACATGTGTGCAATCGATGCAACCTATAACATGTGGGAAGCGAGCTATCTGGTAAAACTCCTGTTTTGTTTTCGCAAGGTCATGCGCGGTGGTGGGGAACTTGATGTGTGAGCCGATCCTGGCCATCATGGCATCAAGGAATGCTTTGAATATTCTTGAAAGTGTGCTTTGCGACACACCTCCAGCTACTGCAATGACCCCTGAAAGCTGCCTGACGCCAGTAGGTGTAGGCAACATAGGACCTGCACATGCGTTGGGATAGCATTGGTCCTCCGTGTCTGTCGTTGCAGTATGGGATCCAATTCATTGATCAGGTCATGGATCATTGCTGCATTGAGCCTATACTTATCGTATATCTCATCCTCTTGCTGTCCTAGCAAAGTTATGCGGACTCTGAAGATGCGCTCATTGATTCGCCTCCGTCTGTGTCCAGCAGCCAGCAGCCTCATCCTCCTCGCCATCAGGTACATCCCTGCCATTGTGAGATGTGGTAGCTAATTCTGGGTGTGTTTCAATGGGTTTAAGTAGAATTGCAGCTGTATCTGATTTGCACTCATGATTACCACCTGGTTGTGATCCTTCTTATTTTGCACTCGCAAAATTGCGAATTTCAGGTAATTCGCAATTTGCGAATTTTCATGCATCTCTTTTGCGATTCCTTATTTGCGAATCGCTATTTGGGGGCGCAAATAGCGATTCGCTAATACTATTCGCAGAATATTTTGCGATTCTTTAAATTAGCGAATTGTTGGGTTTTCGCTATTTTTCAGTTGATGCATTGCGAAACTGTATTTTGCGGTCGCAAACGCCATAATTTAGCGAATCGCTAATTTTGCGATTTTTTTTAGGCTTGATGCATGTGCCCCTAAGTATCTTTTAAAGAATGTTTTGCACTGTCAAGCCAAACCTAAAAAAGGATAGTGCAAGTCACTGAACAGTTCAGTAGCATACATAGGAACACGTCCAAAGCCAGATCTCCATTATAAAGTCATGTATCTCTGAGATGACTTGCAACATCATTGTGCTGTGTGGTACATTTCATTGTATTCATTATAACACATGATCACACTCCTTCCAACCCTTCATTGCCCCACTGGTCTAAGTTCCTTCTTATAAGAGATGACTATGGTTGCAAGCATGTTGAATGAATGTGAAAATAAACAGTTACCATGCAGCTTGAATTTGGTTGCAAAATAGTGTTTAAGCAGTTCAATGTTACTTTCAAAAGCAGTTGTATTTCAGAATGTGTGATAACAAACAGGTGGATGCCTCTTTTCTTGTAATGAACTCCCACCTTACAATAAATTAATACCCTGCCTTTCATAAATGTCTCCTTATCATCTAATGGCTGTGGAAATATAGGAAAAATTGTTTGGAAGAAAGAGCTGAAAGCAGTGACCTGCATTTCACATTGTCTGGCAGTAGGCACAGTGTAGTCAAAACTAAATTGTAAAAACGGAGACTGTTTGCTCCTGTTTGCACAGTGAGCCCTATAGCGTGGGCTAATAAATGTGAACTAGGATACTGGTTCAGTGTTAATATTGTACTGTATCACTGTAATCTTGTGCTATATTGCTGTAATCTTTGAAATGCCAATAAACAAAAGTGTTAATAACAGGAGAATAGCAATATATTTTCATATTACCGGTGAGTAGTGTTGTCATGAATAGACCATATTATATGGGATAAAGTACTCCCACTGTATATTATAAGGATATTGTATGTCACCAAGGAGTTCCATGACCATACAGAGGGATGAGGCCAAAAGCCAAGTTCCTTCAAAGGTCATAGAACTTCAAGGTGACTTGCAAAATTCTTAAAATGTATGTCAGAAGGTACTTTGTTCCTTATAATAGCACTTATTATGCATGGTCACACCATTACTCTTGCTGCAAGCCACTTGGGACTAGATGTACATACACTGGTCACAAAATATTGGTTGCAATTTGCGGCCCAGTATTTTTTCAACCAGTGTGGTAAATTGCGAAGTGACCTATGTAGTAATAGGTCATTTTTAAAATTACCGATTCGTAGTGGGTTCCATTTCGACCCACCTCATGAATATTAATAAGTTAGGTCAGAATTTGAGACCCACTATTTCGCTGCTATCACAGGGATGGTAACCTGCTGAGGTCAGCAGACCACCATGTCTGCGATTGTTTTTAAATAAAGTAATCTTCTTTTTAAAAAAATGCAGCCTGTTCAAAAATAAAAAAAATGAAAATGTTTAGTTTTTATTTTATAAGTGTAGGCAGTGGTCCGTGGAACCACTGCCTGCTCTTAAAAAACTATTTTTAAAACATTGTCAAAGGGGATTTGCGAATAGGATACCACCAACTTTGAGTTGATGGTAAAGTACCAATGTGTTGTGACAGCATTTTGGTCGCAAAACATTAGTACATACCACTATGATTTGGTATTTGGAAGGGACGGCCTAAACATGCACCTTCCAAAAACCAAATTGTTATTAGGTCGCAAGCCCAAATTACAATTCGATAATGTGTTACTGATTCAGAAGTTTGGTTTGATATATTAGAAAAGCCTTTTTGCATTTGAAAATGGCCTGATTCCGTGACTCAGGCCATTTGCGACTTCAAAAGGCTTCGTGCATCTAGCCTCTAAATCCTTGCTGTCTTTCTCTTTCATATAAAAGAGGAAGGGCTGTTACAGACATGAAGATTTAAAGTGGACTTTTATGTGAAATTAAACACATCAAAAATCAATTAGTAATTTATTCCAAAAGGATATTATAATCAGTCTATGTAAGTCAGTTTTAAAAAGAGCTGAGGATCACAATGTGTAGAAAAAGAAGAGATATTCTATTTTTCCTGTAATGACCATTTGGGGTGCAACAAATCTACATGTTGCCATAAATATCTCCTTTCTGTTCTTCACTGTTGTTTTAGAAAAACAGACCATAAGAATGAAACACCCGTTTTTTGTGTGTCTCTGCCTTGTTTAAACTACAGCTGCAGGTATGCTCCATGACCTTCCTTGTACCCGTGCTGCTGGCTCTGGCAGGAGGCATTAGAACTTAATAGCTCTGCTGTAATATGTTATCGCAGTTAAGCAGCTGCATCTTGTCAATCGCCTGTAATAAGAAATTAAGAAACACGATTTTATACACGAATTGAATATGAAGGACAGGACACGCAGACCTGGAACCGATTTTATACTTGTCTACATATTAAAATAATGTGGCTGCCCGCGGTCCACGCAGGGGGCCCCTATAGGAGGGCGGCTGCCTTAGTGCCACATGATGGCACACTACTACATCCTAGTGTTTGGGACCCTCGGGGTCTGGCGCGCCGCGTCATTTCTGGCGCGCCAGTGGGCGGGGAGCCAGGTATATGTACCTCTCTTGCCCACCTGGCGTTCTCTTTTTTACCAAGCCTTCACTGCCGCCCTCCTGCTGTCAGGTCGCTGCTCCTTAGCGTGGCAGGTCCCCCTGGCGGCCAAGGAAGGGATTTGGCGTGGGACTTCATAGATATCCTTACTCTTCTAATGCATGGGCAAGATGGGCTGGACATGAGGAAAATGGGTGGGAAAGATGAGGAAAAGAAGGTTAAGTACCAGACTTGGCCGGACAAAACAATGGAGAACTGGCTAGAGGCTTTCTCAATACTGGCGGCAGTTATAAAGGAGAAGAACCCAGAATTGGGCCTGGGTTTGATACTGTATTCCAGGACCATTCATAACGAGGCCATCAAGTGAGGAGGCTTGGGCTGGTTTAACTGTGACAGGGAATTTTGAAATAAGATGGCCATGTGCCCGGAGATGGGTTGGGACCAGAAAGAGGTCCAATTATGGATGGAACACATGGGCAAACACACCCCGCAGAGCAAAGAATATCATACCAAATACCAGGGCACTCAGCTGGAAGGGGTTCATTTCAGGCGGGGAGGCGCTACTTCAAACAGCCCTTTCAGGGTGTGCACAGGGGAGGTAGCCAGAGGGGAGGCTTCAGACGCACGTCCTCAGGGACTTGTAGGTTGTTTAATGCCGGATCTTGCTCCTGGGGCAAAACATGTAAGTTCACGCACACCTGCAACAAGTGTGGAGGTCCCCACCCGGCAGCATCCTGTTATGGCAAGCAGGAGCAGCAGCCACCTGTCAAGAGCAAGCAGGACATCTGAGGGTTACCTGGTCATAACAAACACACACCCCCCTCCTCCTCTGGCGCCATTAGACAGCTCTCCCCTTGTTCTTCCTGCCCCCCTAAATTTGGTTGGCTTCCCGCCCCATTCAGACAGCGTCCCAGCATCCATGAGTGCAGTCAAGGGCCCTTCTCCGGTAGCCCTGGACAACCTCACACCACTACTCAGGCGGTATCCCAACGAGCGGAATAGTCAGCTGCTGCTGGCTGGTTTTACGGAAGGATTATAGATCCCCTATGTCGCCCCCCTGGTAAGCAGGGAAGTAGACAACCTCAAATCTGCGAGGGAGCGGCCGGCAGTAGTGCAGGCCAAGGTGGAAAAAGAACGGGCCCTAGATAGGGTGGCTGGCCCCTTCCCCCGCTAGACAACTTTGTTGTCTCCCCCTGGGGGTAGTGCCCAAGAAGGAACCGGGTTCATTCAGGTTGATACACCACCTGTCATACCCGGAGGATGAATCAGTGAATCACGGGCTGGTGGAGCACACCTGCTCTGTGACTTATTGCACCCTGGATGTAGCATTAGACTTGGTCAGGAGGGCGGGTAAGGGGGCTTGGCTAGCCAAAGCCAACATCGAATCCGCCTACCGTTTGTTACCGGTCCACCCGAGTAGCCAGCACCTACTAGGCTTCAAACTTGAGGGCAGGTACTATTATGACAGATGCATGCCCATGGGATGCGCAGTATCCTGTGCATATTTCGAGGCCTCCAGCAGCTTCCTGCAGTGGGCACTCCAGGTGACTTACAATGTGAAAGGGGTTACCCACTACTTGGACGATTTTCTTTTCATTGGGGGTGAGGGCACGCAGGACTGCAGGAATGCTCTCATGAACTTCGAAAAACTATCCAATCACCTGGGGGGCCCACTTGCACCAGGGAAGACTAAGGGTCCGGCGCAGGTCCTGACATTCCTGGGTATAGAATTGGACACCATTTCTGGTGAGTCTAGGCTGCCAGCAGACAAGGTTCAGGAGTTAGCTCTGCACATCCAGGTAGCCATGGTGCAAGATAAGGCCTCACTGGGATTCATCTAGAGCTTGCTGGGATAACTGAATTTTGCTGCAAGAGTGATACCAGCTGGAAGGGTCTTTGCAAGGAGGTGAGCCAGGGCTACTGCCAAAGTCAAGAAGAAGCACCATATGGTAAAGTTGAGCAAACGGATGAGGAAAGACCTCCGCATGTGGGCAGAGTTCTTAGCCAATTTAAATGGATCAGTCATCTGAAGAGCTCCCTGGGCGGGCAGTCCTGAGTTATCACTGTTCACGGATGCAGCAGGCAGGGAGGGCTTTGGTGCCATTTTGGGGAGCGAGTGGTGTGCTGAAAGATGGCCCAATTCATGGCACAAAAGAAAGATCACAGCTAATGTAACTGTTTTGGAACTATTTCCAATTGTGGTTGCTTTTCATCTCTGGCCTAAGGTGCTGGCAGTAAAAAGGGTGCTTTTCTGGTCAGACAACATGGCAGTGGTGCAGGCTATCAATACACAATCGGCAAACTGTCCCTTGGTGCTGTGCTTGTTGAGGGAACTGGTGCGGGCTTGCTTATACAATAATGTGGAATGCAGGTCAAGACATATCCAGGGGGTGCAGAATATAGCAGCTGATGCTCTCTCTCGTTTTCAGTGGTGCCGTTTCTGGGAGGCGTGGCCGAGAGAGAGAGAGGAGATGACCCCTTTCCCACCGCACCTCTGGTTCCTTCTCAAGTGGAGCAACGACTGAGGGAACTAGGCGAACTTTCCTTAGCACCCAGGACCAGGAAGCGTTACGAGGCTTGCGTTGGGATGTTCTGCTCGGTGGTGGGGGCCTGGGAAGAAGGGTTGATACCCTTGGAGCTCAGGGTACAAACCTTTATCGTGTGAGCCAAGGAACAGGGCAAGAACCACTCCTGGATCTCAGGCCACCTGGCAGCAGTAAGCCATCATGCTAAGTTGAGGGGCCAGGATGATCCTACCAAATCATTCCTCATCAGGGCGGCACTAAAAGGTTGGGCGAGGGGAGAGCCCCGGGCCCCGGATACCAGGTCCCCTATCGAGTTTAAGACACTGCAGGACATGATTGACAGTGTACACAGGGCAACCTTTTCTGCTTTTGAGGCCGCCCTTTTCTCAGCTACATTCAGCCTGGCATTTTTCGGGGCCCTGCGAATTAGAGAATTAGTGGCTAGGTCCAAGACAGATACATCAGGAGCAGCATTAAGGGGACAGGACGCAGTGCTCTCTGGTGCTTCCCTTAGAATTCTAGTAAGAAGATCCAAAACGGACCAGGCTGGGTAAGGGAGGGTGATCTGGTTGCACTAACTGGGGATAAGAGGTATTGCCCAGTGGGTTTGGTCGCCTCCTACCTGGCCCTTCGCCCTTCAGGAGAGGGTTGTTTACGGATCCATGTTGACAGCACGCCCCTTACTAAATTTTAGGTTGTGCAGGTAATGAAGTCATGCTTAATAATGTCAGGCAATGCGGGTCCTCGCAAGAGCTTTTGCAGTCACTCTTTCAGGATAGGGGCAGCGACTTCAGCATTTAAGGCGGGCATGTCAGCGGACCGCATCATGCAGGTGGGACAATGGGAATCCCAGTGTTTTAAACGGTACATCCATCTGTAAGCCACCGAGGGGAGTGGCCTGAGGACGTGATAAGTGAATCGGGTGCAGTGTGAATTTTGAGTATACCAAAGGCAACCTTGTGCTACACCAGATGTTTTGTTGGGTGCAGTGTGTATTTTGTGAAACTATGTGCAATCTTAAGTAGTTGTATAGAATTGTGTGCAGTGATTCAATAAATGTGTTTTGCAACCTTGCATTTCTTTATTTTGCCAGGATCAAAGGTCTGGGTGATCGGCCATTCTTGCGTCTCGAGAGTGGCACGATGGGCGGAAAGCAGGAAATGGAGGCATGGGTTTTCCGCCACCGAGATAATTTGGTTGGGGTTTCCAGGCATGCGCTGGCACAGCTTGCTGAAGAAGCTGCGGCACAGACTAGGGGGAGGTGACTCCCCTCCCAACATTCTGGTCATTCACTTGGGAGGCAATGATTTGACTTTCCTGGGTAGGAAGGCCCTGCTGCAAGAGATGAAAGCCTCCATGTGTACGTTAAGCAATCAATTGGAGACATGGGAATTATGGTGGTCAGAGATAACCCCACGTTTAGTGTGGCTAGGGGCACGGTCGGGGGAGGCCGTGGAAACCTCACGCAGGAGAGTTAACAGTGCCATGCTTAAATTTACTGAACAGAGGGGTTTTGGTTTCATTAGGCATGGGCTGTTGCATGCAAAGTCAACAGGGTGTTTTGAGGAGGACGGGGTCCACCTATCTAGAGCGGGCATGGACCTGTTTTTATTGGACCTGGGCGACGCCCTGGAATCAGCTGGGTGTAAGTAAGAATGCCTGCCTTGGTGGGGGGCCCTGGGTGTGACGGGGCCACACCCACAACTGTGGTGGAGTTACAGGGCGATCCAGAGGCTGAATGACACATAGGGGTACCCTCTTCAGGAGCACAACAAGGGTGCAAATGCCAAATAGCCCCAGGAAGTCCTTACGGCAGGACCCTGGAGGAACGACGGCGCCCCGTTAGTCCTACGGGCGGTTGTAACCTGAGCAGCCGGGGGCTTGCCTGGATACGCTCCGCCCCCTCAAGGGGCATGAGTAAATGGGTGGACTGGCAGTTCACAGGTAGTAAGGGGTAACCCCCCAGAAGTGGTGAGCACCGACTGGTTAGGGCCATGGTGCAACTTTGCTCTTCAGGTGGGCAGAGCAGCTTAGGCGTGTCTCCGCTGCCTGCCCTTGGATCGCCCGTAAGTTGACCCACCATGTTGGCATATTTCGTTATGCAAATAAACCTGCAGCAACTTTCTCCACAAACAAGGTGTCTGGTGTGTTTTATTTTATCGGGAGATTGCTGGATTTGTGGGGGGAGTGTGTTGCCGATATTGGCACTATGTGGCTGCCCGCGGTCCACGCAGGGGGCCCCTATAGGAGGGCGGCCGCCTTAGTGCCACATGATGGCACTCTACTACATCCTAGTTTTTGGGACCCTCGGGGTCTGGCGCGCCGCGTCATTTCCGACGCGCCATTGGGCGGGGAGCCAGGTATATGTACCACTCCCGCCCACCTGTCATTCTCTTTTTCACCAAGCCATCACGCCGTTTCCCTCCCTACCACTTACCCGGCATGTCTACTGGAGGGTGGTTGATGGGGGAGGCTGTTAACTTGTTATTTTGTGTTGCAGGCGGAGTTACAGGGCGATCCAGAGGCTGAATGGTACATAGGGGTACCCTCTTCAGGAGCACAACAAGGGTGCAAATGCCAAATAGCCCCAGGAAGTCCTTACGGCAGGACCCTGGATGAACGACTGCGCCCCGTTAGTCCTACGGGCGGTTGTAAACCTGAGCAACCGGGGGCTTGCCTGGATACGCTCCGCCCCCTCAAGGGGTGTGAGTAAATGGGTGGACTGGCGGTCCACAGGTAGTAAGGGGTAACCCCCCAGAAGTGGTGAGCACCGATTGGTTAGGGCCACGGTGCAACTTGGCTCTTCAGGTGGGCAGGGCAGCTTAGGCGGGTCTCCTCTGCCTGCCCTTGGATCGCCCATAAGTTGACCCACCATGTTGGCATATTTTGTTATGCAAATAAACCTGCAGCAATTTTCTCCACGAACAAGGTGCCTGGTGTGTTTTATTTTATTGGGAGATTTCTGTATTTGTGGGGGGGAGTGTGTTGCCGATATTGGCACTATGATGCCGAGGGGACATTCGTTTCATACCCGGACCGCTGTCTACAGAGTACCTTTTATTTCAAACCGTACCATTTATCAGGAAACAAAGTTGCGCAACCAACCACTGCCATTCTAGATTACGTGGGGGATGGGGGCAGGGTCCCCGCTGCACCCACGATGCCGGGGTGGGGCTCAGGTTTTATCATCCAAGAGGGCCCCCCTCAGGACCTGCGATGGATTGAAAAGCAAAAGCTCGTGGAAGCTGTTTCTCCACAGAGCTGAAATAAAGAAATGTGCAATATTTTTTTACTTTAATGTTGCTAAACATGTGCCCTCCCATGGCTATAACAAACCCTCAGCACAGGGGTCAAAAGAGGTCACTGGTCCCTTTGGCTCTGTATCAGGGGCGTAAGGCCACTGCAGCCCATCTGGCGTAGGGGGGCCCAATCTCTTCCAGGGAAGCAGCGGGCATTCACCTCAAGGCCAATGAATCACCTTGAGATAGTGGAGCCTAATGAGCCCCTCATCATATACTGCAGGGGGGCGTCATTTTACGTTATTCCACTGAGTTGACAGGATGAGGAAGTTCAGTCCAATGCAACTCAAGTACATCAGTATATTCGTTCCATTCTTAATAGCTTCGTTCTGCTGCATATCAGTGGATGGTAGCATTGTCCTATCAAATTGATAACTGCAGTCGAGTGATCATTTGGAATCTTATGTTTTACCAGAATTCCTCTAAACTTGAAAGTTTGTAACCGCACCTTTTATATTGTTCAAGAACTCAGCACTGCCTCCCCTGGGTCATTCTCGGGGTTGTTTATTTGTTTCGCTGCCAGTACTGGTGTCAAGACATGCAAAAGAATAAGATTACACCATATTTGTTTTTTATTCTGCTTAGTCAGTGAATGAACAGCAGCAGGTCTAAGAAAGCATTCCAGGGATCGGTACAGGCAGATTATCAGATCTTTTTGAAGCAGCAAACTTCATGTTTGTCACTGGAACTGATGTCCTGGGCAATTGAAGAATGTGCTTCTCCTCATAGATCACATCCCAAGGGCGAATTCTCTGTGCAACATCAAACAAATACTAGTTCCTGGTGGAATGTGTACAGCCATTGAGTCCATTTCACGTGCTAAAATTCATGCTGAGAAGGAAATTAACAACAGTTTTTGGCAAGAGAGTTTCAGCAAAGTGTTTATGTCCAGTTCGGTAGCATTACTTCCATTTATTTCATTGATATCTCTATAAGAAGCAGCACTGGTGCATGTCAGGATTTTCCCTGATCTTTGCCTGAACAGTTTCATGGACAGTCTAGCAACATCAAAGGTGAGATGATGGAAGGGTTCCCCTTAAACCCTTGAATTATCTACTCAGCTTGGAACAGAAAGTTGGCCTCCCAAAAGTCCATGAGTCTTTGGATTTACTTGGTTGTGCAGCCACCTCAAAGGAGGTGGTGTGGAGGTTGACACTAGATGCAGTATGACACAGTAGTTTCCACTGTTCCAGTAAAGATGGGATATCCAGGGGCACTGATTTTTATTTATAAAAATACCAATGATTTAATGTCACTTTTAGATATATATTTATATGTAGAGAAAAGCTATTAACCAAATAATTTAAATTACTCAAATCAACAGAGCTACAAAAAATACAGTTATGATACTGATGTTGTTGCACAAGTTACAACGTTGGTGTCACTCTACAAGTGGTGCTTTCCCATCAACAGGTTACTCGGGTGAACTTGGTTCAATGCACCAGCATGAAAGTGAAAGACAAGTTATTGTAGCCCCGTAATCACTACTTAATGTGTAATTGATATAGAGGTATGGCTTTTGGGTTACTAGCAATCCCATAAAGGGATCAGGGCACCGTGGAAACAGCAACAACCTTATTTTGTTATTCACAATATCACTCACACTGTACTAAGAAGAATGAACTCTTTTAGGTAAAAGTATTTATTCAGTGGCGGCCGGCACAGGTAAGAGTGGTGTGGCAGGGCGGGGGTGGAGCAGGTGGGGGAGAAGTGGACAGACAATGGGATAGGTAAAGTAAAATATATAAAACCACTTAACTTGCGCTGGCGAGAGCAAAGTAAATGTTTAAAAAATATATATATATTTTACTTTCCCTATCCCATCATCTATCCACTTTCCCCCCTCCATCCGCCCTGCCCCACCACCCCACCGCTCTTACCTGTGCTGGCCACCACTGTATTCATTAATACAGGAACAATCTGTTTCTCAGTATATCGAAAATAACTACACAACATATTATAAAAACATCGAGACACGTTATCAATAACAAGAATAAAATGAACATTTCTAGCATTGTTAGAATGTCATTAAATGTTAGCTAGAACCTAACACTCTAATGCCTACTTCTATGTGGTATACTATGAGAGCATGAAAGGCAGAGCAACTTGCAGTCTAGAGAGAGGGAGAAACAACATACACCATAACTTGTTGACAGCAAAGGCTGTCTTTATCAGTGGAGACATGAAGACAGTGTTTCCTGTGAAGGCACTCACTCACTGCGGTAGCAGTCAGTTGGTCTTCCTCCGGGACTTGGCTTTATCAGCTTCATTCTTCAGGTGATATATATTATCTGGAAAGTGTGAAGTGTCTCTGTCAGAATCACAGGTGATAATCTGGGCGACGGCCCTCTCCTGACAAGTGGTCAAGTGGCAGTCCTTATATTTGAAATCTTATCAGAAATTGGAATTACTGACATAAGTTTAGGAATGTCTCAAATAGATTATGTGCATAAAGGTATGTGTCCCAGACATTTCCTTTTAAACATACAGATGTACGACCCTATTGTGCATGCGCAAACGGGTTTACGACCAGTTTGCACATGCAAAATCTAATAGGGCCATGTACAATCCCTATTTAGCGAGTCGTAATTTATTTGCGACTCGCTAAATAGGAATTGCGAGTCGCTATTAGGACGGGGCGTTCCAAGGGCCTCCCTTCCGAATAGCGAGTCAGAGGCCTACGTAAGAATGTTTTTCGACCGCAATTGCGGTCGCAAAACACTCTCAATTTACCGCCCTCTTCAAGAGGGTGTTAAGCACTTGCAAATGGGAAGGGGTCCCCAGGGGACCCCTTCCCCTTTGCGAATGCAGGGGAAAATATTTTTTAGGGGCAGGCAGTGGTCCCAGGGACTACTACCTGCCCTTAAAAAAAGAAACGAAAACGTTTCATTTTTATTTTTTTAAATGCCTCCCGTTTTCCTTTAAGGAAAACGGGCTGCATTTAAAAAAAAAAAAACTGCTTTATTTAAAAGCAGTCCCAGACATGGAGGTCTACTGAGCCCAGCAAGCCACCATACCTGGGAGGGCCAGCCATTCCTAATGGGGTCGCAAATTGCAAGTGCCTCATTAATATGCATGAGGCATGCAAATTGCGACCCAATTAGGAATTGCTAACAGTGTCTCAGACACTGTTGTACATGTCATTTAGCGACTCGCAAATTGCGACTCGCAATTAAGCGAGATTTGCAAGTTGCTAAATGACATGGTCGTACATCTGGCCCACAAGGCAAAAGGATGTCAATTTAGACTGCATTATTTTGGTTAAATGTCTGTAGGTGTTCTTATTTAACCTTGATATGACGAGAAGTAGACATTTGACCCGGACAAATGTTGCATTAGATTTTGTATCTTTGTCATTTATCGAAGAACTTGATGCTATCACCATTCCTAGAAAGATAAGGTCTGGCGACATCTGTGCTAAAAGACAGACATGACAATGATTCTGTATAAATCGGGAAATATGGTAGTGTCCTAAGATGGTGCTGGGGCCTACATAAGATGGAGTTGGACCGTAGGGAATTTACGTCAATGCCACAATACACACAATGTGGCCTACTAAGAAAGGCAAATTGGCTTGTAAACATATGTTTATGACTACATTTACCTTACTTACACCTGCCCGTGATTCACAAAGGTATTCCTGGCAGGTGTAAGCTCTTTTTTGGCTGCTGAGATCTCAATCACAAGTACTGGGATTTATTCATCTGAAAATCCAACTCAAAGGCTAGGATCACATAGTTTCTGGGCATTACAAAGTACGGTTAGCCATGGATGTTTTTGAACACTCACAAACAACCAAGTTTGTGAGCATTCACAAACTCCTCTCATCTCCCTTTCCTCATATTTTTACTTTAGCCAAGGGCTGTTTAAAAATGTGTATTTGCAAAAGGGATTCTATTCCCAATGTGCCATGAACTTCTCTGTACTGAAAGAATGGACCCTGATTTGGAAATCACATGATTTTCTAAGGAGTCCTCATTAAAACCTCTGCCAGACACAGCTTTCCGTGTGAATTCCATGCAGAATTGATGAATTCCACAAGATAGAAAATCAACTCTCGGATGTAATTGTAAATCTCAAAGTGAGGATTTACTACTTTCATTGTGAATTGGTCCCAACATGTACTCGTTTCCCACAGGTAATGCCATTTTGGGTTTTGACAACAAGATCCAACACATGAAAATCAAATGTCTCAGTGTTTATGATAAAAAAATATGGAACCGAGAAGCTATGATTATTTCCTGGATTAGGGTTTCTTGGTACCTTGAAACTTAGAAATCTTGTAACCCAAAAGTCGATGGCTCGACATTTTGTTTCGGGGGTTGATATTGGTAATAAAGAGGGGAAGGCAGGGATATGACTAATTGGTGAAGATAGAGACCATCTATCTTCTCTAAGGACCATTGTTGGACATGACAATTTCTGCAGGGTCATCCCTAGAGTTTTGGCCTTCACTCCTCCATTTTTGTTGGCCTTAGGACTCTGTGCACTTTACCACTGCTAGCCAGTGTTAAAGTACTTGTGCTCTCTTCTTCAAACATAGTAGAATTGGTTTATACCCAATTGGTATATTTAATTTACTTGTAAGTCCCTAGTAAAGCGGCACTAAATGTATCCAGGGCCTGTAAATTAAATGATACTAGTAGCCTGCAGCTCTGATTGTGTCACCCACTTAAGATGCCCTTCAAAAATGTCTCAGGGCTGGCTTTTCAGCCTGTGTGTGCAGTTTGAAACTGCCATGTAGATCTGGCAAAAAAAACTTTTTGCCAAACCCAAACCTTCCTCTTTAATACATAAACTCACCACTAAGGTAGGCCCTAAACAGGCCACAGGGCAGAGTATAATGTATTTAAAAAGTAGAACATGTAATATAAAGTTTTTATGTACTGGTAGTGAAAAACTCTTAAATTAGTTTTTCACTACTGCAAAGCTTACCTCTCCCATTTGATAACATTGAGGTTTCCTCATTACATTTAATAAGCATAATTCCCAAATGGGAGCAGGTAACCAGTTCATGTTTGGTGTCTTTCGATTTGCAGCGAAAAATCCTCTTTCAATGGAAAGTCGAATTTTAATTTATATTTTTGAAAATGCTACTTTTAGAAAGTTGAGTATCAATAAGAGAGGGAGGAACAGAGAGGCTAGTTCCCTTCCCCGAGGAATTTAAATGCAATCAAGGAGAACTAGCTAATGTTTAAGAGCTGTGTGGTTTGTCTGGGAAAGAAAAACTTTTTCTTATGAAAGCCCTCATCCACCAACCTAGTTGGTGGCATGCTTCATCATCGGGCCCCACCCGGTGGCACCGAGCGTGCCCCGGGTGTGCTACAACGCCTGTTTACAGCGGAGCGGGTTTTTGAGGAGTGAGTGTGCTGTGATTGTGTGAGAGTGTGAGTTAAAAACTATCCTCGGGTCCCTTTACCCACGGGGGTTGTTTAATAAGTGGGCCTTTGGCAGTAATAAAAACAAGGCGGATGTATCTGGAGTTAGTAATGGTCTCCTACATCCATTGTGGTCGACATGTTTCAGCCAGGCCTTGAAACTACTCTGGCTTTCTTCAGGACCTATGTGCATAAAGTGAATGGTCAACAAATCAAATAGGGAAGACCAATTATGTGCTGCACTCGCTAAGATGCATTATAGGTAGAGGGTTAATGCCCTCCTGAGATCTACTCTTGTGATTGACAAGGTGAACCTCATGAGTATAGAGATCCGAAGCAACCAAGTAGGTTATTACGAGGGTCCGGACCAGTGACAAAAACTCACCGCCAGACCCCGTTGCTGGATACTCATGAGGTTCACCTTGTCAATCACAAGAGTAGATCTCGGGAGGGCATTAACCCTCTACCTATAATGCACCTTAGCGAGTGCAGCACATAATTGGTCTTCCCTATTTGATTTGTTGACCATCCACTTTATGCACATAGGTCCTGAAGAAAGCCAGAGTAGTTTCAAGGCCTGGCTGAAACATGTCGACCACAATGGATGTAGGAGACCATTACTAACTCCATATACATCCGCCTTGTTTTTATTACTGCCAAAGGCCCACTTATTAAATAACCCCGTGGGTAAGGGACCCGAGGACAGTCTTTAACTCACACTCTCACACAATCACAGCACACTCACTCCTCAAAACCCGCTCTGCTGTAAACAGGCGTTATAGCACACCCGGGGCACGCTCGGTGCCACCGGGTGGGGCCCGATGATGAAGCATGCCACCAACTAGGTTGGTGGGTGAGGGCTTTCATAAGAAAAAGTTTTTCTTTCCCAGATAAACCACACAGCTCTTAAACATTAGCTAGTTCTCATTGATTGCACTTTTAGAAAGTTGCCATTTTCCTGCCTTAGCCATTTAGTGCCTGTAGCCTGTCCCTCGGTCACATAACTGGGTGTAGTGTACAGGTGGTCTTTGTGTATTTCTCCTAAACAGCTACACACAATTGAGGGCTTAGGTGTGACTGGATGGACTGTCATCCACTGGCAGGATGAGAGATCGGAGAAGGGGCACAGCCCTACTTACACTTGAATAGGCTGTGTCCTGCCTCCACACAAAGGGCTGCACACTCCCTGTAGTTAGTCTGTAGCCAGGACAAGGAAGGCAGGATGCCTGGGGACTTCAGAGGAAAACCTCTAGAAGCTTCTCCCACCTTCCAGAGAGAGGGCACCAGCTATACATGTTGGACCTCAGACACCAACTCTTCAGTACACATCTGGACCTGTGAATACTCTACCAGGAAGAAGGACTGCTGTGCTGCTAAAAGGAGTGCCCCTCTGCTGAACTGCTGCTCTGAAGGACTGCTACCCTGCTGTGCTGACCTGCTGCCTGCTGCCCTCTTGCCTGGGTGATAAGGACTTGACCTGCATCTGTTAAACCCAGGATCCCAGAGTGACTCCAAGGGCCACCTGATCTGAAGTCTCAGGGACACACTAGGCTTCCAACACCCTTTGACATGTACCTGGATTCTGCCATCTCTGAGTCTAATCCACCAAGTGGTGCCATGCCAGTCCTTGACCCATGCAAGTGGGCTTAAGGTGCTCTGCCAGCATCTGTGGATCCAGTGGAACTGACACATCTCCTCTGCTGCACGGCACAACTCCGAGCAGAACTGCTGCATCGTAGCCATTGTGTGAGTCTTCTCCATTGTCAAGACCCGCATTTCATCGGAGCCCGCTGCCTCAGAACCGCAGCTGCGTGGCACATGCTCGGCGCAGACCCTCACATCCTTTATTGATGGCAGCCACGACAACGGACTCCACAACATAGCCTTTCAGCTCCTTGGAACTGAGGCATCGCCCCCACTGTGCTACCCATCCACGGCGCCAGACTTCGCATCACACGCTCTCATCAACCAGCTCCTCGATGATGACGCAGGACCTTGCATTGCAGCCAGAACTTGTGACTTTGTCCCGGTCTGGTGAGACCTAATGACCACAGTTGGTGCTTTGTACTTTTTGGTGCTATTTTCACTGAAATCTTTAAACCTGCATATCTCCGGTTCTACTGATTGGATTTTTGTCATTTTGATTTTGTTTTATTTATGAAAAATTACTCTTGTTTTTTAAACTGGTGTGTGTTCACTGTGTTACTGTTTGAAGTGTTACACAAATACTTCACACATTGCCTCACAGTTAAGCCTGACTGCTCTGCGAAGCTCCCCGAGGGTTGGGCACCCTGCAAGTATTGTGGTTCATGCTTGAGTAGGGTTTTAACTCACCTAAACTAGTGACCCAATTTCTTACAACCATGATGGAATTTTTCAAGCCTCTTGATATGGCCATGTGATGCACCTCTACTTGAGCTAGGCAGTGCCAGTGGATACCGTGCAAGTACTGGAAAAAACTTCATTGGACACCCAAGCTCCTTATGGTTGTGATCGACCAATGCTCACACCACAGTACCCTCTTGAGAAAACAAGGTGGGTGGACCACTTTAGAGACCCTTATTCTAGGGGATACCAAAATTGTCCATAAGAAGTAACAGATTTGAGAATTGAGGGTCCACTGTGACAACGATGATTTAAAAGTCAACAATAAAGGGTAAAATGCACGGAAAACTATTGGGAATTGGACACCAGCACAACCAGTCAAGGATCATTATCCTCATAGTGTTGATGCACCTTTTTGGACTAAAATTAGTGTTTTAAATGATATACATGTACATTATATTGCATCAATGATTGACCTACTGATGAGGGTAAGAACATTCATCAGAAATGCTTTCTCACACAGGTTCCATGCCTTTGCTTAACATTTCCATATCCGCATCTACAGTGTGTTATTTGAATACTAGATATCCTTCACTTGATGTCTGTCCTTTTTTACACTGGATGCATTGTGGCAGATCCTATTCTCTGACCTTTTACAACCTGTTTATGTAGTAGAAATTCATGTGAGTGAGCGTATGTCAACATAGCAGGAACTCAAGACCACCTTCATTGATGTCAAGCGACATTGTCACCATCACTATGACACTAATACCGCCATGAGAAGAAATTCTTGCTTCCCAGGACAAGTCCATCCTTACAAATTCATCCTCTTTGATCTCTCTGGAGTATTTGCTGCAATGGACCATAATATCTTCTTAAGGAAAATAAAGGACAGGTGTGGATGTTGAACTATAGCTGTACAATGTTTTAAGTCATTTCTCAGAGGGGATGTCATTTAGCATGTCCCACTCTCCCAATTTGTTATTTCTCTCACAAGTATTGCTTCACAAGTTGTTTAAGGCTGAAATAAAATCGTTCATCACTGATTTTTACCAGGGTTCGATATCCCAGTATGCTACAGTCAGGGAGACATTTAAGGTTTATATTAGAGGGATGTCAAACTTTAGTTTTGCAACTTGCCGATGAAATACTGGGTCTAACCCAGGATCTAGTCCATGTAAACCCCATTTATTCGGTCGCTCTCACTCTCTGTCCCTGTGCCAGATAATAGCCAAATAGCATAATTACCACAGATTTCAAAGTTGGGAAGTGGGGTTGAGAAAATTCCTAAATTTCGAAGGGACATTGACAAGGGATTTGTTTGTAAGTCCGCTGCCAACACCGCTGTCTATGTTCAATATAGTGTCAGCTGTTTCCAACTCACCCAGGAGTTAGTGTCTTTTACTCATGCTGGAAGTCTATCACAGGGCGATACTGAGGATTAATTAATCAGCTATTGTGTGTGATCTCATAGCAGTAAACTGAGAAGCCATATGATTAAATAAGTGGAAATAATGGAAATATGTTAATATTGAAGTGTGCTGGAATCAGAGCAGAATCACAAGGAGCCCCATAAGAGGGAAGTATGGAGCTAGACTGATGAAAAAAACAGAGAGTAAAAAGATTCAAATTAAGACATAGACAGCTAGGCTTCTATTTTTTCGACCTTAAGAAAATATGTGGGGAAATTACAACGCTTATCATTTGAAGCACCACAAGGTATTTACGTTTGTAGTGTGCACGCAATGTCCTATCTTTTTTTTGTGTGTCTAGTTTTATAAGGTAGCTCAGTATATAAAAGTGCTTACTGTATGTGTGTGTGTTAGAAATGGGATTTCTGGTTGGCTAGGGCTTGCGCCAAAGCCAGGCAGAAACCACCACTCTAGTCAGGGCAAGGGAGTTACACTTTGAAGATAACCCCTGCTCACCCCCTTGGTAGCTTGGCACGAGCAGTCAGGCTTATCCCAGAGGCAATGTGTAAAGCGTTTGCGCAACGCACACACACAGCAGCAACACACTAGGCACACCACAAAAGAAACTCCACACAAGGTTATATTAAAAATAGCCTTTGTATTATCCAAAACACATTAGATCATAACCACACATATACACTGTGCCAACTGGCACCAGGTAGCAATTTACAGGGGATTATATACATGACAGGGCCAATCGGGCCCCTGTCAGAACCATCACAAAGCACAAGTAGCAAATATAAAACACAACCAGTAACTACTGGTAAAATAATGAACACAGCATTATCACAAGCGACATAAAAGCATTATGTCTGCATCACCTTAGGCATAAAACACATTATGCATAACATTTGGCATCATCATCAGCATAAACGCATTATGCAACACATTAGGTATAAACCATCCTAGGCATATTCTATATTAGCAGTGTACCTCAGTAGCACCTAGCATAGGTACATCATGCAAAATCACACTAGTAATGCACCACAGTAACCCTAACACTGTGCATTCATCCTATTTGTGCTCCCACTAGAACACAAAATGACCCCTGGCCACCAGGCCTTCTTTGGGGCTCAAATGCCCTCTGTCCCAAATGTCAGGGCTCCACTGGGGCGAGGGTGCAATCCACCCTGGTCTCTCTAGAGACCCAAACAATGCCCCTCACGTTGCAGCTGCTGGCGCTTTTGCAGTGCAGCTGTGTCAGCATCAGCCCTGGCACCACTGTGCCTTTGAAGCCCCACTCCGGGACTTCAATACAATGTGCCCCGTGAGCCCCCTCTTCCGGGGCTCTTCCGGTGCCTCCTCTCGGCACCATAATGCGCAAGGACAGCCCCACTCACTGGGGCTGCTCTCCATCGACTACTCTGGTCTTCTCCAACGCGCGGGAAGCTCGGCGGCGTCTCTCCTTGCAGGACACGGCAACAGTGGGACGAAGAGCGAAGTCTCTGCCGGCATCGTCCCCTCTGCCTGTCTTCCGGCCGGGAATTTCCTCTTTTGGGCCCGCCCCCAGTCAGGCAGCTTGCCTGACTTCCGGGCCGCCGATCTCGGCGGCTCCTTACCAATGCGGGGTGGGCTCCCGCTTCTCAAGGCTTGCAAATGCGGGGTGGGCTCCCACTAAAAGGAGCACAAAAATGTGGGGTGGGCTCCCGCTTTCCTTTGGTAATGCGGGGGAATCCCCACATCGGAATCTCCCCCGGACACTTCGCAGCCCAGCGCTGCCGGTTCAAAAACGCTCCTCTCTCCTTCTGCAAGGGTGGAGTCCCCCTCTCTGGGACTCCAGCAGCAAAGATGGAGCACTCACGAGGCGCTCAGTCCCCAAAGGTTTCAGGGCAAAGGCTGGGCCCAGGCAGGCCAGCTCACAGGGCCCACCAGCAGGGAGGCAGCCCCTCGTGGCAGTTCCTCCTGGGGCCCAGCAGCAACAAGTCCCAAATCACAAGAAAGCACACTTCTCATGGGGTCACAGCCCCAATATTTATAGGACATTTTCCTTTGTCTGCGCTGGCACAGGGCTTTGGAGAACCAGCCTCAACTGGTTCTGGGGGGTGTTGAAGCACTCTGTTTACCAGGCTTCCACCCTGCTTTGTCAGATGGGGCTCGGTCCTCAGACACACCACAGGGGGGCGAAACCAGCATTCACCTAGGCAGGCACAGACCTATTCAGGGTCAGGGGACTACTCCTCCCACTACTCCAAATGCAGATCTCCTATTCGGCCTAGCGCTGACTCACCCTGCCCTCCCTGGAGCCACACACACCTCACCAGCCCCTGTCACTCCAGAGCCAGACATGCAATACACATCAGGCAGGCAGACATATAGCACACAGAAATGCCAACTTCTAAAAGTGGCATTTCTTAAATAGTGATAATAAATCTGCGCACACCATTGCGCAGCATTTATTATTACTATTCCAAACATACCAAACTTGACCACGCTGCTCCTCTCATATCAGGAATTACCACTGAAACACTTATCAGGGAATCCCAATGCTTTCCTATGGGAGGGCAGCCTCACAGTAGTGAGAAACCAAAATGGCTGTTTGTCACTACCAGGACATGTCACACACTTAAGGTACATGTCCTACCTTTTACCTACAATGCACCCTGCCCATAGGGCTAGCTAGGGCCTACCTTAGGGGTGACTGACATGCAGTAAAAGGGGGGTCACAGACGTGGCACACATTTTAGGTGTCACGTCACAGCGGCAGTAACACTGCGCGCACAGGCCCTGCAATGGCAGAGGCCTGAGACAGGTTTGAAAGGCTACTTTGGTGGGTGGCACAATCAGCGCTGCAAGCCCACCAGTAGCGTTTAATTTACTGGCCCTGGGTATCTGAGATACCACTTTACAAGGGACAGACAGGTAAATTAAATACGCCAAACAGGTGTAGACCAATCTTACCATGTTTACCGCAGAGAGCACACGCACTTTACACTGGACAGCAGTGCTAAAGTGCCCAGAGTCCTAAAACCACCAACACCATGTCAGAAAAGAGGCTAGGAGGAAGGCAAAAAGTTCAGGGATGACCCTGCAAAAAAGGGCCAAGTCCAACAGTGTATATGTGCAAGTATGTGTCTATATTGCTGATCACAGCAACTTGTCTAGGCAGGGTTAACACAGACTTTCATACTTCTAATATGGATACAAATAGAAACAACAATATTGACAACTTTAATTATACACCAAAAATAGTGACAGTTCACTTTGTTATTGAAAGCGAGCAGGTGAGCATTCCTCTTAAAAAGAATATGTGCACAACCACGGAGAAGGCACATGAGTAGTGAGGAGACACTGCTCAATGGCAAAAGTCTTGTCTAAGCCCTGTATACAGGGGATCATGGTTAATGTTCCTTGACTTGTAAGAAGGGAATATACTTCTTTGACTTATAATAGGAAAAGCAGATCGCGAGATCAAGAAATATGTTGACTCAAAACGCCCGGAAAGAAGAAGTGACAGAAAGAGAGAAGAAATGTCAAAGAGAAAAAAAAGCAAAGAAAGAAAAAGATGAATTGAGAAAGCAAGAAAGGAACAGAAGAAAGAAAAAAACAATAACAGAGAAAGGAAAGAAAGACAGAAGGAAAATGAGAAAGGAAGTGGAGAAAAAATGGAGGGCAGGATGAAGGGAAAGAAAGAGAGAAAGGAAAAACAAGCAAAAAAAGGAAAGAGAAATGAAAAGAAAGAAAAAAGAAAGAAAAGGAAAGAAAGAAAGAAAGAAAGAAAGGAAAAAGAAAGGAAAAGAAAAGAAAAGAAAGGAAAGGACAGGAAAAGAAACGAAAAGAAAAATATATATATGAAATGAAAGGCCATAGGAAAAGAAATAGTAAAAGAAATAGAAACGAAAAGAAAGAGAAATAGGAAAGAAAGAAAAAGAAAAGAAAAGAAAGAAATTTAAACGTAGTGATGCTCTCAATGACCCATTGAAGCAATAGTTGTCAGAGAGGTTTACAAACAATGTGTGCTGAGTTGTTACGTGTCGGGTTTCTTAACAGGAAGCAGCAGCACGTTTTTTTATTTATCTTGATAGTGGGCCTCAGCCCGGCCTTTCAGAACCGGGCTCACAGTATTTTTAAATGCAGCATTAAAAGATAGTACTAGTAGCTCGTGATCGACGTGTTGAGAAGGCTGGTGTAGGGCGAACAGTTTCCCTGACTATAGAAGTATATAAACAAAATGGCACAACGCTTCATCATATGGCCCTGAAATTTGGGGATGTTACAACGCCTCAATACTAACCAACATTGAGAAGGTTTTTTGAAACATCTCATGAGCATGCCTCCAGCACACCCACCTTTCTGCAACTGGTAGATTTAGGTATGGTCAGTATATCTGCTTGGGTAAATGTATACTACTTTGTTCAGGATACGAGCCTGAGGGACACTGGAGCTAAACCATCACAGAGAATGCATGAATTAAATATAGAGTCCTGCTGGGGGTAGGTCACCTGCCTGGTTTAGCACATGCAGGCTGTGACTGGGCCATAGTCATGTGTTAGTGATGACCTACCCCCAACTCCCTTGCTGTTAGAATAGGAGTACAAGTAAAACAAAAAATGTACATGATATGGCTACAGGATAATCTGGTCAGAAATGCCCATGATATCCCGCTCACTTATCCGCTCCTATCTAGTAAGTGTATACAGGGTGAACAGACATAATATCGAATTTTTAATATCGAATTGCCAAAATATCGAGTTTTTATATAGAATGGACAGAATATCGAATTGCCAAAATATAGTGGTGCAGAATATCGAAATTTAGGTAAGAAATATCGATTGTCATAATATCGACAGTCATAATATAGTTGTTAAAAATATCGATTTTTTTATAGTGTTTTAAGTGTTAGTATATGTGTTAAAAGTATGTATTATTTTTGTAATGTATGTTTTAATTTTTTTAAAGTAATAAATTTTATGTTATTTAATTTTTGCGTAATTTAATTCCGTAGCGGGTTGTGGGTTTATAGGGGAATAGGGTGGGAAGTAATTTAATTATAGTAAATTAAATATTAATTTTTAGGAATTATTAATTATTTTTAATTTAATTTTGCGTTTTAGTTCTGTAGCGGGTTGTGGGTTTATAGGGGAATAGGGTGGGAAGTAATTTAATTGTAATTAAGTAATTATTTAATTTTATTTATTGGGATTGATAAATAATTCATTGTTAATTAATTATTAATTGGTAATTAATTTTTAAATTGGTAATTAATTTGTATTAATTGGTAATTAATTTTTATTAATTTTTTATTGATACTTATATTAATTGTATTAATTTATTATTCAGAGCGGGTTGTGGGTTTATAGGGGAATAGGGTGGGAAGTAATTTAATTGTAATTCAGTAATTATTTATTTTTATTTATTGGTATTGATTATTAATTTATTGTTAATTAATTTTAAGTTTGGTAATGAATTTTTATTAATTGGTAATTAATTTATATTAATTGGTAATTAATTTTTATTAATTGATTAATTGATAATTATATTAATTGTATTAATGTATTATTCGGAGCGGGTTGTGGGTTTATAGGGGAATAGGGTGGGAAGTAATTTAATTGTAATTAAATAATTATTGAAAATATTTTTGTGTATTGATAATTAATTTACTGTTAATTAATTATTAATTGGTAAACATTTTGTATTACTTATTTATTTTTGGTATTGAAAATTAATTGGTTGTTAATTAATTATTAATAGGTAATTAATTTTCAATAAATAATATTTATTGGTATTTATAATTAATTAATTATTAAATATGTTGTAATTGGTAATTAATTTTAATTAATTTTTTATTGGTATTGATAAAAAATTTTTAATTTAAATATTAAATCATTACTTTCCCTACTGTTGCACTCACTGGAGTGGGAATAGTAATTTTACCCTATGCTATCCAACGCTTTCCCTACTGTTGCACTCACTGGAGTGGGAATAGTAATTTTTACCCTCCCGCTATCCAACGCTTTCCCTACTGTTGCACTCTCTGGAGTGGGAATAGTAATTTTTACCCTCCCGCTATCCAACGCTTTCCCTACTGTTGCACTCTCTGGAGTGGGAATAGTAATTTTTACCCCTACGCTATCCAACGCTTTCCCTACTGTTGCACTCTCTGTAGTGGGAATAGTAATTTTTACCCCTACACTATCCAACGCTTTCCCTACTGTTGCACTCTCTGAAGTGGGAATAGTAATTTTTACCATTCCGCTATCCAACGCTTTCCCTACTGTTGCACTCACTGGAGTGGCAATAGTAATTGTTACCCCTACGCTATCCAACGCTTTCCCTACTGTTGCACTCTCTGGAGTGGGAATAGTAATTTTTACCCTCCCGCTATCCAACGCTTTCCCTACTGTTGCACTCACTGGAGTGGGAATAGTAATTTTTACCCTCCCGCTATCCAACGCTTTCCCTACTGTTGCACTCACTGGAGTGGGAATAGTAAATGTTACCCTCCCGCTATCCTACGCTAAAAATATTGAATATTTGTTATTAATATTACGTTAACATATATATGTATTAAAAAATAAAAATGCATGTTTATTTTTTTAACTTACATTAAATATTTATTAATATTAAGGTTATTTAAGTATTTTTAAGTATGTTTTAGTTAATTATATGTATTATTTTATTAATTTTACATTACTTTTAAGACATTTAAAAATTCGATATTTTGACTAACTATATTTTTTACAACGATATTTTGGATTCGATATTTTTGTACTTACCTGTTTGTAGATAGGAATTCGATGTTCTGGCATTCTATATTTTTTCCTCGATATTTTGCCAGGTCGATATTTTGCTCCTCGATATTCTGTCAGTGATCCGTATACAGACATTGAGATCTGCTTGGATGAGGTCAAGCCTGCATTAGCAAGATCTTTGTGTATTAAATTTAGGTTTGGAATCATATCTTTGAGTCGTTTTGAGTATAAAAGGAGTAGCTTTTTTGAGAAACACAGATATTGCCTTTAATGTGCTGATCAGATTGAGGAAAATAATTTCTGGCATCTGCGTTCCGTATATGCAAGGATCGGAGTCTTTGCCAACCCATTAAAAGCACAGGAGGAAAAGAGATAAAGAGGCAAGCTGAAGTTTGTAATAAAGAAACTTTTAGAAGTGTGGGGCCTGATTCACAAACTGCATTTTGTAGTGTGTGAAGTAGTACTACACACATACTACAAAATGCAATTTACAATCCCATGGCCAGAGACCTATTCCTCTCCTATAATTTGTATGTGGAGATCTTCTCCATGGTGGCGGAGATCTCTGCACTAGTAGGTATACATTTTCATAGTAAACGTGGGAGGTACCGGAGGGGCGGTGGGAAAATGAGGAATAATTACTGCTTAATCTGAAGGATTTAGGGAAGTTTAAGGAGAGGATTTGGAGGGGCATGCTAATACACAACAAACATCCGTAAGGCACTTCTAAAGTTAGTACATGACTAAAAGTGTGAAAACAGGCTCAAATGTACTCAAGCCCAGTCTTGGTAAGAAATATTAAAGTAAGGATGCAAAAATATTCAAAGGTGAAGGTCAGACAACCAGAAGGGACAGTTAAGGCTCAGTTAACTATGGTATTGAACTGTGGACAGGGAACTGATATTACTTTCTGGAGTTGCACTAAACTGCAACATAGAAAGCAACCACTATACACTCCAAAAATGAAAACTGCAGTCATACAGCTTGACCCAGGCCGGAAGTAAAGCACAATCTCTTTTGGAGTTGTTTTGGTAAAGAGAACTGGCACCCATGTGCCACAAACAAAAATAAAAATAAAAGGAACTATGTGAGAACAAGTGAACATTCACAAGTGAACCCTGTCTTTCCAGTATTAAAGGAACTACATTGGCTACCAATCTAGGCCAGAAAAGTGTTATTGTGGGCAACATCTGTGGGCAACAATGGCTGTTAGCTACACATCCACTTAATTATGGGGCTGAGCCATAGTCGAAGGCCTGTAATGAGGGGAGGATAATTAGCAGCTGATATTACCATTCAGGTGCAGTCAGTGTGGTGAAGGGAGGACAGCTTTTTTTCTGTCTAGCCCTCGTTTATCTCCAATCAATCGATCAATCAGTAGATTTCTAGAGCACTACTTGTTACCCATGAGGGTATCCAGGCGATGGCAGGGTCCAGTTGATTAGACGAATAGCCAGGTCTTTAGGGACTTTCGTAACTCTGGACGAGATGGGGAGGCCCGTAGAAGAAAGGGTAGCTTGTTCCATGTCTCCACTGCTAGGTAGGAGAAGGAGCGGCCTCCGCATCTGCTACTTCGCATGCAGGGGGTGAGGGTTAGAGAAAGGGATGTGGAACAAAGGTGTCTGGTGGGCTAATGGAAGTTCAGGTGATGGCATAAGTAAGCAGGTCCGCAGTTGTGTAGGGTCAGGAGCTTGAACTGGCATCTTTTCTGTACAGGGAGCCAATGGAGTTCCCTGAGGTAGGGGGTGAGGTGGATTTGTCTAGGGAAATCCAGGATGAGTCTGGCTTCAGCGTTCTGTATGGTCTGTATTCATCGGAGGAGGTGAGCTGTGATCCCTGCATAGAGAGCGTTACCATAGTCCAGTCAGCTGGAGAGGAGGGCCTGGGTCATATTAAGGCTTTAGCTTTGGCTTGTTGTCCGGAATGATGCCTAGGTTCCTAGTGTGGTCAATGGGGATAGGAGTAAACCTGAGTTCTGAAGGTCACTAGGATGCGCCCCATGAGGACCTTTTGTTTCTGAAAATCAGTAACTCTATCTTGTCTGTGTTGAGCTTCAGGCAGTTGCCCTTCATCCAGTTGGCGATGTCTGTCATACAGTTGTGGAAGTTGGTCTTGGCAGTGTATTCGGAGTGGGAGGGAATGAGTTGTGTGTTGTCGGTGTAGGATATGATATTGAGTCCATGGGTTTTGGCGATGCTGGCCAGAGGTGTCATATAAGTGTTGAAAAGGGTGGAGCTGAGCGAGGATCCTTGGGTACTCCACAGATGATTTTCTTGGGTTCAGAGGTGAAAGCAGACTTTTTGCATTCTTCCGGGGAGGAAAGAGCTGATCCATCTGAAAGCGGCTCCTTGGAAGCCAATGTTGTGCAATCTTGTGATGAGAATGAGGTGGGAGACTGTATCGAAGGCTGCTGACAGGTCTGTAGGATCAGAGCCATAGTCTCTCCTCAGTCAAGGGGGCTTGGATATCGTTGGTAGCCGCGATTAGACCTGTCTCAGGGCTGTGGTTGCTGTGGAATCAGGATTGGGAGGAGTTGAGTAGGAGATTAGTTCCAGATGTGAGGAGAGTTGTTGGTTGATGGCTTTTTCTAATACTTTGGCCAAGAACAAGAGCAGGGAGATCAGTCGGTTGTTGTTGAGTTCACTGGGGTCTGCCAATGGTTTCTTTAGAAAGGTGTTGACTTCTGCATGTTTCTAATCCTCGGGTAAGGTGGCCGTGGCATTTGAGTTGCTGAACAAGGTGGTGAGTACGTGGCTGAGTCTGGCTTTGCTAGGTTGAAGATGTGATGAGGGCATGGGTCGGCTGGGGTCCCTGAGTGGACCGAGTTCATGATGGAGACAGTGTCCTGTGGGGTGAGCTGACTCCATTGGGTTAGTCAGATGTCTATGGTGGCAGTGGGGTTGTTGTGTTGCTTGAATAAGTTGGTAGCCTTGGGCTGGGGTTTGAAGATTCTGTAGATGCTGGCGATCTTGTTGCTGAAGAAGTTTGCTAGGTTGTAATAGAGTTCCTGTGAGGGGTTAATGTTGTTTGTTGCAGCTGAGGAGTTAGAGAAATCTTTGACGATGTTGAAAAGTTATTTGCTGTTATTGGAACTTGATTCGTTGCATGTAGATAAGGCCTTTTTCTTCAATTCTCTCAACTGTCTGTGGCAGAGGTTGAGGGCTGTCTTGAAGGCGGTTTTGTCGGTCGTGTCCTTGCTGGTGCACCATCTCCTTTCCAGTTGTTTAGTGTCATTTAGCTGTTCTGAGATCTTCAGTGTACCAGTTAGCCCACTTGGTAACCTTCTGTCGGTGTAGTTGCAGATGGGAGCGATGCTGTCGGAGCAGTTGGTTATCCAATTGTTGAAGTTTCTGATGTTCTGGTCTAGGTTGTTGGAGGAGATGGGGTGGGTGGTGTTGAGGGCGTTTATCCATGTGTGCTTTGAGACTTTGCTCCAGCAGCTGTGGGGGGTGTTGGGCAGACTGGGGGTGGAGGTCGTGAGCTGCTGATGTTGAGGGGGACGATGGAGTGGTCGGTCCAGATGTGTTCCCTGGTGTGGCTGTACCTGATGCGGTCGCCGGAGGTGAAGAAGGGGTCTAGTGTGTGGCCTGTGGTGTGCGTATGGTCATGGATGAGTTGGGTAAGTCCAATGTTGTTCATGCTGTCGAGGAGGTTGATAGTAATGATGTCATTTTAGTTGTTGCGATGGAAGTTTAGGTCACTGAGGAAAATGTAGTTGTTGGAATCTATGGTGAGGGGGTCCGTGAAGTCAGTGATGAAGTTGCAGAAGGCTGGACGTGGTTCTGAAGGATGGTAGGCAAGGGTGCCCCTGATGGTGGTTTTGCTGTCTGGTTGGTGTTGGAAGTTGAGATGTTCCATGACTGTGGTGATGTTGTCATTTGTAGTGGTGCATTGGATGGATTTCTTGTGTATGATGGTGATCCCTCCATTGTCTGCTACTGCAAGAAAAGCTGCTCTCCCTTCTCTGCTATGGATTGCCGGATCTACCCTTCCTTGCTGAAAGCAAGAACAATCAACCACATAAGTAGAGATAATGTTTGTTTACTTTTCTGCACTTCTGTGGTTGATCTAACTTGCTTTTAGCAAGGTAAGGCGGAGCCAACAGCCTAAAGCATGGAAATGTGAGTACAATTTATTTCTTTTGCAGCACCTGGAGAGAAATAGGAGCTGCGCAGAAAAGAACACCCATATTCCATCAGCACCACATTTTGGGGCTACTTTCTACAGAAGTAGGAAGCCATTGAGGGGGTAAGCCTAATTCCACAAGGACGGGGCTCAGGCAGCTGGCAGCTACAGAATGCTCCCTGAGCAGACTATGATGGTTGTTGTAGCATGCAAAGGAGGCATTCTCATGGACAGGGTAGCTCCCAAAATTCTACTCTTGATGGTAATGCAATTTAAAATTTGTTGTTGGATCTACAAGAATTTGTACCTCTTTAAACCTCTCTACCTGTCAGCAGTGCTCACTAGCTAAAAATATAAGTGGTCTCAGGAGCAAAGACACACTCCACTTGAAAAAACTTTAACTACAAACATTGCTGGCACTTAAACAGTCCTTCACAGGAGGTTCATGTAGTGCTTTGTTCTTGTTGCGGCCCCTACTAAGGAAACATCCTGATCTCACTTTCAGGAAACTCTTTAAAACTCCTACATTGACTGCACCTCAGTTAATCCTGAATTTGTTTTTGCCCTGTCTTTCCTTATGTTTATCTATTATAATAACCTTTCTTTCTAAGGAACCCCACAGTTTTTCATCTATAATTGTTGATATTTGTAGAACACGGTAATGCATTCTAGGTTTAGAGGTGTGATAGACATTTGGAAAATAAATAAAATAAAGGACAGAATGCACCGTCAAACTACTGCAGAGGATAAGAATTGATCGTTATTCATTGCAATGTGATCCAAGGAACACACAATGAGCATTCTTTTTAATGGCCTGGCATCACACACTCAATGAGCCAAATAATAGCACCTGTGCACTCAGACTTAAACATTGATTGGTGGCTCGGCGTAACAATTTTTCCGTGGATGTACTGATTTTTCAATGCTATACATCATGAGAACTGTAGTGTTTATTGCTTTTTGTTGTAAGGTGACAACATATTGTAGTTTGAAAAAGAAGCGTCCTTTTCCCAGATTTTCAGTAAAAATTAACAGTGCTTTAAGGAATATGTAGTTTCTATTTGCATAGTATCCAGCAACACAGAATCGGGCACAGATTACCATTGTAGGTCTTTAAATTTACATGAACAATGCATTGTGAAAGATAATACTTCTAGTTGTGTGGCATTCAGCATAACAGCAACAGAAATGATGGTAAGTACAGATGTCAATCAGAGCTTCTGATATATTATAAAACTGCAGAATGGGAGTTGTAGTGCCCTATATTTTGTGAAAGCAGACTAGCACTCATAATTGGCAGACAATTATTAGAAGCAATTCATCCACCAATGGAGGACATAAGTCTAGATCCCCAGCCTGGCCACACCCAGTCTGCTTAGACAAAGAAATTAACCTTTGCATCACTTTAGAATAAACCTCATAAATTATTTTAGTAGTTGAAAATCTGAACATAACAGACACAGAGAATTTGCAATGTGCAAGACCATATTTTCACTCCCATGTTTACTGGGTAAATTAAAGATTATGGGGCTGATTTAGAGTTTGGAGGGCAGCCTGCCGCCTAGCAGGGAAGAGGAGGTAATGACCTTAACTTCCCAGGCAGACTATACTGCCTGCGGTAATTAGAGATCTCTGCCTGCCTGCGGCGACCTCTCCACCTTTAGAGGAACCGCCACCACAGCAGCTCCTCTAAAGGTATCCAAAATTTTGCCGAGCAGCTACCACATTTAATGCAGCTACTCACCAAACTTTTTGTTTACTAAACAAACTGATGGAGTTTTCTCCCTGGGTTTGGAGGTCACTTTTCACATTTTCTCTTCAAGTTTGACAAGCTTTTACTGACATTTCCGAAGAGAAACAAAATGTGCATCATACTGTCTGCTCTAAATAGGGTGGACAGTCTGATGCACTTACACTGATGGCTCCAAGTCCATCAGGCCTTCAGGGTAAGGTTTTCACTAGCAGACCCAGCAGGGGCTCTGCCTGCAGAAATATGACAGTCTGCCTGACTCTAAACAGAGCGAATGGAGTGTCAGTTTGGCAGACAGGGTCCTCTGCCATGTTTGGGGCATAGTGTCCTGTCCGTGGCAGAGTACCCTCTCCACCAAACTGTAAATGAGGTCCTATGTCTACTTCAAGGATCCTATAACAATTTATTGATAGCTATCATTTCCTGTGCTTACTGGGTTAGAGTTTTATCAGTCCTATTATATGCATTTCTTGAAACACTAGTTAATAATGAGAAAAGCCTCAATTTGATTGACACTAATAATTTAAGAACAATCTTTCCTCTACTAACTTGCTCTACACAGTTAGAAGATTAACAGAAACTAATTATGTTAGCACTGTTAAGTGCCTAGTAGGAATATTATTTCAAATATGTATGACTGAAAAGAGACATATTCTGGAATGGTGTTGAAGTTGCTGGTCTCTTGGATACCTTTTGTTAAAGTCAATAGATGTCAGCTTCGCTTTTTGTTGTTTACCTATGGGCCAAATTGGAAATATGTCAGTTTCATTTACAGCAAGTTCAATTCCTCGCATATATATTTTCTTAAGGGCAAAATATGATGAAATAATCTAAGGTGCATTTGGGCATTTGTGCAAACAGTGAATATTACAAATAGTGTCATAGTTTGTGGACTTCTTTAGGAGGCTCATCGCTGACCACTCAACCATGGTTCACCTACTCATAAGATTAGAGGATTTTAAGGAATGTACAGTTTGAGTGAGATGCAAAATAAAAACAAGCATTGGCAAAATGCACACGGCTCACATTTGTATAGTGCTCACAGAAAGAAGCACAACATCCAAGTATATATTGACATAGATGCCGCATGCATAGATTTATGAATAAAGACCAGCATACTTACAAAAATGTATGCATACACTGCTTAATACACTTACAGCGTTCCATACAGACGTACCAACAGAGAAACTGGCATCAGTACACATTGGCCACCTGACATGCAATCACCAACATAAACAGACCAAAAGATGTTATGTTATGTTCATTCATTCCAGCTGAACTAAAAAATTACTGTCCCATTTCCCTATTACCTGTCCCAGCAAAAAGTATCTGAACTTCCATCTCAGCGCGTTCTTGGAGGAACATCAATTGCTCAATTGCTCGCAGCATGGGTTCAGAGGTGAGCATAGTACTGAGACGGCATTAACCTCTGTACTTAACAACATCAGAAGTCATGTTGATGCCGGTCACAGGACTTTGCTTATCCTTCTGGACCTTACAGCGGCCTTCGATACTATCTCTCCCCTAAGATTCGTTGGGAGGCTTAGGGAAATTGGGATTAAGGGGTTTGCCCTGAATCTGCTCACCTCATTTCTTATGGACCGGTCACAAAGAGTCAAGATGGGTCAATTCTACTCAGCTTCCAATCAGTTGTTCTGTGGAGTTCCTCAGGGGTCCTCATTGAGTCCTCCCCTTTTTAATATTTATGTATCCCCTCTCGCCAGGGTGGTAAGATCTTTTGGGTTAGAAGTGTTATCTTATGCTGATGACACTCAAATTATGGTCTCTATCACTGACAGTGTGGAAGCATCAGCGGCGAATTTTAAAAACTGTATGCAGGCAGTGGCTGCCTGGATGGTAGAGAACTATTTAAGACTCAATGGGGAAAAAACGGAGGTTTTAATTTTTGGAAACCATCAGGACATTTGGTCGGATGCTTGGTGGCCGGACACGCTTGGTCCTTGCCCCCGCCCTGGCCTCAGTGCCAAAAATTTGGGCATCATAATTGACAACTCCCTTTCTTTGGGCCCCCAAATCAATAGGACAGTTTCGACCTGCTTTGGGATGATAAGGATTCCCAGGAAGATCTCCCAATTTCTTTCCTTTTCCGCCCTAAAACAGGCCATTGTGGCCCTTGTGTTGTCGAGATTAGACTATTGTAATGCCCTTTATTTGGGTATTAATAAGGGGCTTGTGCATCGACTTCAGCTAGTGCAGAATGCTGCTGCCAGGCTGGTGATGGGTTTTCCCAAATATCACTCAGTCTCGGCCACTATCAGGAATCTGCACTGGCTTCCGCTTGATCGGAGAATTGTATTCAAAGCCCTCTGCCTGGTTCATAAGGCTTTCTACAATACAGGATCAGAAGGCATTAAGAAACTATTTCAGAGATATGTCCCCACCAAGCAGTTAAGATCGGCCAGCAAGAACTTGCTGACAGTCCCAAGTTTTAGGAAAGCTAGGTGGGGAGGCAGAGCCTTCTCTGTTTCTGCGGCTAAACATTGGAACTCCCTTCCTCTCTCTATTTCAGTTCTGGATTCTCACTCTCTCTTTCATAGAGCCTTGAAGACTTGGCTTTTTACTCTCTCTACTCTGTAAGCCTTGTACATATGTGCACCTTAGCTCTATTGACCTCTTTCCGCAGCGGCATGACGCCCCTGGGCTAAGTTCGCGCTCTATAAAGCTTATATTCATTCATTCATTCATTGTTTGAATAGTGCAAAATTATGCTTTAAGGCTATCTCAAAGCTTTGATTTGCCAGTAGATTGTAAGGAAGGAATGAGAAAGGAGTCTCTTCAATTGACTAATCTCCATAAAAAGGGGGGATAGGCACTTGTCGTCCTAAAATTTCAGGTTTGCAACAAGAAAGCAAGAAAGGAACAAATGCAGCAATTGAGGGAAGGTGTGAGGAAGGGATGTTGAGAGAGTAAGTCAAGTGTGCAGGGCAAACTATGTGGGCCGAATATATGACGTTACATCGCATGCCAACACAACGCATGCCATTACAACGCGTTTGTAACAACGCATGTGCTGTTACAACGCGTTACCATTACAACGCATACTTTTACATCGCATATGCCTCTACCACGCATGCCATTACAATGCAAAGGCATGCGTGGTAAAGGCATATACATATATATATTGTATATAACATATATATATTTTTTTAAATACCCCCTAATACCTCAAATTTACCCTTTGCACCCCAATAACCATACACCCCCAAAATTCAAAAATTACCCTTATCACCCCATACCCCCATAACCCTAAAATTACCTTTGGCACTCCGAAACCCAATATTACCCTTAGCACCCCAAACCCAAACCCACTCTGAACCCTAAAATTACCCTGGGCACCCCAAAATCCAAACCCACCCTGAACCCTAAAAATACCCCTACAGCCCAAAACCCAGACACACCCTGAACCCTAAAATTACGTTGGGCACCCCAAAACCCAAACCCACCCTGAACCCTAAAATTACCCTGGGCACCCCAAAACCCATACCCACCCAGAACCCTAAAATTACTCTTGGCACCCCAAAACCCAAACCCACCCTGAACCCCAAAATTACCCCTGGCACCCCAAAACCCAAACCCACCCGGAACCCTAAAATTACCCTTAGCTCCCCAAAACCCAAACAAACCCTGAACCCTAAAATTACCCTAGGCACCCCAAAACCCATACCCTCCCTGAACCCTAAAATTACCCCTAGCACCCCAAAACCCATACCCACACTGAACCCTAAAATTACCATTGGTACCCCAAAACCCAAACCCACCCTGAACCCCCAAATTACCCCTGGCACCCCAAAACCCAAACCCACCCTGAACCCTAAAATTACCCCTGGCACCGCAAAACCCATACCCACCCTGAACCCTAAAATTACCCTTAGCACCCCAAAACCCAAACCCACCATGACCCCTCAAAATACCCTTGCCGTCCCAAAACCCATTCCCACTCTAAAACTTAAAATTACCCTAGGCACCCCACCCTGAACCCTAAAATTACCCCTAGCACCCCAAACCCACCCTAAAATTTAAAATTACCCTTGGCACACCAAAACCAAAATCCACCCTGAACCCTAAAATTAACCTTGGCACCCCAAAACCCAAACCCACCCTGAACCCTAAAATTACCCCTGGCTCCGCAAAACCCATACCCACCCTGAACCCTAAAATTACCCTTAGCACCCCAAAACCCAAACCCACCCTGACCCCTCAAAATACCCTTGCCATCCCAAAACCCATACCCACTCTAAAACTTAAAATTACCCTAGGCACCCCAAAATCCAAATCCACCCTGAACCCTAAAATTACCCCTAGCACCCCAAACCCACCCTAAAATGTAAAATTAACCTTGGTACACAAAAAACAAAACCCACCCGGAACCCTAAAATTACCCTTAGCTCCCCAAAACCCAAACAAACCCTGAACCCTAAAATGACCCTAGGCACCCCAAAACCCATACCCAGCCTGAACCCTAAAATTACCACTGGCACCCCAAAACCCATACCCACACTGAACCCTAAAATTACCATTGGTACCCCAAAACCCAAACCCACCCTGAACCCCCAAATTACCCCTGGCACCCCAAAACCCAAACCCACCCTGAACCCTAAAATTACCCCTGGCACCGCAAAACCCATACCCACCCTAAACCCTAAAATTACCCTTAGCACCCCAAAACCCAAACCCACCCTGACCCCTCAAAATACCCTTGCCATCCCAAAACCCATACCCACTCTAAAACTTAAAATTACCCTAGGCACCCCAAAATCTAAATCCACCCTAAACCCTAAAATTACCCCTAGCACCCCAAACCCACCCTAAAATTTAAAATTACCCTTGGCACACCAAAACCAAAATCCACCCTGAACCCTAAAATTAACCTTGGCACCCCAAAACCTATACCCCTACACTCCAAAACCCAAACCTACCCTAAACCCTATACTTACCTTATACTTACATGTAAAATACATATGCCTTTACCATTCATACCTTTACAACGAAATTTGTTGTAAAGGCATGCGTGGTAAAAGCATATGCATTGTAATGCCATGCGTTGTAATGGCATTGCGATGTAATGGTAGTTGCGTTGTGTTGGCATGCGTTGTAATGGCATGCGTTGTAAAATTTTCATTGTAATGGCTGTTTCCCATGTGGGCTAAATGCATCTTGTCAGTCATGCTTGGGTCTCAGGTCTCCTTGTACCCTCCACAAAGGGCTCATCCCATTTTTTAGGTTTTCTCAGTCTCACAATGACTAATGTTTGATACTTTTCCCTTTGAGATTTTTTGTTCTTCATTCTGAATTTTGAAGCCTGTTTCTGCTTTCTTGCTTTTATAACATGTTTTTCTGGACAAAATGTATTGAGGCAAAAAATCCAGGGGCTGTGGTAATCACTGCTTTAGTGGCTTCCTCAGTCCTGGAGCATGCAGATGAAATGTGCCACACAGGAGCTGCAGTCAAACCTTACTTTATTCTTCAGCATACACTCACACAGTGAACACTACATCATACTTTTTATTGACCACACCCAGACACCTCCCCTCCTATTACGCAGTTCCCATCTAGAGTCCACCCCAGAACTTTGAGGATCCTAGTGCGCACAGTCCCAATATGCTACATCTCCCCTTCGTTAAATAAAAAGTGGCAAACAGCATTGAAAAGCACATCTCTTCAATTAGTCAGCGAGGTGCTCGGACTTATCTGCCAGCTCGGGTGATCCAAGATGATTGAGGTCCACCCAGATCAGGCAATGGCAACTTAGACTCAGAACCTGCTGTTGAGGCTACCTGACGTGGTTTCAGAACTCGATAAGTGTCGCAATAGATGTTTAAAATGTGATGTGATACAAGTGATAGTTTATCCAGGGCAACGTGCTGTCCTTTACATGCCACAACCTGTAGGATCAACGGAAAAAGGACTGTCTGTTTTCTGTTTTCATCTTTGTTTAACCAGTACCCAGTCTCCTTCATCAAAGACTGTTTCCTGGGCATGGCACCGCTGGTCTGCATAGGTTTTCATTTTCCTTTTCCAAGTTGCATCGGTGTTTGCAACCTAGTCAGTGCTCATTGATCGATCTGAGGTCCATTGAGCTAGTTTTGTTCTGATGGCTCTCCCAAATATCAAGATGGCTGGACTCTCACTAGTTGTGGAGTGAGGAGTTGATCGATAGGCCCGGAGGGTCTGACACAAGGCTTAGTTCAGTTCGATTCCTTCCATGGACGCTCATTGAAGACTCTCTTCGGGGTGCCCATGAATCGTTCAACTACACTGTTGGATCGGGGCCAGAGGGGTGTACTCTTTTGGTGTTCGATGTTGAGTCAAACAAGAAATTCTTTGAACTATCTGCAATTAAAGGGCAGGCCGTTGTCAGATTTGAGAATTTCAGGGATGCCCCATGTTGCAAAGATGTCATCAAGTCATTCTATGACTTTGTATTGAGTTGTTGAAGATAGGTTTTCCACCAAAGAAATGCGAATATTCGTCGATGACTACCATGAGATGGTGTCTATTTCCTGAAGGCCCAAAGAAGTCAGCATCAACCCTCTCCCAAGCATGGGCAGGAAGGTCAGACATTGTCACTGAAGGCTGTGCCATCTTTGGAGATAAACAAAAGGAAATGCGGCACACCTTCAGCTCCTTCTCAAATCACTCGTCTAGTCGAGGGAACCACACTCGATCTCATAGGTCTCTTTTGGTGGCTACAATACCACGGTGTCCTTCATGTGCGAGCTCAATGACTTGCTATCTAAGGCTTTCAGGTAGGAAGATTCTTGAGCCTCTTAGGATCATGCCTTTTTGGGTGACTCATAGCTCATCCTGTACATTTTTGAATTTTTGAAATTCAACATCATCGGCAAGATGCCAGGGACTTCTTCTCCATGATTGCGTAGCAATAATGTCTTTGATGATGATCATGTCTTAATCAGTGTTGGTGGCAGCAATGATTTGTTCCACTGACAGAGCTGCTGGTGTGCTGAATTTCATGATGAATTTTGAGGTATGCTTCAGGTGTCTTGTATGTCGAACTGTGATGATGTAGCAGCACTCAAGAAAATGAATCTGCTGGGTTTTGATCTTTTCCCAGTTTGTGCACAATCTAATAGTCATATTTTTTAAATCTTAACCGCCACCTATCAATGCAAGGGGGCATCTTGGCCTTCGGGTTTCCCAAAATTGTGAGTAACACCTGGCGGTCTGTGACAACAGTAAATCGTTTTCCATAGAGGAATACATGAAAATGTTTGCATGCCCACACCACAGCCAGACTCTCCTTCTCCGGCTGAGAGTAGGCACATTCTGTCTCAGACAAACTCCGACTAGCATAGGCAATAATGTGCCTCTGAGCATTCGGATGGCCATTGTGTTGAGCAAGTATTGCCCCCAGTCTTACCTGGCTTCACCAACTGTTATTTCGGTATGTAACTTGGGGTCAAAGAAGGCTATTTCAGTTGCGTTCTCAGTTGCATGATTAATGTCTCTGAAACTCTTGTCACATTCTGGAGACCATTGGAACGGTACATTCTGCTTTGTCTCGTTTCTTAATGGGGCACTCACTGTAGCAAAGTTGCGAATGTATTTTGAGCAATAGCTAGCCATGTCTAGAAAGGATCACGACATGGTAACATCCTGGGGGGAAGGTAAGTGTAAGACAGTGCTTTCATCTTGTCTGGAGTCATTCCCCCATCTGAGAATATGTGCTCAAACAATTTGAGTTTGGTTTTGTGAAATTTGCACTTTTCAGCATTCAGAGTGAGGCCTGCATCAGTAAATAACTGGCACACCTGGTTGAGAACTTTGCTGTGTTCTTCTTGTGTTTTCCCAAAAAACAGTATGTCGTCGCTGTAGTTAAAAGCACGTGTATCAGGTTTAATTACTCTACGAATAACATCCTGAAATATTTGAGCAGCCAAAGATACTCCGAAACTCAGGGCCTGATTTAGATCTTGGCGGGCGGGTTACTCCGTCACAACAGTGATGGATATCCCATCCACCGAAATATAAATTCCATTATATCCTATGGGATTTATATTTCAGCGGACTGATTATTCGTCACCATTGTGACAGAGTAACCTGACCACCATGATCTAAATCAGGCCCTCAGTCTCTAATATATGAACAAACCAATGTGAGTTAAAAAGGTCGTATTGTACATGCAGTTCTCCTCCAGCTTGTGTTGATGGGAATCCTTTAATCAGGTCAAGACAGGAAAACACTTTGGCTCCTTTCAATTGCATGATCATATCCGCTATGTGAGGAACAGGATGTCTTTCCCTCTCAATGGATTTGTTTGCTGGGTGCATGACAATGCAGATGCGCACTGGCTCGCTGCTGTCTATTTATTGGCACTACTGATGTGGGCAATACCCATGGTGTGGGACCTGTAGAGCGTTGAATGATGTCATGCTTTAAAAGTGCTTCCAGTTCTTTCTATACAGCTTATTGCAGATGAAAAGCGGTTCCACAATGTCACTCAGCAACAAGGAGAATGTCCTCATTGATATGAAGCTGTACTTTTATTTTCTTGAGTTTTCCCAGGCCATGGAGCAACGATGGGAATCGGCTCGTGACCTCTGACTAAGCATAGAGGTTGTAGTTGAGGGATATCAATCCCATGTCAGCAGCAGTGGCAAAAATGAGCAAACAGGCACTCGATGAAGTCCCTTGTAGAACATGAATGGTGGATGCACCGATGTCTTTTTTGAGTCGCATTGGCACTGTGAATGACCCTTGGCTTTGCAGTGGTTCAGACGTGGCCCAGGGATATACCTTTGTGCCTGATCGAGTAAGGCGAGGCATGGGAGACAGGCTGTTAAACATTTCCACGAGCATGATATAAATCAATGCACCACTGTCTATGATGAAAGGTATTGGGTGATCGTTCACATTCAATGTGATTTTGGGAGTGTCCAAATGAAGTTCGTTTAGTTTGGTGAATTTCCTTTGAAATGTGGTCTTCTTTACAAGTAGCTAATCCTACATGCGCATGCCGCACTTTGGTAGATACCATCAACTCACACCCATCTTCATCGGTACTCAATAGTGATGTTGAAGAGCCTTTGTATGATGAACTTGATGACGATTGATCCAGACTTGTTTCCGCTGGTCATAGTTGATGTTGCTTTTTGGTTTTGTGGGCATGGAGAGAGTGCTTCTGGAACGTTCTTGCATCCATCTTGTCTTTCCATCGTGATGCACTTGATTTTTTCTTTGATTAGCACCCAGTTATGAAATAGTTCTCTTCCCCACAACCTTTGCAGACCTGCCCAATGAATATACGACGTTACCCCACAGCCAAACACTCCGCATACCATTACAACGAAATTTCCACAACTCAAAGGCCATGACCCCGCAATCTTTTATAACGAAGCAAACACAACGAAAAGTGTATGCAATCAATTAAAAGTACATTTAACACGCAGTTCTATACAACGCATGTTAGAGCAACGAAAAATCAATCTTGAAATCTTTTTTTTTTAATTTAGGCAATTACCTACTGGCACGGGATGCCAGGGAAATCAGGGGTTTGAAAATCGTTTCCATTGTATTTCATTTACTTGAAATAAACAGAAAATATATGTTAACAAATCTACCTTATTCTTAAAAATGTAAATTTATTTTTAACTTTTAATTTTCAAATATTTTAAATGAACTCTTTTTTCAAACTTCAATAAAAATATTTTTTTAAACGAATACACTTTTTTTGCATTCTTTAATCCTTAACTCTTTAACTCTCTTACTATCCAAATAAATAAATCCCCAAAAATTCTTTCTTACCTTTAAGCAGATCTCTCCTGCAGCCGTTCTCGTTGAAGTCGCACTGTAAAGTTAAATAATAAACGTGTTAGCGCATTCGTCATATACATGCATAAACATAAAAAAGGTACAAAGTGACGCTGACCTCTGCCTCCACATACCTTATAACGCGCTTCCTGATTGGTAGGAATCTTCACCAACAAAGGCAACAGTCTGCAATGTTCCAAACTCGATGCCCTGACCAGCACGTCATCCTCCTACATTACCATGACTGTATTGCACTGCGAGCTGGTTCCTTAGCCGTTTCCAGGAACATGAGAGTCAGCGAGTCCGCGCACAGCAACATTTAAACCATGACGGTGTGGGTCTTCGAGCTGGTTCCGTAGCCGTGTCCACGAAGGTGAGAGTATGCTTGCTCATTCCGTAGTGCCATTGTGTTTATCCTTTACTCTTCTGCAAATTAAAAAAGTTTAAATGATGCATCATCGTCCAGTCCATAATTTATTTATAATCTATTTATTTATTTATATCTGCAAACCATTACAAATAATATTCGCTGTAATAGTATATTCGTTGTAATGGTTTGCGGGGTGAAAGTCTATGCGGGGTAAAAGTAATCGTAATGATTAACAATGCGTTTAAATGGGATGCGGGGTAAAAGTCTTCGTCGTAAAGGATTCGTTGTAAAGGGTATTTACCCTGCCCAATGGCTGGACATTCACCTTCATGGGGAAATAAAGATCCACATTGGAAGCATAACTGATTTCTTTAAAGATGTTGACTTACTTCCATCTTTTTTTTGCTTGTGCTTGCTTTTCACTGTCACTGTCAATTCATTGTGGACCGTTCCTGCTTCCATATTAGCAGCATGTCATTCTGCTGGTTCTTCTGCTCTGGCAGCACACCAGCATTTTTTCTAAACTGTGTGTTTCTCGTAACATGTGTCATCTGAACGAATCGGAAACGCAGCCACCGATGACTCTGAGACGCATGTTTGCAATGCTTAATGAGTGTATCAAGTCTTTCAACAAACTCATCCATTGTTTCACCAACCTGTTGTAGTGCTTGGTTGAAGATGTATCTATCTTAATTGACATTCGGCATTGGGTTGAGCTTTGCCTCCAATGCTTCTTTTACCTTTTGGTGTGAGTTTTCTTCAGTGTGCGAAATCTTCTTTAGCCCAATTTTCACCCAGTCACCTGCAAGAATTTTCAAGTATTTGATGATCTTCTTTTCATTTTTTTCTAGCGCATCTATGAAGTCATCGAATGTTTCGATCCAAGCAGCCCACCTGGCACCAATGCTCTGCTTCTTAGAAGTTTCAAAAGATGGTGGTATTTTCAGAAAGGCAGCTGCAGTATATTTCGCTCTCCCTTCTGCAGCCATTGAGAGCATGTGCTGTTCAGACAGTGTCCATCTCAACAAGCAAGACTGGCAACCTTTGCACGCAAAACCCCCGTTGCTTGAGTCTAGGCCTCTACGTCCGATTGTAGGTCGTAAAGGGCTTCACTTGTCCATCGCAGTGAGTGGATTTCTGTTTTTCGTACCTAGTTGTCCCTGCCATTGTTTTTGCTTCGTCTGAATATTGCTCTGTGTTCAGGGAGCCATGCAGCATCTTTTCCAGCGACCTCACCCGCGATTTCTTGGAAGGCATTTTGAATTTGCTCCTCTACAGGGCCTTTAATGCCTTCTGGGGTTGTGAACAAGATGAACCACAGCTTTGGCTCCACATGTGCCAGTCTCACACAGCTTTGCATCGATTTCGGTCACACATGGCACGCACAAGCAGTTTACGGTATCATTTCAAACTCTCAAGGAGAGCAGTCTCATTTTCTTCTGGGCATGCATCTCCTACTCGTCACCAGATGAAGCATCTTCCCAAGCCATGGAGCATGCAGATGAAATATACCACACAGGAGCTGTGGTCAAACCTTACTTTATTCTTCATCAGACATTCACACACTGAACATTACATTATACTTTTTATTGACCACACCCTAACAACTCCCTGAATATTACACAGTTGCTGTCTAGAGTCTACCCCAGAACCACGAGGGTCCTAGTGCACACAGTCTCAATATGCTATAACTGTAACACTTGGAACTTTGATATGAAGGGAGTTATTTCACATATATGAATTTGACATCTCAGTCATGATAGGGGCCTTTCTTATGTAGCTCACTTGGGGGTTATACCCTGTAGAACGTTTTCAAGGTGTGCATATTTATGTTGCTCAGGCATCGTGCTCGTTTCTTAGTCTCACGTGGGATTAATCCTGTGGTGCACTTTTACCCCCTTGAGAAAAATGTCTTTGCTTGCTAACTTGCCGTTTGAGGGTCAATAACATAAATATTATTCAAACCTAAATCGGAGACCGGTGAAACCGCAATCCCATTTTTAGATAGTGTTGCACATGAAGCTGCAGCTCCTTTCACAACAGTCACAATGTTCTTACATACACTCTTTCTGTACCTTTTTTCCTCCATTTTACAATGTATACAGCAACAGCGCCTGATCCAGTAAACTGAACCAACACTCTCAAAGGCAGCTTTACGAGCATATTAGACCTGCTTATTTTGGTGCCATCCTAAGATTTCACTTCCCCTGACTTTGTGGACATAAATCAGCTGCAGAAGTTCTTATTGCCAAGGGCACAGTCCCAGTAACTTTAAAGGAAAATCACTGGGCCATTCCAAGAAATGAACGAACATGAGTGTGAACAGCCAGGAGACCAGGAAATTCATGTAAAATACAGTGCATTAGGTCATGGTGAACTGGGCATGAGTCCCAGACATAAATGTTTAGCCACGTGTCTGCTTTAAGCTACCAAGTGGGTAGTTCCAGAAATGTATTAATGTCATACTGAAAAAAGTACAAAAACACCCACAAAGTACCCACAACAAAAGCAAACCTTTTGGTAAAGAAGCAAGTTCAGGATTTTGTTTCTAATTCCCAATGGCAATTGATTTTCAAATTATCTCTCTAGTATGAATTATTTTTATTTGTTTTTTTGTTGTTTAGATCAGGGCAGGCTTGGTCCATTTTCAGATTGTCTCTCTACTACTCATTTTCGTTTTAGTTATTTTAACCCTGTTTTACAGAAAGCTGTACCTGTCTCACCAGCCACATACAATCAAAATAATTTCAAAATAAGAAATACATACAAATATATACAAATAGAGGGTCCTTGGTTTAGCCCTCTTCATCCATTTCTCTGTTGCTCACATTTTGCTTCTGCCCACCATAGCATGTAGCATGGTGCAGTGGGTCTAACCAGTTGAGCCATTGCCTTTCTTATACTGTGAGGATGCCATTTTTTCCTGATAATATGTGCACAACTGCCTCACAAAATAAGTGTACTTTAGTGCCAAAGCTAGTGGTCAAATGCATTACTTTGTCAAAGTATGTTTAAATTATGTCTTCCGGTTATATTAATTCAAAGTCTATAGTACTTCATTCTTTGTACCAAGAAGAAGCACATTTTTCACTGATTTACATTAAACGTAAATAGATTTTCTAAACCTGCTGTAAGTACACCTGTCAGCTAGTTCGTCTATTAAAATTCTATGTAATGGTTACTTTTTTTTAATTGATTTTCTTTATCGCAAACAAAGACTGCTTCATTTTGTTCATCTTTTATTTTTTGAGGCTTATGGTTATTGTTGGAAAATAGCCCTCTTTGAAGGGCCACCCCAAACCTTTTGCCTTTCTTCTCCTTTTTTGTGGAATCGTTTTGTTGGCCTTAGGACTCTGAGCACTTTACTACTGCTAATCAGTTCTAAATTGCATGCGCTTCTTTCCTAAATATGGGTGTATTTGGTGTATACCTGATTGACATATTTAATTTAGTTGCTAAGTCCCTTGTAAGGTGTTATACCATATACCCAGGAACTGTAAGTTAGATGCTACCAGTGGACTGAAGCACTGATTGTGCCACCCACAGAAGTAGCCTTTCAAACCTGTCTCAGGTGTGCCACTGCAGTGCCTGTGTGTGCAGTTTACTGCCACTCCAAATTGGCAATTAAAACTACTTGCCAAGCCATAAACTCCCCTTTTATGACATATATGTCACCCCTAGGTTAGGCACTAGCTAACCCTTAGGGCATGCTGCTATGTAAGTAAAAGGTAGGACATGTACTTTTATGATTTGCATGGCCTGGTAGTGACAAACAGCCTATTTCGGTTTTCACTACGGCAAGGCCTACTCATCTCATAGGCTAGCATTGAGAATTCCTCAAGACCCTTTTAAGATGTAATTCCTGATCTGAAAAGGAGTAGCTTTTTCATGTTTCATATGTTTGGAATGGTAATGATAAATCCTCCTTACTGGTGAAGTTGGATTTAACATTACTGTTTTAGAAATGACACTTTAAAAAAATGGGCATTTCTCTGCACTTACTGCTGTGTCTGCCTAAAAGCCTGTCTCCAATACACGACTGGGGCGGGTGACAGCTGCACCTTGTGCATTCCCTCTAGACAGCCAAAACACAGGAAGGATAGTTGTGTCTGAGTACTGATCTACATACATGTGCATTCTGATGGCCTTGCCTGGCAGGATGGAAGGGAGGGGCTAACTCTTCACATGAATAGGCAGTGTCCTGTCCCCACACAAAGGATTGATTACCCCCCTTCAGATAGCCTGGCAGACAGGACTGGGTTGAAAGGGATACTTGTGCACTTCAAAGAGCTGCTTTGAAGTCACCCCCACATCAAAGGCTAGTGAGGGTAAATTAGATACACTACAGACCTAATGTGACTGTGTCTCTGAAACCCTAAAATAAGACACTACTAGCTCTTGAACTGAACCTCTGTCAGAAGGACTGCAATGCTGCTTAAAGAACCCATCATTGGACTACAGACTTGGAAGGCCTGCTCTTTTTTTGTGTTGCCCTGCTGCCAGCTGCTCTCTGAATCTGCTGAAGGAGAGCTGAACACTTGTTGGCTTTCCTCCTGTTGCTTGAGACTCAGTAAAATCAAAGTCTCTACCTGTGCTCCCGTGCCTTGCTCACTGGAAGTGGCCCAGATACTGGCAACACGTATTTCAACGCATCTCCTGTCTGCTGGAACAGAACCAGCGCATAACCCGGTTGCAGAAGCAAAATTGGCACATCGCATCACGAGCAGCGCTTTGCCTCCGGAGCTTGATGCATTGGACAGTGTATCGCCGCTGCTTCAGCTTGGTAAGATCGACACATCCCCTCGACTCTGTGGTAGAAACCAGCTCATCACTCGATGCTTCTCGAATCTGGCACCAGTCTTAAGCACTGATGCATTGCTTTCACTGCGTGGAGAAGATCGACGCATCTCATTGGTTTGAACCAGGAAAGGTACTTTGTTCATCGGGGACTGGTGAGTCCTGTAGTCAGTCCTGTTGTGTGTGCAGTTTACTGCCACTCCAATTTGGCATTTAAATCTACTTGCCAAGCCATAAACTCCCCTTTTATTACATATATTTCACCCCTAGGTTAGGCCCTAGCTAACCCTTAGGGCATGCTGCTATGTAAGTAAAAGGTAGGACATGTACTTTTATGATTTGCATGACCTGGTAGTGACAAACAGCCTATTTCGGTTTTCACTACTGTGAGGCCTACTCTTCTCATAGGCTAGCATTGAGAATTCCTTAAGACACTTTTAAGATGTAATTCCCGATCTGAAAAGGAGTAGCTTTTTCATGTTTCATATGTTTGGAATGGTAATGATAAATCCTCTTTACTGGTGAAGTTGAATTTAACATTACTGTTTTAGAAATGACACTTTAAAAACGGGCATTTCTCTGCACTTACTGCTGTGTGTGCCTGACAGCCTGTTTCCAATACACGTCTGGGCTGGGTGATAGCTACACCTTGTGCATTCCCTCTAGACAGCCAAAACACAGGAAGGATAGTTGTGTCTGAGTACCGATCTACATACATGTGCATTCTGATGGCCTTGCCTGGCAGGATGGAAGGGAGGGGCTAACCTTTCACATGAATAGACAGTGTCCTGTCCCCACACAAAGGATTGATTACCCCCAAAGATAGCCTGGCAGACAAGACTGGGGAAAAGGGATACTTGTGCACTTTAAAGAGCTGCTTTGAAGTCATCCCCACATCAAAGGCTAGTGAGGGTAAATTAGATACACCATGGACCTAATGTGAATGTGTCTCTGAAACCCTAAAATAAGACACTACTAGCTCTTGAACTGAACCTCTGTCAGAGGGACTGCAGTGCTGCTTAAAGAACCCATCATTGGACTACAGACTTGGAAGGCCTGCTCTTCTCTTGTGTTGCCCTGCTGCCAGCTGCTCTCTGACTCTGCTGAAGAATAGCTGAACACTTTTTGGCTTTCCTCCTGTTGCTTGAGACTCAGGAAAATCAAAGTCTCTACCCGTGCTCCTGTGCCTGGCTCAATGGAAGTGGCCCAGATACTGGCAACACGCATTTCAAAGCATCTCCTGTCTGCTGGAACAGAAGCGGCGCATTGACCCGGTTGCAGAAGCAAAATTGGCACATCGCATCACGAGCAGCGCTTTGCCTCCAGAGATTGATGCATTGGACAGTGTATAGTCGCTGCTTCAGCATGGTGAGATCGACGCATCCCCTTGACTGTGTGGCAGAAACCAGCTCATCGCTTGATGCTTCTCGAATCTGGCACCCGTCTTCAGCACTGACGCATTGTTTTCACTGCGTGGAGAAGATTGACACATCTCATTGCTTTGGACCAGGAAAGGTACTTTGTTCATCGGGGACTGGTGAGTCCTGTAGTCAGCCTTCAATTCCACGAGTTAGGACCGAACTTTGACTGTGCCCTTGTCTAGCCCCAGGCGGAGAACTCCGCTCCGCCAGCGGAGTTTATGGAGTTTTGCCTACTCAGCGCTCCATTGAAATTACGGAGTTCAGGCAAAACTCCGACTCCATACTGGAGCGGAGTTAGCCAGCCCCTCCACCCTCCCTAATTTAATTATAACAACAACAAAAAATGCACTTACCTGCTGTGGCCTCTCCAAGCTGCGTCCTCCTCGCCGTGGTCTCTCTCTCCTCCTCGTCCTTGCCTTCCTCATCCATGCAAACCCCTATGTTGTACATCTTGCGCGGGTAGTAAGGTAAGGTAAGTGCCTTTTTTTGTTATAATTAAATTAGGGAGGGTGGAGTGGAGTGGAGCTGAGCAGAGTTTTTTCCAACTTCGTGGAACTCTGCGTATTGACACTCTGCCCTGGCTTACCCTTGTTCAGCGCAACCTAAATTAACCTATTTAGCGCTACTGGCTTCTAAGTACTATTATTGCGTTTATTCTTTTAAAATTCAATATCTCAACTTCTATACATTGGATTTTGTCATTTTGGTCTTGTTTTGCTTGTAATATAATAATCTATTTTTATAAACCTGTGTGGAGTCCTTTTGTAGTATATTCATTGTGTTACTGTGTGTGTGTTGCACAGATACTTTACACATTGCCTCTTTAGTTTAGACTGACTGCTCTATGCCAAGCTACCAGAAGGCGAGCACAAGATAACTTTTAGGGCCTGATTACGACGTTGGCAGTGTGGCTCCGGGTCCACCCAGCTGGCACACTGCCAAAGCCGTGTTCAGACCGCCCACCAGATTAGGAGTTTCCTCCTGTCTGGCAGGCTTGTTTTTAGTGTTCCCACAGTGGTGCCTCAGAAAATGGGCACCCCAATGAGAATGCCAAAAACAGTTCCTGCTTTTGCAGGAACTGGGGTGCATGCACACAGGGGGCCACATGTTGCACCCCCCTGCATGCATCCCCATGCGGAGGAGGCACAGGGGGCCCTGCAGGCTTACCTTTGTTTCCTCTCCACTATGGTGTTCATGGAGTAGGAACCTCCATAACACTGCCGGCGGAGAGGAAACTTGTAATATGCTTGGCGGGACCTCAGTGGTCCTGCCAACCATATTTCGGCCTCCTGACCGCTGAAATACCACAAGGGAACGGCGGTTCCCTGGAGGCTGCGATGAGGCAATGGCAGTCTGACTGCCCTAATCGCAATAGGGCGGTCTGGGGAGCCACCGTGCCCCCATGAGTTTGGCAGTCCATGGTACATCTCATTTACCCTCACTAGAGTGGTGGTTCCTGCCTGGCCTGGGTGCATACCTCAGCCATAAAGGAATCCCATTTCTCACCATTACAGTGAAAAAAAAGAGAAAAAAATAATAATAATTAACCAATGCGCCAGGTTGTCAAAGCCGAACTTTTTGCTTTTTTTAAGTAGTGTTTTTTAGCCAGAATGATGCCTAAGAGGCATCAGTATTGGTTATGGAGAGAACCAAAGAAATTACACTTTCAAGTATGAATGTCAGTCAACAATTTGAAACATGGGGCATAATACTATCAAAACACTCAAAGCCAAGTTACACTCTTACATCTGTTGATGCTGGCCAGGAGACCAACCATAGAACTGGGAACAACACCTCTGTATTCAGTCCTACAGTGCATCTGTGGTACAACGGAAAAAATGGATCAAACAAACAGTAAACAGTTCACTGATTTCAACCTGGACCACTGGAATTGGGTAGCCTTAGCCTTAAATGCACCAAGAAAAGAGTGACTCCCATTACAATGGTATAGCGAGTCCAAGGATGACTTGCTAAACCTCCTTTCCTGGAACATCGCGGGGGCAAAAACTGTACTTCAAGACATGTCCCCCCACCAAAATGGGGGAAATATGAGATCATCGCTCTACAAGAGACTTGGCTAACTGAGTCTATGCACTTGGTAGGCTACACACTTCATCATGTTAAGGTCCCAAGATCACATCGGTTTGGGAGACCAAAGGGCGGGCCTTGCAGTTGACGTATCATTAGCATTAAACATCAACTCAGAGCAGCTTTCTTCCTCGGTCCCCTGCTTACAAATAATTAAGTTCAGTACCTGGCAAAAAGGATTGACAACAACAGAATTGCTGCTCTTTAATATCTATGCACACCCTAATGCACAGGAAAAGGTCGCTCTATTCACAAAATTAATAACTGTGATAACAGAAGTAAGGTTTACGAACCCAACATGGGAGACAATTGTGACAGGGGATTTCAAATCAAATCTAATTTACACTCCAGACTAAGATGAGCATATAGCTACAGAAAACGCAATTTGGGTGGTTCAGCCACATTGTGGCCTTTCATCAAAATGCCCTGATTTTAACAGACAAAGACTAGTCACTGCCTTGGAATATCTAGGCATGAGAGTAGAAAATGGCAGATCCCAGGATGACGTTTCCCTGAGGTGATGCTAACTCACGTTCAGAAGTAGACTATACAATTCTTTCTTTACCACTATTTCCATACTTGAATATATTTGCATTCAAATAAACCACGCAAAGGGACCATTCTTACCAGGCTTGAGCTAAGTATAAACCCTTCGAGGCACATTGAACCCCCAATAGAAGTCGGCTCATTAAAAACAACCAATCTAAAATGCTTAAGGTGGATGCACAACTCTTTACCTCGCTTGGTCAGCCTGGGCAAAGAGATTCTGGAGTCTAGTATCATGCCTGAAAGTAGTCAAATGGCCACATGTACAGAATTTACAACAAGATTGCTACTGCACGCTCCTCCAGTAAAAAGCGCTAGGTGGCAAGCAGTGTTTTGGTCAGAAGGCCTTTCCAACAAATGCCAAGCCTTAAAAAGAGAATTAAAAAGGCAGTTAGGAATTCCAAAAAGTCCAACACCCCTACGCCTGGATGGGAGATAGTAAAAAAAACTTGAGAACACAATATAAAAAAACAACTGTGGGAAGATCGGAAAACAAAAACAGAGGCATTTTGGACAAAACTGCTAATTCAGAGCATTTTGGGAGATCATAATGGTATTGGCAGGTCTATCAGTACAATAACAACTCAAGTGTGTCAGAGACAGCTTGGGTCATCCACCTGACTAAGATGTTCACAGATGGTACAAGCTTCGAGAATCCATTGCACGGTGAGCGTATATGTCTTTCTATCAAGGAAAGGGCTGTGCACCTGACTGATACGTGCATTGGCAGTATTCGTGTCGAGAACCTAGTTTGGGACGAATGTATGCACCATTTTACTAAGGAAAGGTTCAACATGGATAAGTCGATGAATAAAGAAAGCTGCTGCAATATTGAGCGAATTGCAACACTAGATATTAGCATCAACAAAAGAATGGGTTATAGTAACTGTGCATCACTTTGGGCAGTTCATCTGGGTATGAAGTCCATCACTATTTACCAAGTAACGTAGTGAAAGTAATAATGGCAGGCCGAAGAGATGGATCGCTGGAGCCGAACGGCATTCCCGCAGGCTATTTTAGAACTAAATAGTGAATATTGGGCAAACTCGTTATCAAGCTTGATCCAAATGAGCTGGAGAGGGTCGATAATAAATTTGGTCTTTAAGGGAGGAGACTGATTTAACCCTACAAATTATAGGCGCATAGTGTTAATAGATTCTGAAGCAAAATACTTTGCATCACGTCAAATGTAAACAACCTAGTTCCATCCAACCAAATGGGGTTTCAAAGAGGGTTTGGAACAACTACGAATACCCTAGTCGTCTTCCTAAAAGCAGACAAGTGCATGCGTCTCAGTAAAAAGCTGCTTCTTTGCTTCATAGACTTTAAAGCAACTTTCGATCGTGTAGATTAGGTGCTTTTGTGGAGAAAACCAAGGGAGTGGGGCCTCCCAGCTAGAAAACTATGTGCTATTGAACAACTGTACACATGCATTTGGATCCAAGTTAAAGTTGGTGACGGTACCAGATTATCAAGGAAAATCCCCACGGACATAGGCCTCAATAAAGGCTGCATGCTAGCCCCATACCTGTTCAATTTATTCATGGCTGATCAATCCCCAAGACTCAACCAGGTAAATTCTCATCAGGGCCGGACTGGCCGTAGCGGGCACCGGGCGTTTCCCCGGTGGGCCGGAAGGGTGGGGGCCGGTACTGGACCGGTGGGGGCCGGTTTTGTTACTGGGTGCCGGTTTTGCAGCAGCAAATCGGCTCCCAGTAACAAGCGCGCACGCAGCAGCAGTGTTCCCGGCAGTACATGCCCCCCCACTGGGGCCGGTCGGACCCAAGTGCCCAGGCTGGTTTGCGATCCCAGTCCGGCCCTGATTCTCATCCACCGCTCCTGGGCCCTTTAAGTTTGACACACCTCTCTTATGCGGATGACATAGTATTGTATGGGCTTAACATAAGTAGGACTCCACAGATCGCTCATTGAATTAAAAAAAATCTGTTACTGTTAACAAACTTGAAATCAATATAACAAAAACTAAAATAATGACTATTAGGAACCAACCTGGGACACCCCTCAAAATTAAGCTGGACGATGATGTCCTAGAGGAGGTCAGTGGCTGCAAGTATCTAGGAGTGTACATAAATAGTAGATTAAATTTCCAAGAGCACAAGCAATACATCACCAAGAAAGGAAACACCCTGATTTCTGTGTTTTGTACACTGGCTAAGAATCTGGACAGTCCTTCCTTTAAGACACTACTGGCGGTCATAGCAACCAAATTGCTACCAAATGGGGCTAATGTGAGTGCTGTCATGCATGGAAAAGATGCACTGCTTTTGGATAGATTGCAAGTGAACGCTTTCAAGCGGATATTTAGACTTCCACAGAATGCCTCTCCAGCACAAGTGCGCTTGGAATTTGGTCTCATGCAACAAACCCTAGGGAGAAGCTATTCCACAATAAAAACCTGGTATAAAAATAGGTCAGATCAAGGATGTGTATTAAATACCTCTCTATGGTTGGCATTGAAAACGGATCCTCAGTCTACTCACCGTGAATATTTGTGTTCATCAATGAAATTAACAAAGACAACAGAGCTTTGGAACTTGAACATGTCCTTCCCAGTCTTTCGGCAAGCAATAAATAAAGCTGCCAAAATGCACTCTTACATTGATGATAAAAACAGATTAACTAGCTGGGCACATGCCCTGATGGTCCTTCAATCTTATGACAAACTGAAACTGGCCTCATATTTATTTGTGACATTTTTGACCCATATTATGCGAAAATTCATGGCAATTCGATTGGGCACATAAACATCCTTGGCAGACCAACCCTCCTGGAAATACAGTGGTCCTATATCCTGTAGACTGCGCGGCTCTGATAAAGAGGATTTTATGAATTTAAACTGTAAATGGCCTTTTTAAAAAAAACATGTGTTCTACTATTGAAAAAGATTTTAAATGCAAGGGGCATTCGATCCTGCAGAACAGCATTAATAAACAGACTCGATCCAGCAGATCCTCAGCTTAACTGTAAGATGATGAAATATTTGACACTACATGAAAAAGCAATTCAGTCTACATTCAAATGACCCATTGGGCAACTTCCTGCTGGATGGTGGCGCACAAGTCCACAGATTGGTCTAGGTATTAAGGCACTAATATACTCAACAATGTTTACTGGCATAATGGATTTTGCAATACGATTTTTTCTTATTCATGATCTAGGCCTTAGCAGCTCTATGGCACTTTAATGATGACTACTTACTGACAAGTAAATGGGATTTTATTGTCTTTTAATTATTTGAAACTGCGATATGTTGATGGTTTTATTCTCCAATAATGATTTACGAAGACTTTAGTCTCCAGTGACACTATGAATTTTATAAATTTTGGGTTTTAATCTTGCACTATATTTTATATGTTTCTGTAATTGTAGCAACATTGTTACGGTTTTTATTAACCTAAACAATAAAGATGTTTGTGCCTTTGGGTTACAGAGAAACAAAGAAAAATATTCAGAACCCATTATGCAAAGGCGTTTTGGTTTTTGAAGCCTGCGATTTTCAAAATTGTAGGCTTAGAGACCACAAAAGGCAAGTTCTAATGTACTAAATGTACAATGCTTGCCAGAAATGTATTTCCAACTTGCAATATACACATTACTTGTCTTTGCGACACATAAAGATTAGGGGGCATGAAAGAGGCATGACCCCTTAAATGGTAACTTCAATTGCGTGTTACATGCCTTTCAACCACAATTGTGGTCACAAAACCAACGATGGTTACAAAGCATTAATAGGTTACTGACATCTCAAACAAGGCAGGAGGGATACTAAAGATGAAGCTGTCTACGACAGACAGCTTTAAATGTGTGAACAACAGCTGGGCCCATCAGGGGAGCACATAGTGATGACTGCATGCTCCCAATGAGGTCCATTTGCAGAATGGCACATTTTCTGTACCTTGGAGCTCCGGTCCCTTTCAGGACCAAAGCCTGTCATGATGGCATTTTGTGGATGCAGGGATGCTGCTGCTCGCATGCCTCTTTCACTGCATTGGTAGACATTCAAAGAGATTCACAAGTGTAATTCTTACCTCATTAATATTAGTGGACAGAGGTTCTACAAATCCTGTTTTTTCTGAGCTGTGGTGGGTTAGTAAATCTGGGGTCGCATTGCATATGCTGCTCAAATATTGCCTCTGTATTGGGACCCGAGAAAAATGCATCAAATCCTAAGGAATATGATTATTTGAAACTATTACGTTATATTATTTACAAATAAAACTTTTCAGTGTTAGGTTGTGAGATGTATGCTCAAGTATGCAAGCATTTGCAATTTAAATACCAAAATAGGTCACAGAGGAAGATAGATTCATTTAGGCGCCTAGTAGAGAGAGGGATTTTTAAGGTGCCACCGAAAGCAGAGATTTCTCAAAGAAGAATGATTTCTTGAACGCTAACTGGGAGCGAGCTATCCAGGGCTCATGGGAAAGGGAATGCAACATTACTACTCTCTTGGAGTCACAGAAGATTCCTTCTGCTACGAGAATCCAAGCACAAAATGTTTATCATCTTCAAATTACAGAAAATACCAGTCACTGAGTCTCAATATTATCTGCTCACTCCACATTAAAGTGTACCCAAAATATGCCGCGTCCAGGACAGCCGCACAAGCTGCTATTTTTTTCAAAAGGAAACCGATAACTTGTGTGGTAGCCTCTTAGCCCCGGTGGCCTGCTGGCTGTGTCAGGTCTGCCAGAAATCACAGCTACTTCCTCAGCCACCGCAGAGACAAGGAAAATCAGCTTGTTGCACTTTCTTTCCACTCGCACCTCATTTTTAAATAAAACCAGAGATACATGCAAGTAGAATACCGTATTTACTGTCATATTATCTCATCGCCATCTGCAAATGGTTGCATTCCTTTGACAATGTCATATGCAACCCTGTAAAACAATCACAGAAGTCTCTTTATTTATGTTGCCACCTTTAACAATATGACTCTTTTGTGTCAGTTCAAGCTGCTCTAGCAAGCCATGGACATGTTTTAAGAGAAGAGCCACTGCTTTTACAAGTCTGGAAATCTATCTCACTAGTATTTTACAGAGTTCTTGAAAAGCCATTTGTGCAATAACAAAGTAAGGCCCATTTTTCGTCTCTGTGGTACGTGATATAAGTTATTAAAACATTCTGTCCCTCTTTCCTGCAACATTTCAGGCACACAGGAGCTCGTTGTGAGAGCCCAGTGCACTGTATACGGGCATGTTATCCTTTACTGGTACATATGTGCTGTGCTAGCCTTCTGGCTTGTGCCTCTTTGTATATCAGTCACATAATGTGAGCAGTGTACTCAGTGCATAGTGGATGTTGGGTGCCCGATAGGAAATGTTGACTCAGAAGTGGTCAAACAGCAGTAAACACTGCCCCTCAAATACCTTGTCAGTGAGATGCAAATCTAGCTATCCACCGAAGGCGTGAGAGGGGAAGACACCATTTCACACCTTCCCATAGACAGCTGATGAGACACGCCTCCTCAGGCAGAGGATATCCCATTTTCTCATATATACCCGCAGAGAATACCTCGATATGGTTTTGGAAAGGTCGCCGGTTATGTCGCTATTTAGAAACCGCGCGAGGACTCCGGCGACCCTCGATTATGCAACTTCCATGTGGTGAAACACAACACAGTACAGTATGGTATTTTCTGCATCTCATTCTTGTTATACCTGCTTTCTGTGCCTCTTTAATAGAGGTTTCTCTCCCTTTTCTTTATGCCTTGTCTCGGGGCGTAGGACATTTTAATCTCTTGGGACTTATAACCGTGTTTTGTTAGTTTTTATGTTATTACTTGCTAATCTTGTATGTGCACCATTGTTCTTACTGCCTGGGGCCTTGATGCTCTGTGTGCATCATCAACCCATACTTCAAGTTTAAAGAGTTTTCAGGTTAAGTATTTGGCAGCTTTCCCTAGACACCCACCTGTCAGATGATTATTCTGTTAATTATTATCAATCCCCCATCTTACTCACGGAAGGCTTCTCTGTCCACTTTCAGTAATACGCAAAGACTCCTACCCACAAGACTCCACATCCCTAGAACAGTTTCCTACACTCCCGAGCTAAGTGGTCCTCTCAGACCAGTTCATACTCTTTTTAATATCAGGGGATAAACTACCACAGAGACCACAAGTGCCTCACTTCCTCCTGTTACTCAGCCCCATTTAGCCACAACATGACAGCCAACATACACAAAAGTGCCATGCAGGCAACCCGAAACCACTGAAAATCACCTCTTTTAATGTTAATGACCTGAGGTACTACATTAAACATAATGGGGTGTCAAAGGCATAATGTTGCACTTCTACAGGAGACTTACATGACCCCAGAAGAGGGATAAGATCCGCAGGGACTGGGTGGAAGAAGTCATCCACACAAGCCCCAAAGCAGCCACCCATGATTCGAAATCTACCTAGGGTCCACCCCTGAAAAAAGGAGGTGTGATACTTTTTCATAAATCACTCCAATGCAAAGTACTGCAAAAGTGAACAGACTCAGACAGGTGGTTTGTGTTTCCAAAACTCAGAGTACAAAGCACCTACCTTATTGTAGTGTCGATATACGCCCCAACAAAGTACAAAGCAGAATTTATATCCCACATGCATAGGCTAGTGATCATCTTTGGTAGAGCCAAAGTTATATGGGGAGAGACTCGAACATCACAGTGGGCCCTAGATTAGATAAGTCAGGTAAACCTGACTTACCCCATAAAAAGGGCGGATATATGCTAATGGAGCAGATTGGGGACCCTGGAACCATGGCATCTACGTCAGCCTTATGAGAGGGATTACACCTTCACCTCTGTGAGTTGTGATGCATCCTTTCAAAATCTTCAAGTCAGGAGTGGACTCAGGAGAAGGTTAAGCAGCATTTAAGCAACGCAAAACCTGAATGATGATGTTGGTGAATGATGTATCTATCCCTTTTGTGAGTGGGTGGGTAAGTGGGGCTGGCATAGTCTATTGCTCAGGTAAGAAGATCCTGCAGTGAGTTGGTTTCACTTTCACCACATCTGCCCCACCAAGTGTGCAATCCATTTATGATGTAAATTAAGTCACACCTCAATAAATCATACAGCCTGGGTGGAAGAGGTTTAGGGGTTTGATGAATGGATGGGAACAGGAAGTTGTGAAAAGGTATGATGAATACAAGCACTACACAACAAAAATATTCATCAGGTCGATGAGCAGTACATCATCAAATCTGTTGTGGAAGGAAATGAATTGCACAGTTGAATTAAAAACATTGCAAAAAGTTCTTCAGCCCCAGATAACCAAGTTATTATATATCTAAATGTTCTGTCACCCACAAGTTCTAAAAATTATGACTGTTTAAAGAAAAATTATTCTGTATATAAATGCCAAAATTGAGTGGTGCATCCGCATTCTTCTCAGTATGTCCATCTTGGGTGTCTGGCTGAACCGGTCCAGTATGGTAAGCACTAAGCAGGAGTGTTATAGAACTTTCACCTTTCGAATAGAAGAAGAGAAGGCCTGTTGATTGTAAAACAGTAATCATATTGTGGAGTCAAGGAGAAGCCAGGACAGAAGGTAAGGTTCATGAGGAGTGGACCAAGAATCAGAGCAAGAGAATAGGGTGCTGCAATCATTCATGATGACTCATGTGTGAATAACTGAGAGCAATTTTACAACCAATCCCAGACAAGTAGCTGCATGTACCTGGCTGATCAATCTCATAACTGACGTAACATTTACCCGTGTGCGTCCATCATGTGATGATGTGACTGACATCCAAACATCTGTCTTCAGTTATAGCCCCCCAACCACAGCCACATAATAGAGAAGTTTGACATTTGAGCCAGCACACTAGCTACTCTGCATTTCCCAATTCAACGCACCTCTCTCCAGTCTACAAGGCTGAGTAGGCCTCTTAATCATCATCATACTGGTTTCTCTTTGAAGTAGATAACTGCCTTCTGGCTGTTGAGGTAGTCCCGCCCTGAGTCCTGACTCCAACTCCGAGTAACAAATCAGTCCGACTCCCGACCCAAATGAGATTGAGATAGATAGACCTGTAGTGCACTGCTGATGATGAACAAGAAGAGAAAAAGAATTTGAGCATTTTGTGTAGATTTGTATTTGTTAACTAAACTGACTGGTCTGGTCTCTGAAGAACCTAAAAAAAATAGCACAGCACGGAGTGGACCATGCAAGTAAATCTAGCTAATTGTGAAAGGGCCAATCACCTTCAGGCAAAATCAGCCATCAGCCCCTAAACATTGCAAATCATCAAAATCAAGTTTACAAATTAGTTGAACACCCTCACTGTCTGCCACCACATGAATTATCATCACTCACACTCACTCAATATATATCACTCATTGATGTAAAAGTTACCTGTTCCAATCCAAGCACCGTGGTACACAATTGTCATATTGTATCTCCTCTGTTCCCATGGAAACAACACAATGGCAGTCTTGTAAATTAATGATCTTTACTGGGGCAACCCTGCTAGGGAATGAAAAAAAAGAAGGATAGGCATGGGACAGGGTAGGCACTGTCTTCATGTCCTTCAAGGGAATGGGGAGGCTTCTTTAGTGCACACTAGTCCAACTCTAATCTGGCCAAACATGAGAAAAAATGGTGGGGATGCATAAGTCAGACACAAAATATTTAACATTCCTCTAGCCATATCCATTTTTTTGCAAAGCAGTTCAAAGATAATCTGAAGGTTCCATGGTGGTCTACTCAGTCAGGGAAGTAGAGTTCATCCTCAAGCTCAGGGGGTTCACCCAGATGTTGGTCAGCCAATGCACTTAAGTCTGATAATTGCCCTCATCCTCTTTCTGTGGTGCTTCAGAAACAGTGTAATTGTGTGTATGAAGTGTTGGGTCATTTTAACCATTGGTAATTGCGCAAAATAGGTTTGTCAGGTCATTAGTTGGCCTCCCGCAATCCTCCCCCCTCATACCACTCTACTTTGATCTGGGTTGCCACACTGTTGTGGATGCTGCACGATATAGGCCGTTGGCGTTCTGGAGAAGACTCTGGACTACCCCGGAGCTTTCTCAGTATGCCAATGCCTTATCGGATGTAAGGAGGCTGGGACGATCACATGAAATTTCCTGGTTGAACAACATGAAAAATTCGTTGTACGCGATGGGGATGAATACCCTATGGGATGATCCAGTCTCATCACCATTTCCCTCTAAAAGATTTTTAAGAGAGCCTATTGGGATATGGTTAAAGCCAGGAAGTTTTCATCATTAACAAGGCCGTCATTGACAAGGGAATACCTAGTAGTGAAGAATGAGATCAAACTGGAAGGTTACTGGGATCTTATTTCTAGCCCGTTCGATCGGAAATTGTATCACCAATTTAGGGTAGGTTCACTCCCTATAAGAGCGTTTACTAGTGGATGGTCTCAACCATCTGTAGATAAATGTGTTTTTTGTACTGACCACATTGAGACCACAGCACATATTTTATTTGTCTGTCCAGGTTATAATTTGCCAAGGATCAAATGGATTAAACCCGTGTGTAAGAACTTGGGCATAAGAACAGCTATGGAGGCCCTCAGGATTTTAAGGTTTGACTCAATGGCCTCAATTGTGGTCGCTGTGGCGAAGTTCTTGCGATGGGTGTGGGTTATCCGAGCCAATGCACTAGGGCCTGATTAACATATACAAGAAAAGAGTTTCTGGGTAAGGGTTTTATGTTTTTTTTAGTCTGGTTTTAGTAATGTGTTCTTAAAATTGATGAATTATTTATTGTTTTTACTAATTGTTTTTATTGTTGATCTGGTTGATTTTTATGTTTATGAATGGCTCTATCAAAACTAGAAGCATGCCAAGAGATGGAATTCTCTTGTCAAATTTTGTGTTATTTGTCCTTTATGATTGAGAAATCGAAATAAAGACTATTTTGAATTGAATTTAATTTAATCATGGTCACTTTTTCCACGGTTTGAGGCAAGAGACTGGTCCTAACTGTGACAACTGAGCCAGTTGCACTGAACACACGCTCAGCCAACACACAGGACACTGGACAAGCCAGATACTTAATTGCCAGCCTGCTGAGCACTGATCATTGGCGCATCCTCCCGTACCAAGAGACCAATGGGTTTTGATCCACGCAGACCTCTTTTGGGTCATCCAGATAGCATTGAACATCCTCTGAATGGTCATTAGTGCTGCCACTTGCTCGACTTCTTTTTTCTTTGTCTCTGCACTTGACTTATGCCCTGCCACTTGAAACCAAGCCATTGCAGAGGTTGGGTCTGATTCTTCTGTTGCTGGGGTTATTGCCGGTAATATCGTTGCTGGTGTTGGCTGCTGTGAGACAAAAATACTGCCCTCTCTGGAGGTTGAAGGCTGTATGCGAGAATGTCTGCCCAGGACTATAAATTCCAGCTGTTCTTCTTCCAGGTCCCTCGCTTGCTCAACAATCCGGGTCTTGTATAGTGAAACATTGCCTTCTGAAATGGAATGAAAGTGTCCAGTATTTATTTTGTACTGTGGATCAAGTATTGTGGCACAGATGTACTCTTTGGACAACATGATCTCTCTTTGCAGCCTTGGATTAACAGCCAAGTGAAAAATTAACCTGTCAACCAACTCATACGCTTCTTTGTTCACACCAGCGAAACTTTGCTTCACCTTTTTTAACTGGTCCTGTAGCAGATGAAACAATTGGATAGCTTGGCTCATCATGCTGTCCTCCTTGCTAACTTCCCATGTTAAAACCTCAAAAGGAAGTAGCATTTGTGTCAGGCATTTGACTAGGCCCCATTTGTCCACCTTCATGGTCATGCTTTACAAAGTTGCATCCTCTCATCTTTGAAGGAAATAGTCAGTGATAGGTCTGTACTGCTCAAACAGACGTTGAAACATGTAATAGGTCGAGTTCCAACATATTGGCACCTCCTGTATGAGGGCTTTAACGTATATTCTATTAGCATGTGGAAGGATCCTCAACTGCTTCCGGGCTTTAAAAGAATGACTGAAATGAGTGCATATTCTTCTGCAGGCAGTCAGTATGTTGCTGGCTATGTCTTCTTTTTTGAGAAAGTCCTGCACAATCAGGTTGAGTCAATGCGCCAAACACAGGACCCTGAAATAGCCACCATCTGCCCTGGCTTTAACTATATTACTGCCATTGTCTGTGGCAACAAATCCAATTCTGAGACCTCTGGGTCTCAGAATTGGATTTGCTCAAACACCTTGCTGTTCAAACACCATTCAAACACCTTGCTGTTAAAGTCTTCCAAGATGTTTGCAGCTGTATGGGATTTCTCCATGGATAACAACGCTACTGTTACATGCCTCTGAACGCCCTTACAAGTTTCTTCAGTGCTGAGACCTGCAGATAGCTGTTGCCTAACCCCCCAAAAAGATATCCAGTGTGCAGTGATACACATGTAATCAGTTGCTTGACAACTGGTCCACATAGCTGTCATCAGGTGGCTAGTGTGAACAGTACTCTGCTGCAAAGCTTGTTCAATCAATTGCAACACATCTTGATGGAGCACTGAAATAGCTACTCTGGCAAAATAGTTCCGGCTGGGAACCTTCCATTTCAGGCAGATGGTCGTCACAAATTCTAAAACTCTCCCTCCAGCGTTAACATTTTATCCAGCTTCCTGTTGTATACAAGTGCCATTGGGTGGTTGCGTTCATAGGGCCCCTCCTGCCTAAACATGCCTGTAATAGAAGCTTGGATAGTTCTCTTTTGTGGTGCCACACATGCAGGCAACTTCCGGAGAGAACCAGGAGGTGGTAGACTCAATGTGCGTCTTTGGGTTATCATTGCTGTATCCGGTGGTTTCTGCATGTCACTCTGAGTCTTGTGCCATTTGGAGGTTGCAGATCAGGGTAGTGCTGCAGTGAACACTGGAGGGGCCAGGACTGCTTTGTGTAATAAAACTGTCATCCTCTTTTTGCTCATCACCTCCTATCACTGTGATCGGAGCTGATTCCTCTCTCTCATCACCACCACCACAATCAACATCAGGTATTTTTTTAAGGTGCTCCTCCCACCAGATTGCATGATGTTTTTTCATATGGGTCGTTTGGCTTCTAGTACCATAGTGTGAACCAGGTTTACCTCGACTAACACTCGCGTGGCAAATTGACAATATTTCAATGCTATCCTCCAGCTTGCTAATCATAAAGAAGTCCCAAACTGGGGAGGAGAACTTTTTTAGTGTGCCACTGCCAATGCTTGAAGTGCTGGAGGTAGCTGGGTGTGTCAATTACCTCTCTGCAGTGCGTACTTCGACTGAGGTAGTGGTGTATGCAGGTCTCAGCCAGGGCCTCACAAATATGGAAGCTGGTGGTGGTGGAACCAGTGCCACATCCCTCTGAGCAGGTTTAATAGGGGGCATAATATCGGTGTCCTCTGAGCCGGCTGCCATACTGACAATCACTGGCGCGTCCTCATCACTGTCCCGTTTCATAGTTGTAAAGCTTTCAGGAACTTTACTTTTCCCTTGTCTCTTGTGGCGGATCTCGGACTCTGCCAGGGTCCAGTCCATGTCCAGCTCATCAGAAGGGGGGCTTGGAGAAGATGGTGGAGTACCCTTTCTTTTTCTTGCTGCAGATCAGGAAGCCAATGGTTCAAAAATAGGTTAATCATGCTCAGCAGGAAGCTCAACCTCCTGTTCTGCTCCTACTTGAGGAAGAACTATTGCTGGATGCAGCTCCTGTTGTCAACTTTGCCCAGCTTCCTGCAATGATTAGGAACTAGTTTGCAGTTGAAACAAATCCAATTCAGACTTGGTGCTCATCACCATGATTGCAGTGGCAGCTTTGCTGAGAGACATGCCCTTGGGCTTAGGTTGGGGTGATGCCGTTATAAATGTGGGAGTGCTGCTCCCCGATTGCTGCCCAGAGAATGGTGTGGCAGGCACATGAAGTTTCCTGACAAAGGGGGGGGGGGGCAGCAGTCATTGGTGGCAAACTGCTTCTTCTTCTCCTCCTCACTGCTCACTTTCTTGGCAGTACCTTTATTGGGCCATCCTCAAACTCTGTCAGTTGGTACTTAGCTGCAGAAGCAGAGGTGGACTCACGTGGTGTGGTCAAAACCGGTCGCAGGATGCTTGTTTCCAGTTCAGGGAGGACCTGGCCGGGCAGTTCGGGCTGGACTGTTCCCATGGGTGGCCGGGTCAAGACTGATTTGCATATGGCTGGGTTTAAACTGGAATGGCATGGGGAGCACAAAAATGATGGATTTAGGCCCAGATCTCTGTACGGGGTGAATGTTTGACATTGTTCAACCTTTTGTCAATCAATTGTTCTTTTTGCATTTGAGATATAGTTACTGTTGGACTTGGCCCTTTTTGCAGGGTCATCCCTGAACTTTTTGCCTTCCTCCTATATTTTCTCTGACCTGTTTTTGTTGGTTTTATGACTCTGGGCACTTTACCACTGCTGATCAGTGCTAAAGTGCATATGCTCTCCCCATGATAAATTGTGTTATGGATTAGTGACTCCATGATTGGATGATTGGTTTACTTGTCAGTCCCTAGTACAGTGCACTGCGTGTGCCCAGGGCTTGTAAATCCAATGCTGCTGGTGGGCTTGCAGCACTGGTTGTGCCACCCACAGAAGCAGCCTGTAAAGTGTGTCTCAGGCCTGCCATCGCAGAGCCTGTGTGCAGCCTAGGGCTGCCATGTCGACTTGGCAAGTGCACCCACTTGCCAGTCCCTAAACCTTCCCTTATCTTCATATCAGACACCCCTAAGGTAGGCCCAAGGGCAGGGTGCATTGTAAGTATAAGGTAGGACATGCCCTGGTGTGTGTGGCCTGTCCTGATAGTGAATTACAGCCATTTTCGTTTTCACTATTGCAAGGCTACCTGCTCCCCATAGGCCAGAATGGGCAGACTGACTATTACACTTTATAGTCAGAACTGACCCAGGGAACATGGTAGAAAAACGAATTTAGTATGCCTGAACTCAGAATGATAAAATACATCTTTTAGTGAAGTTGGTTTTAACATTCTTTGTTTGAAAATACCACTTTTAGAAAGTAGGTATTTTCTTGCCTAAACCATCCAGCTGCCTCTGCTCAGGTTGTGTATTGTGTGTCTGGATTTGTGAGTGACAGGGGCTGGGGGATTCCAGGAGGCAGGGTGAGTCAGCACTAGGCTGAATAGGTCTGCCTGAAGGAGGATGGGTGGGAGGAGTTGCACCTGGGTCTGAATAGGGCTGTGCCTGCCTTCCACAATGCTGGCTCCACCTCCTGCCGGGCGTCTGATGGCTCTGCCCCTCACTCACAAAGGAAAGAAGGAGTCAGAAAAACAAAGTGCTCCAGGACTGACCAGAACTGGTTTTGGACTAGGCAGAGGCCTCTCTGCCTTCAGAGAACAAAGGGAAAAGGTGTATAAAAGGGGACCCAGACCCCTAGGAAATTAGATCACTTCTGGGAAATCAAGAAACCTGTTGCCAAGGAGAAGAACCGGAGAAGCTGAAGGAGGAGTACTGCCCCTGTGCTGTTTTGCTGATTGGGGTTGGCCTGCAGTGGTTGCTTTCTGCCAAGGACAGGAGAAAAGACTTTGCTGTGCTTTGTCATCTTGAAGAAGGGAATCTCCAAGGGCTTGAACTGAGCTTGCCTCCTGCCTGAAGTCACAGGGACACAAAGACTTCACCCCTTCTGTTTGCCTGCATCTGGAACTGCTGTTTTAGCTGCTAACAGAGGAAATTGCAACACCGACGCCGGCGAGCGACGCCGTAACCTGCACCGAAGCCGTGGGCACCGCTCGTGAAGAGCACGACGCACCGCCCGACTTGCACCGTAGGCCCGACGCCTGCCGACGCCGTGCGACATCGACTCCGAAGCCGTCATCGAGGCCGCTGCCTGCACCGGAGCCGAGGACACCGCTCGTGACGCTCACGACGCACCGTCCCGACTCGCACCGCAGCCCCGACTTCACCGACGCCAGGGCTTCATCATCGCGGAGCCGATCCTCGACGTGGGTGACCCCCGAATCCATCGACGCCTCGCCGCCATCCGTGACGTCACCTCCCCGACACAGTAAGGAACCGACGCCTCACCTCCCCTGCGCTGCAGTAAGGAACCGAGACATCACCTCCCCTGGGGTCGTAAGGAACCGACGCCGCCGGCGCCAACGAAGCATCACCTCCCCGACGCCGTGCACCGTCTTTGTTTTCATCGAATTCCAGGTACTGTTCTTTGTGGGTCTGCTCGACTCCAGGCCCGACGCCGCGCACCTCGCGGTCGGCGCCGTACTTTGGGATTTCCACCGGTCACGACGTCGTGATAACTCCAAGTGGAGTTATTTGTTGCTACAAGCTTTATTTGAGGGACTATCCTATTTTTGAAGATAACGTGAACTGTCTCTATCATTTTAAGTCTATTTTTGAGTACTGTATTGTGGATTTTTGCTATTGGGTCTTGTGATAAGTCTATATAAAGATTACTTATTTTTACATAAACAACCTGTGTGGTGTCCATCTGTAGTGTTTTCACTGTATTACTGTATGTGGTCACAAATGCTTTACACACTGCCTCTGAGATAAGCCTGTCTGCTCGTGCCAAGCTACCAGGGGGTGAGCAGGGGTTATTTTAGGAGTGTTTCCCCTTATCCTGACTAGAAGCAAGGGTCCCTATTTGGACAAAGGTGCAAACCATTGCCAACTAGAGACCCCCAGTTCTAACATTGGTGGTCAGCGGTGAGGATTTGGACTTGCATTTGTGATTCATATACAGTGATTGGTGTACACTACTAGTGAGTGCAGACCAATACGCGACCACATACATTTTGATAGGACTTTTTTCCTTGGAACCTTTATTTTTGTTGAGAACTGCCAATTTTCACCATGAGCAAAAAGGATCCATTGCACCTGCAGATATTGAATTTGAAGAAGATAGGGTTGATACCTACACTGTGCCAGAACTCAAAGCTGTTTGCAAAAAGTTTAAAATCTCTATGAGAGGCCTCACCAGGAGGGAGGAGTTTCACAAGGCGCTAAGGGCCTGGTTGGAAGCACGGAATGCCAGTGGGCAGTCCGAGGAGCCTGTGGAGGAGGCAGAGAATTTAGATGGGCAGCTTGAGGGGCCATTGGGCTTACCTGGGAGGGGAGTGCCTTCCAGGGAGGGCAGCAGTGTTTCTCAAAGGGCCTGTCTCCAGAGGAGCTGGAGGACAGGGACAAAAGCAGGATGCATGAAATGGAAATGGCCAAACTAAAACAGGGAAGCCATGATAGCCTTGAGCATAAGAAATTGGAGTTGGAAAGTAAGAGGTTGGCCATGGAAGAAAGGAAGATGCTTTTAGAGCATGAGAGAATGATGAGGGTGTTGGAGTTCAAAGCCAGGGGCTTAGGGATTCCTCCCTCTGGTGGCAGCAAAATTGTATTACCTAGTGCTGAGGGAGTAGTACACACACCCAGAGATGTGGTGCCTGACTTGGAGGGGGTTAATATACACCAGGAGGTTCAAGGACATGAGGTAGCTCCAGTAGTGCGCAGTGTCCCTGAGAGGAATAGGGAAACTGACGCAGGGATTCATGGTCCTAGTAGCAGGAGGGACACTCTACTGACTCTAGATGGGAGGTGCAGGGAGAGTGGTTCCCCCATGTTTGAATTCCTGGGGTGTGAGTGTGAAGACCGCCCAGAAGAGTGTGGGTTGAGTGACAGAGACAGTCAGATACTGTCTTGCCAATCTCAGCAGAGTGGTGTGGGGTACATGTGTGAGGCACTGGATGGTGAGGTGAAGGATAACTTGGTTAACACCTGTGAGGGGTTGTGTGATCCAATTGTGGGAGAGCATATTGTAAGTCCCTGTTTTCCAGAGCTATGCCAACACCTGTTGGAGAGTGAGTTCTCTGACCCCAGGGAGCTCACGAGGGAGGAAGACCTTTTGGTGGTTTCCAGAGGGTCTGAAAAGGCATTGGGGAGTGACCCTAAGAGGAGTGGCTCAGGTATCTTCCAGCCCAGAGTGGTGGAAGTGGTTCAGAGTAGCCCAGCTAGGTCCCGGTGTAGTGGGAGGGGTGTAGGGGCTCACGTCCTGTCTCAGTGGAGAAGGAGTGAGTGTGGGGCTGCGTGTCCCAAGGTGCCCGAAACCCAGTCTCAGAGCCTGGATGGTTCTTTAAGGGAACACCAGGTAGGGAGCCTAGGCTGTCCTGATGGGCCGCCTCTTGAGGAGGATCTCCTAGTGTCTAGAGAACCTGGAGCGTCTGTAAATGGAGCTCCAGTGTTTCTGGTATCTGGCAGTGCCGCTCCACTTGGGAGGGTGCAGAAGCCCAGAGTGAGGGGTGAGAGGGGGAGAGAGTCCCCAGTGGAAGAACCAGTGGGTCAGGGACCAGCCAGAAGGGCTGAGTCACCAGTGAATGACCATGGTGACACCACTTCTGTCCTGGGGGATCTTCGCGCGCTGTCAGATGGACAGGGGTCGGGAGATCTGCGCCAGGCGGACTGTCACACAACACATGAGAGCTGTGTTACCCTCTGGGGGGCATGCGTGCTCCCCAGGAAGTCCTGGTGCGCCAGGCAGATTATTACACAACTCTAGAGGAGTGTGTTTCCCTTGGGGGGTTGGTGTACCCTCCCGGAAGTCCTGGGTTGCCAGGCACAGGTCCAGCCTAAGGGTACAGACCCTGGGTTGGAGGACCAGGTTCAGGGTGTCCCCCTGACCTGGAGGAAGGGGCAGCTGCTAACAGTGCCCCTACCAGTTTGTCTTCTGGGGGCACCGCTCCAGGTGGGAGGGTGCAGGACCCCAGTAAGGGGGCGGGGAGAGGACAGCCTCACCCCTGGCCTCTGCCCAGTCTAAGGGTACAGACCCTATGCTGGGATCCCAGTTGCAGGATAGAACCCCTGAACTGGTGGGCGAGTTGTGCAGGACCCCTGCCACAGGTGCCCTGACAATTCTGGAAGGGGTACAGCTCCAGGTGGGAGGGTGCAGAGCCCCAAGGAGGAGGACCAGGTGTGGGAGAGCCCACCCCAGTCTCCTGTCCAGCCGCCGGTTACAGGCCCGGGGCTGGTGGGTCAGTGTCAGGATGTCATACCTGACCTGACGGTTGGGAGAGTGGACAAAGGGTGCCAGGCACCTGGGGCTACTGCCCCCGCTCTCTGACACCACAGAGGTTGGAGAGCCATGAAAGGCCTGGGGCCTGGCTCTCATCACTGACGGCTGTCAGTGGCCACTGTGGCTTGCTGTCCTGGTGGACAGAGTTGCCCCTGGGAGGGGACAGAAGTCACACCCGGGGGTGGACTAGGCCACACATCTGTGTTGGCCATGTGGGTACTGTCTGTCGGTTGGGACACACCTGTGGGCAAGCTAAGGTTAGGTGCTGCACAGGTGGTGTCCACAGTTGAGGAGAAGGGTTCCCCATGGGTTAGCTGGGTGGGCCCTGAGAGTATGGACAGAGGGATCCAAATAGGTTCAGATTGGCGTAGAACTGGAGTATGCCCCTGCTGTTGTGGGCCAGGGTCCAGGTTCTATCGCCCAAAGCAGAGAAGCCCATCAGGGTAGTGATTGGTCTCCCCTGCGTTTTGGCTGGAAGGGGGTTGTGTTGGACTTGGCCCTTTTGCAGGGTCATCCCTGAACTTTTTGCCTTCCTCCTATATTTTCTCTGACCTGTTTTTGTTGGTTTTATGACTCTGGGCACTTTACCACTGCTGATCAGTGCTAAAGTGCATATGCTCTCCCCATGATAAATTGTGTTATGGATTAGTGACTCCATGATTGGATGATTGGTTTACTTGTCAGTCCCTAGTACAGTGCACTGCGTGTGCCCAGGGCTTGTAAATCCAATGCTGCTGGTGGGCTTGCAGCACTGGTTGTGCCACCCACAGAAGCAGCCTGTAAAGTGTGTCTCAGGCCTGCCATCGCAGAGCCTGTGTGCAGCCTAGGGCTGCCATGTCGACTTGGCAAGTGCACCCACTTGCCAGTCCCTAAACCTTCCCTTATCTTCATATCAGACACCCCTAAGGTAGGCCCAAGGGCAGGGTGCATTGTAAGTATAAGGTAGGACATGCCCTGGTGTGTGTGGCCTGTCCTGATAGTGAATTACAGCCATTTTCGTTTTTCACTATTGCAAGGCTACCTGCTCCCCATAGGCCAGAATGGGCAGACTGACTATTACACTTTATAGTCAGAACTGACCCAGGGAACATGGTAGAAAAACGAATTTAGTATGCCTGAACTCAGAATGATAAAATACATCTTTTAGTGAAGTTGGTTTTAACATTCTTTGTTTGAAAATACCACTTTTAGAAAGTAGGTATTTTCTTGCCTAAACCATCCAGCTGCCTCTGCTCAGGTTGTGTATTGTGTGTCTGGATTTGTGAGTGACAGGGGCTGGGGGATTCCAGGAGGCAGGGTGAGTCAGCACTAGGCTGAATAGGTCTGCCTGAAGGAGGATGGGTGGGAGGAGTTGCACCTGGGTCTGAATAGGGCTGTGCCTGCCTTCCACAATGCTGGCTCCACCTCCTGCCGGGCGTCTGATGGCTCTGCCCCTCACTCACAAAGGAAAGAAGGAGTCAGAAAAACAAAGTGCTCCAGGACTGACCAGAACTGGTTTTGGACTAGGCAGAGGCCTCTCTGCCTTCAGAGAACAAAGGGAAAAGGTGTATAAAAGGGGACCCAGACCCCTAGGAAATTAGATCACTTCTGGGAAATCAAGAAACCTGTTGCCAAGGAGAAGAACCGGAGAAGCTGAAGGAGGAGTACTGCCCCTGTGCTGTTTTGCTGATTGGGGTTGGCCTGCAGTGGTTGCTTTCTGCCAAGGACAGGAGAAAAGACTTTGCTGTGCTTTGTCATCTTGAAGAAGGGAATCTCCAAGGGCTTGAACTGAGCTTGCCTCCTGCCTGAAGTCACAGGGACACAAAGACTTCACCCCTTCTGTTTGCCTGCATCTGGAACTGCTGTTTTAGCTGCTAACAGAGGGAAATTGCAACACCGACGCCGGCGAGCGACGCCGTAACCTGCACCGAAGCCGTGGGCACCGCTCGTGAAGAGCACGACGCACCGCCCCGACTTGCACCGTAGGCCCGACGCCTGCCGACGCCGTGCGACATCGACTCCGAAGCCGTCATCGAGGCCGCTGCCTGCACCGGAGCCGAGGACACCGCTCGTGACGCTCACGACGCACCGTCCCGACTCGCACCGCAGCCCCGACTTCACCGACGCCAGGGCTTCATCATCGCGGAGCCGATCCTCGACGTGGGTGACCCCCGAATCCATCGACGCCTCGCCGCCATCCGTGACGTCACCTCCCCGACACAGTAAGGAACCGACGCCTCACCTCCCCTGCGCTGCAGTAAGGAACCGAGACATCACCTCCCCTGGGGTCGTAAGGAACCGACGCCGCCGGCGCCAACGAAGCATCACCTCCCGACGCCGTGCACCGTCTTTGTTTTCATCGAATTCCAGGTACTGTTCTTTGTGGGTCTGCTCGACTCCAGGCCCGACGCCGCGCACCTCGCGGTCGGCGCCGTACTTTGGGATTTCCACCGGTCACGACGTCGTGATAACTCCAAGTGGAGTTATTTGTTGCTACAAGCTTTATTTGAGGGACTATCCTATTTTTGAAGATAACGTGAACTGTCTCTATCATTTTAAGTCTATTTTTGAGTACTGTATTGTGGATTTTTGCTATTGGGTCTTGTGATAAGTCTATATAAAGATTACTTATTTTTACATAAACAACCTGTGTGGTGTCCATCTGTAGTGTTTTCACTGTATTACTGTATGTGGTCACAAATGCTTTACACACTGCCTCTGAGATAAGCCTGTCTGCTCGTGCCAAGCTACCAGGGGGTGAGCAGGGGTTATTTTAGGAGTGTTTCCCCCTTATCCTGACTAGAAGCAAGGGTCCCTATTTGGACAAAGGTGCAAACCATTGCCAACTAGAGACCCCCAGTTCTAACAGTTACTTCTACAAAATCCTCCATAGATGAATAGATGACACTGGTCACCAACAAAACTATTGTAGGTGAAACTTAGCTCTCACTCTAAGTGATGGAGGTATGGAGCTCAACAGAACAACATAGTCCATATTCTTTGGGACTGCCCGAACGTTCACACTTACTGGATCCAAGTTTGGGACTGCATGAAAATAGACCTCCCAGTAATACACCTCTGATGGACATGATGGCAATATTACATGACACCCTGGCCCTACCAGTTCTTTCACAAGCTGAGAGTAGATGGTTCTCTACGGCAATAGGGGTGGCCAAGACTTGTATTCTACATCACTGGAAGTCTGATAGGGCTCCCCTCTTCCAGACCTGGGGCCGAATTACACATTATCATTGTTTGCGCCCGGCGCACCTTTCAAAAAGTGTGCCGGGCACAAACAATGATAATGCACACAATTATGGTGAATGCACTGGCCCTAGGTCAGCAGCGAACTCGCGCTGCCCTGGGGGCAGCGCATTCATGTGAAAACACGGAGCAGGTGCTCCATGTTTTCACAGTGCAGGTGGCACCTGCCTACACTTTCAAAGGGGTTTAGAGATCCCCTCAGTCAGTGACTGCACCCGCCTGCAAGGGGATGTCTGGGGGGTCCATGGGACCTCCTTCACCCCCTGCAGAGGGCTGCTCTCAGGGGGCGCACTGACAGTGCGCCACCTTTTAAATGGCGCACTGTCAGTGCGCCTCCTGAGGGCTTCTTTGACTCTGTGCCCACATCTGTAATATGGCGTGGGCGCAGAGTCAAAGGAATTCCCTCATTTACATAGGGCACGGCCCTATGCAAATGAGGGAACACCCTCTGAAGGTAGCGCTGGCGCATTAAGTGCACCAGCGCTATCAGTATTATAGAAGGGGGCGCACAAGCGTCTACGTCCCCTTCCATAAAACCAAAGTGCCCCGGGGGTGCACAAAGCAGGCGCAAATGCCCATTGTGCCCCCAGGGCACCTTCTGTAATACGGCCCCAGGTATGAAGACATGCATGAGGTGGCTTCCTTTGAAAAATTGATCTACAAACTTAACAATAGGCTCATGCAGTTTTAGAAGATCTGGGGATAGTTTCTCATGAGTACCACTCATTGTTTAACATCTCATGGATGATTACCATGTTGACGTGAAGCCATTTCCACGATAGTCACCCTTCCCCATCCCTTCCCTCTTGACTCCCTTCCTTCTCCTCCATACTCTGTCCTATCATATTATGCCCACTTGGAACAGACTTCTAGTGGTTCATCGATTAGACAGAGGTGGGGCACTGGGATAAACCTTAACGATTGGGGACCCTTTTCTACCTGTAAAGGACGTATTTTACTCTTAGGAGGTTGTTTCCTGGCAATGCCGGCACTGACTATCCAACCTGTATGTTAATGTGTTCTTTCTCAAAATATATAATACATTATTGTTCTGTGTTGCAGGAATATTCAGTGTCTATATTCAAGGTGTTATGTCTAATGCTACTTCAAATAATTGTTCTGTATTTTGACAAGATATGAAAGTCCATAAAGAAGTGTGATACAAATGAACATGGGCTGCTTTTAAAAAAATGTTTTCCTTTTGGGAATACAAACACAGGGATGGTGATGGCTGTTCCTTTCAGGACATCATGCCTGTGCTTGTAGCTAATCACAGGCGATCATAAACAGCACCTACATTTATAGTTGCATTTCTTAAGTAAGTAATCATTCATTGCAATAAGGCATTGGTTATCATAAACTATTGACTACCATAAATCTTAGAAAAGGCAGATACAACAGAATGTGTCCCCTGGATTTTCCCCAGGATTAATTAGGGTGGTCATTTTCGATCAAAAAAGCCATAAACATCAAATGCTTCATAATTAACCTTTGCTCTAACTAAAGTTGACTTTTACGTTTTTCAGACTTCGGAATCATACCGCAGGAACATAGGATTACATACCTTATGGAAAAACTTACTAAGATGAAGTCAATTCAATTTTGCACTGGGAGAGTGGATGGAGGGCGCCGTATGAGCCATACATGGAAAGTGCTCGTTAGGCAGAAATAATTTTACTGTTATGAATATTTCTTGACTACAAATTAATTTACTTTATATTTTTATGTCAAACCCTTTTGCACAACTGAAGAATTTTCTTCTCTCCCTTTGACCTTTGAAATGTATGTAGACGGAATAAATTCTCTCACGTCTTTTTCTCTGTCAGTTTGCGAAACATGGGAAAATATAAGCAATAGCCTCTTCTATTATAAAATGTTAAATGGATATAAAAGATAATGGACTTCTATGAAGTGTAACAAATAAGGAGCAGAGTGCTTCTGGATTGTTTGTGCTCTTTTGTGTCAGACCATCTTCAGTCATGTACATCTATTGCCGTGTTATACACCAATTAAAGCACTCTACTTTTCATTTAATGCATATAAGGCTATTTGTTAGCTCAACCCCACATCAAATTTCTTTGCTCGCAAACGACATTAAGGAAAACGTAACACCGTCGACATTTATTTTACACACGTACTGAATATTTAGGCCATGATTGCAAGTGTCCCAGAGGAGTTGGAGATAAAATCAGATACGCCAGGTGACTGAGAATTAATTAATTGATCATTATCATGTATTATAAATGAGTCCTTGCAAAATGGTCTCTTTCTGCATCCAAATCTATATGTCCTGGAATGTAAGGGTCATTTTGTATCTGGTATTTATTGGCAGGTTTGATCTGCTGATATGTACCTGAGGAAAATTGTGGTAGAGCACCCGGGTGAGGGAATTATCAGTTGCCCGACTCATAATGCTGACCCCTTTGCAAACAGGAACTTGTGCTGGGTTAGTAAGTACCCAGCCATGTTGCAATAAGGCCTTAGCTAAATTTCTGAACTAGATCAACGTTGATAATGAAACATTTAACCGGAGATTTTATCTTGAAGCCTTGATTCAGCAAATACCAAGTTACAATATATGTTTCACTGGGGTTGTGGTCTATACAGGTCTTATGATCTATTTCTGTATATTGGTAAATTATGACACAATCAGAGTTTATTTCGCACTTTTTGGGACTCATTTACGAGGCCCCTAGTGGCACTTTTACGCCCCCGGAGTGTCACTTTTTAAACGCTCCGGTGGCGCAATGTGCTGTAGCATATTTACAAGGCCACACAAAGCCACTTTGTGTGGCTTTTCATGGCCTTGTAAATATGTGCCCCTTTCATGCACAACACTGCGTGAAAGGGGTGTTTCATGGGTGTGGCTGTTCCCATGCAAGACCCATGGAAAATGAAGCATTCCCAGATTTATGAGGAGTCGTAAACCTGAGAATGCGTCAGATTTTAAAGCCACAGAAAGAGGAAAACACCTGTCGTGATTGTTTTTGTGCTGGAAAGTGCCCCTTCCTACATGAAAATAATCACCCCAACAACACAGACACCCTTACCCCATGGCACAAGGGTGCCTGCGTTAGCGCATGGCAGCCCATTGTGCGCCAGCGCTGGGGAAACGGACAGGAATGCACCATATCTCATACATACGGCGCATTCTTGCCCTTTTCTTTTGGCAGAGGGCAACATAGCAAGATTCCTTGCAGCAGGGCCGTTTCTAGGTGTTTTGCCGCCCTAGGCGAGAATTGAAAAATGCCGCCCCCTCCCTTTTAGAACTTGTATCCAACCTCCTGCCCGGGTGTGATCTTCCTTCTTACGGTTGATACTCAAAGCGTTGGGGTACAGCTCTTCCCCCGGCAGCGATAAAACATGAGACAGATGCGTTCAGCTTCCATCGATCAACTGTCCACGCCATGTGAATAATCTGATCTGACGTCAGCTAGCTAAGCAAAGCCGGCTACGCACAAATTGGTTTACAAATTAGCAGAAACTAACCAGTGATACGTCAGCGAATCATTTTCAGGTTGCTTTAGGAGCTGGCAGGGCGATGATCTAACTTTTCTGTAACCCTTTTTCGATTAGGGAAATACTGTGCAGGGTGCAGCAACACCACCACAATCTGCGGTGACTGCAAACTGACGTGTATGGCGCTCTGCTATACGCCTAAAACCAGTGCTTTAAATGGAAAAAAATAAGTGCAGGTACTCACCAAAAGGAGCGGTGGAGTGTGGGGCGGGACTTGGGGTGGAGCCAGGGGCGGGCTAGGTTTTCAACCTTTCCAAACTTTATATGCAAGAAATCCAAGTGCAAAGTAAAAAAATCGGAAGTATCTGTCCTATGGTTATGGCCCTAATAATAATAATAAGGGTATGTTCAAAACCGTCTCTGAATTTTGCCATCAAAGCTTTGCATGCTGGAATTTTTAGAAACCCTTACTTATAATGAGAAAGGAGAACTACAAGTCCCAGCATGCAAAAGCATTACCAGCTAAAATCCATAACTGTCTGAAAGTCTAAAGCATTCCATGGAGCTGTCTGTCGCATTTGGGTTAAGCATGGTTTCCCATACGAAACAAGCGGTTTAAATGCACCAAACCAAAAAAAAATTGTGTTGCCTTTAAAGTGTTTTTTTGTTTGAGGGTAATCGTAAAATTGGCGGCAAAGGCAGGGATTTACATTCAAGTAAAAATGCTTAATTTAAATTGCTGATGAGCTAACATTTACAGTCATTTAAAACAATGGCATGCTGAAACGCTGTACTGCCCTGAAGAATGCGCCCCACACCATCTCCATTGGTTTTATGGTGGACTCTCAACTCCTACTGTGCAGGATCAAAGGATAAACAAAACACCCTGCCGCCTCACCCCTGCTGGAAGAGTTGCAGAGACGCAGGACAAGATTGCTGTGTCAAGGTGAGAAGAGCTGCTGTTCTGACGCTCCTGTGCGAACTCAGCTCAGGATTGCAAAATCAGAGCTGGTCGTGTTTAAAGTACTGCCGAGGCACGAGAACATGAAGCGCACCACCTGTGTCAAGGCAAGGCCCCCCCATGAGTACCGGTACTCTCCTTGTCCTAGGAGAAGTTCCGATACTCAAGAGGCGATAATTAAAAAGTGCCGTTACTCCGTACCGGTGAGTATCGGCCCATTTAAAGCACTGCCTAAAACACATAGGTAAACCCAGACAGAGCGCTGGTCAGGGGCAACACATGATAAAATAAGGAGGCCCAATTTACAGTGGCATCCCTAGGTGTAAGGAAGTATGAGAGCTTGAGTGCAGTCTCCTGCTCGCACTATAGAAGTCTCAAAGCAGTGGCGTAATGTCCCCCTCCCCCTACCATCTCATTCCTATGGTTAAGCATGAGATAGAATGGGGACACCCTGGAAGCTGTCCCCTTGCCCTGCAGAGCCCTACCTACGCGCCGTCTCAAAGTCAGGAACCATCAATAAATCAAAGTCCGGAATCATCAATAAATCAAAGTCAGGAAATCACAGACTAGGAATAACATGGAAAGGGCGTGGCAGAGGCCGTCGTCACCTGTTATAAGGGTGAGGAAGTGTCGCTTTAAAAGAAACTTTGTGAGGCAAAGCTAGATATCGCCATGAGATATTTAATAATCACATACATAGATATTCTGCTTTCTATCCTGCTATCTCTGCGAGGTAGTTGGCATGCTTTGAAAGTGATAAATCTAAAGGTGTAGAGAATATAAAAACCCTCGATGATGCCTGCCGTATGATTGAGCTTTTTTGCTGCCTACCTTTGTTAAATAAATATTTGCTTTCATTTCAGGGGCTAAATACTGTGCACTCAGTAGTAAGTTCTATCATGGACATTCTTTGCCACAGTCGTTTAACCACTGTGTGCATCACGTGCTCTGTGTCATGTCTCACATGCACTCAGCCTTTCTTTCACATTATAATTATGGGTAACAAACTATATTTACTATATTACTCGTGTTAGTTATTAAATACTCTAGAACTACTCGGACATGTTGTTACCATGTTTAAAAGAAATCGTTGCTGGCCTCTGGTGTGCAATAAGTACCGCTACAGGGAAGGCAACACTTTCCTCTGCTACTCCCGCCACTCGCCTTCAATGATTACAGATGAAGCCCCCCTCTAGGAAAACAAATCCACTACTTTACTACGATTCTTGGCAAGATATGATAGATACCTTTCTGACGACACTATTTAAGCTTTCTCTGGAATCCCTTTCTGTTTTTGTGTAAAATGAACCCTTTCCAGCACGGTAACTCGACAGCCCTAAACCCTTAAGAAAGCGCGTTTCTTCTGCTTGGCTGTTGCGACAGAAAAACAAATCCCACCTCCGGTATCGAGTCCTGTCCGGCTTAATTACTGTGGAAACCCTGACTAGCCTGGGAGCTTCCTCAGCTGAGAGCTCGAGCTCAACCCCTCGACAGGCCGAGCTTGTGTCACGTGAGGCACTGAGGCAGGCACGAATACACATATCCTCATACATTCGGCTGGATAACGTGTCTTTACAGGAATCATCAATAAATTGAAAAAATAAAATTTGTGGCCCACGTAGCAGAACCCGTGAGCCGGGAACGTTGACGTTAATTCTCCTTGTAGGAATAAACTAAAACTGACCAGAAACTGACCAGAAACAAAGGGGGGTAAACATTATAAGTTATCGGAGCGAGTAGGAAATAAGCATAAGTTGTTCGGCGGCCGTACAGCGCACACGAAGAGAGGCGCGGGAGACAAGACGCGCCTGCCCTGAGTCCCCGCTGCCTCCTCTGCAGGAATTTGAACGCACACCTCTAAGACTTACCCCGAGGCGGGTGCACCGGCTCCCTGACGCTCTGCGCCTCTTAGTCCTGGCAGGTGAACTGGCTGAAAACGCAGCAGCCGGCGTTAGTGGCACGAGAGGAAGTTTTGAAACAGGAGAGTAGGTAACTAAAACGAGCCCTTCTCTGCTTCTCCTCCTCTGTGAATATTATTGGCAGGGGAGGTGGCATCAGCCAAGCGCCACCTCCAAGGGGCGGTCCCCGCCGCAGGCGCACGCTTCTAGAAGAAGGGAAACCGAAACCCACTAGCTTTGAAATTCGTGAATGGAGCACGCAGCCAGCGAGTGCTTGAGGTGTGACCAGATTTTTGCCGCCCTCCCCCTTTTGCCGCCCTAGGCGGCCGCCTAGTCTTGCCTTATGGTAGAAACGGCCCTGCCTTGCAGCACTGACCTGGGCAAAAACCTCGTAAATGAGGCCCAGAGTTTGAAGACAGTTACGAAACTGAGGATCAGGGGGGAATCATAAAACACTATATGGGGCATATTAGCAAGACCCACGTTAAAATTATCGCCGTTTTAGCGGCAGGAAACTGCCGCTAAAGCGGCGATAATAGGCTTGCTAATATGCGTTATGGAATTCAATAGAAGCCCAGGTTAGATGTGCAGGACATCTAACCTGGGCTACTATTGGAATTCCATAACGCATATTAGCAAGCCCATTATCGCCGTTTTAGCGGCAGTTTCCTGCCGCTAAAGCGGTGATAGTTTAACGTGGGTCTTGCTAATATGCCCCTATATATTTCCGAAAAATGTAGAACAAAGGGAATCTATTGGTGTACATCACACCTCTTTCATGTTGGTCTAACTATACTGCCAGAAAAATTGGTATTTCTATTCATGAAACTCACAAACGTTGCCTTTGTCTCTTTGCTCTTTATCATAAACTTGTTAATATGGGGGACATGGTCCATTACATGGATTCTCAAGAGACTTCTAAACAGGCTTGTGTATACATAATTATTCATGACATAGTCATAGTTAACATGAATCCAATAATTGCTGTTCCATATCACTTATGTATATCAATTTTGACTCAAAGAGGTAGGCTGAGTGAACTTCATTGGATCATTCTCTTTAGCACTTTTTACCAACCACCTAAATAAGGCATGTGTATGATGCACTGATGTTGTTTTACTTTATTATGATGATTCAACCCTCTTTTCAACCTTAAAGTGGGACTAATATTAAAAATATACCCAGTTCTTAAATTCTCTAAGTAAAACAATCACAAATGTTTCTCACCTATGTCAAATTCATATCCCTTGACGCCTATGAGAAATTGAAACTCTGCACACTGGGGCACTGCTGTCCAGATCTTGATGTATGTTCTCTGACCTGTAAAAGATGGTAAAATTAGATAATCCCCAACTGAAATATTTAACTCTTCATTAAGGCTCTGATATATGGTGCAGGAAAATACACCAGTGGCATGGAAAGTTAAATGTCACCTGTGGACTGCAGCACTTAGTGTGCCATCCACTACAGAGACCAGGAAAACATGGCCTCAGGCCTACCTGTGTAGCCTGACTCCTGCAACTTTCAAAACTGCAGCTTCTATTCTGAGCTTTATTTGTTCTCCTAGGATAGCTACCACTCTTTACAGTGACAATAACGTAGGGGGCTAGCAACTGCAGTAACATTCCAAAATTATTTTTTAATTCAAAATTCAAGAAAGGTTATTTTGACAGGCAAACCAGTCAAAATAACCAATTTTTGAAAATAAAGAACCCTACTTTTAATTATCAAATAATGCACCCCTAAGGAGGCCTTGTTGCCCACAAGGTAGGATGCCTAGTATTTAAAGGCAGTACATGCAAGAATTAAATTTTTGCATGTTCCTACAGTCACAAATACAACACAGAGAGTATGAGTGGGTTCAACATGAGCTATGTAGGTTTGAGAAGCAACACTGTATCCTTGAAGTAAGTGTGACTACAGGAAAGCATCTACTCCCTTAGAGTCCATGGGGCCCAAAACAAAAAACTAAATTAGGTTGTGTAAACACATTCAGCTGGGGGACCCTTATGACTCCTTATGTTCACTGTTCCCTTAGAACTGGATGAATATAGGTAGGGAGGCATTGGTGCCCTGAGGAAGGCCAAGTCATCTATTAGGCATGTTATCAAATAGGCTGAAACATGTTGGCAGAATGAAGATGCAGGAAATATTGGATTCTCATTTTGCATTCATGGCTTAAGTTTTAATCATGGTATGGGTACCCAACAAGTAAAAATATTTAGGGCATTCCCATAGCCATTTTTAGGTCTCGCCTAGCGTTGCAGCGCGCATATGCTGTCCGCTTTGCGAGGCATGCAGTATACACTATAGCGTGGAAGCTTCGTTGAAGCTCCGCCCACTCTCCACCCATCTTTTTGATTGGCTTAGGTCCTAAATGCTGCCTTCCCATTGGTTTTAGCCTTGTTAGTCCCTCCTCCTGACTGCCATGTCGTCATTTGTATACTTCCATGGCTACTGGCCCCATTACTTTCAATACTATTTTGTTCTCGTTGCTCCCCCGTCCCCTCCCGCAGTCCGTGACTTCTCCACCCACCACCACCCCCCCACTCCCGTTCATGCCTTTTTGTCTGCCCGCACTCCCGTTTCAAATGCAATAACACTCGCGTAAATGCGAGTTCTATTGCATTGCAAATGCTTGTTTTTAAAGTAGTGCGCAGTCATTTACATTTGACTTGCGCGCAATGCCTTGCATCACAGCCACCGCCCCTTCCTCCCGCACATCTCTCTGTTCTTGTTGTTGCAGCTCTGATTATACCAATAAAGCATGACTCCGGGTCCCCAAATAGCTTCCATTTCACACTAAACTTGACTGTTGCCTAGACGTGCCTGTTGATCGAGTCAAGCCCGCTCGTGGTGAGCTGATGTGCTGGACATGAACGCCGGCTGCCCAAAATGCTGCGTTGGCAATATCCTGAGCCTTAAAAGCACTGCATTAGCACAAGTCCTGAGCTTCCAGAATGGTAATTTTACCGCAGTGAGCACTGATGTGCCCATGTCCCACAATGCAGACGTCAGATGAGATCATTTCGGGGAGGGGGCAGGGACCTTGCCCCCACCCGTGGGCCATACGTCTCATGAAATGTGCTTTGTGTCATTCCGAGAGGCCATTACCGGCACTCGGCTTTAATAGCCTCTTTTATAGGAGGCTGCCTGACTTTTTAATCAGTGGGCGAACATGCTGCGGAATCAGCTCGGTGGTCAGACTGATCAATGGCTTATGAAAGAGGAGAAGCTGCGTTGGTGTATGGAAGAGGGACCTGAACGGGATGTTGAATGCAGACATAAGGGGACCAGTATGAGGATGGTAGATGTACTGTCTGTAGAGATTGGCTCCGACACCGCAAATGATGCCCGCCCCCCTGTGATGGTCCGAGAAATCTAGGCACTCTAAGGGTTAATGAGTTAAATTGTGATTTAGGGTGGGAAGCTGAAGAGCACAGGTCTCGGCATGTAGTGGGGTTTCTTAGGATACAGGGTCACCTTTGCACACTGGTTGGGTGTACCAGTGGATTAAGCCCACGAAGGGGGGCCAAAATGACCTGTTCAGGTGGGATTACGACAATAAAGAGCCTCTGCAGCATGACAAGGTCAGCTCTGGACGTTCTAGGAGTCCAGATGGAGGGGTGGAGTGGTTCAACATCAGACTGCCTATCCATCATATGGAAAGAGCAGCTGGTCTTCCACCCAAGCACATCTCCTGCCTGGCCATTCCATACCAACCAGTAGGAGCACACAGGTTGATAAACAGCCAGAAGGTTATCCAGACCAGGTGTATCTGCCTACATTTGGTGACCACATTGCACTAGATGGCACTTTCCAAATGCCCAGCTGAAGGCAGAAGTAAGTAAAAGGGCTCGCCCCTTTAAAACTCTCGGAAAGATCACGTGACTTAAGCAGCTAATAGGTTCCGCAGCAAATATATGTGTAATGAAACAGTGGAAATATGGATTTGAACGTTTTTATTACACTGACCTTTTAGTTGATTTTGTTACTTCATAATCAGTTTACTCATAATACACCTCACAGCTCGCGTTACCAGGCCACGCCCATCCTTACTGCACATCCTGCTCAGTTTGTTCCACCCCCTCCCCGGCCTCTCTCCTGCCCTGCATTCACATCCTCCTAGTCCCCGCAAACCATTGGTAAGTCGGTGCTGCCGCCAGTTCGGTGGATAACTTTTAAATTGCATATTTAAGTTTCCTGCTGCCTCCCGCTGGAGAAGCCAGTGCGTAATTGTACGCAAGCCCTGAAACATGAGAGCTCTCTTGCTCTCCTCCTCCTCTCCTTGCTCTCCCGCGGAAGCCTTTATGCTGCTCAGAGAGCACCTCGGCAGGCATGGATCGCTGCACTCTCACAAGAATGCAAACTGGATGGGCGGGCAGCGGATAATAACCTTGGATAGTGCTTAGAACACAACCCCCTATGGTGCCCCCCTGTTGATCCCTGCACCTTGTGGCAGGCACCTTCAGGTGCCTGCCACGGGGTGCAGGGATGAACTGCACCTCCCATTTCACTATGGGAGCATGCATTACGGATGGTTTATGGCCGTAATGCATGCTCCCATAGTGAAATATAGGAATGCGACTGAACAGTGTTCGGTCGCATCCTAATGGGGCGGTCGGGACCGACGATCGAGTGTCGGTCGGTCCCATGATCGAGTCGGTGTCAGGTGTAAGTGATTCCGCCCGACATCGTAATGAGCCCCAAAGTGCGTATGTGCGGCAAAGTGCCCTTTATGTGCAGGGTGCATGCACTGCAACAGTGACATTGATGAGAGCAGTTGGTTTTGCCACTATGCAGGTGCTGAGGAGCACTACTCACTCCGGCACAATAAAGCAGAGTGCAGTATAGACCACTCACTACAGTGTCATTCTCTTCTCGGATGGAAGAGTGGTGGCTCTGGGGGAAAAACAATACATGACATGAATTCAGCTGTGGGAGGGAAAGGAAACCTCCACAGTGACTCGGCCACTCCATATGCCGCTGGATCCCCATAGCTGAATGTGACAACAATCTTAGGAGGAGGGAATCCACAGCACATGAGACTGTGTTGTGCCAGCCCTCCTGCTGCTGGCTCATACAGCATGACATGCTATTGCTGTTTTTTGTGAGAGTTGTTTGTATGGCTTCCATGGAAAACAGAATTACTAGGCTCCTTTTCTGAGAATTGCCCTGGGTCTTTATTACCATTTGACACAAACTTAGCACCAACTACCTTCTTTTAACACTTGACCCACAGGGTGTTGAGGCAGAGCAGTACAAGGCCTACTGAAAGAGGTAAAACCATTTCTTAGTGTTTCTCATGTACTGCTGTATATAAAATCCCTTCCTGTTGTATTTGTCAGAGCGCTCACAATGCCAACCCCCTTCTGAATAATGTATTTGTCATGAATTTACACCATGCAAAACCTATTCCTACTGTATCTGACACTGGATCAGTGTTAATAATGTCTCTCTCAGTTAAGCACCATAGAACTAATTTATAAGTGGGCTAACATCATTCCTGCCAAATCAATTGCCCATAACAAAGATCAACAAACGTGTGAAGCCAGAACCTTGGGGTCCACCTTACAACTGGACAAAAACTGAATGCCAAGTACACCCCTTTAGTATTTGACCCGCAGGGTAGCGAGCCAAAGCAGTCTAAGGTTTATGTAGTACAGTGATATAGGTGAGAAACTAAAAGCTCTTAGTTTTACAGAGAAAACAATTAAATTAATTCACTCAAAAATGAATTCTAAACATAAAACTACAAATACACACAATGAAAACCTGACTTCTATAGCCCCTCCTAAAGTATGCATCTATGTAAGGTCTAACCCTGTTGGAAAGTCTATTCCTATAGTGTTTGTCTTGGAATTCATATTGTAAAAACTCTCCCTATTCTATTTGTCACAGAATTCATAATGTACGTGTTTTTCGGAATGTGTTTCTCAGTGCATTCACAATGTAAAACTCCTTTATATGACATTTGTAAAGGGCTAAACAATATAAACCTTTTCCTATTATATTTGTTAAAGAGTTAATAATGTAGTGGTAGAGCATGCTCGGAGCATTCTAGACAGGAGAGGAACAGCCATGCTGATACTGCTTGGCCTCACGACGGCGTTTGATACCATGCCTCACCTTAAGCTGCTTGAGCACCTTCACGAGATAGGGATCAGACACTTGGCCTTAAATTGGCTATCCTTATTTCTGGACAGACGGACCTAGGAAGTCTGGATACCGCCTTACACCGCACAAGCCAGAACCCAGACTCTGGGTGTTCCACAAGGCTCGGCTCTCAGTCCCACTCTGTTCAATGTATATTTGATGACCCTTGCAATCCTCGCGGAGTCCCTTGGTGCAAAAGTCATCTCTTACGAAGATGACACGCAGCATTTGTTTGCATGCGAGAAAGGCAAGGACTTGGATTGGAAGTTGATCTCACGCTGCCTCACTAAGGTGATTCAGTGGCTAGATTTGAACCATCTGAGATGGAATCCTGACAAAACGGAGATCGTGACTTTCGGAGGTGTCCCCCACAACTTCGTGGAAGCCTGCTGGCCGAACAACTTGCCGCACCCAGGCCTCCCACAAAACTGCGTAAAGAATCTTGGGTTCAAAATAGACAGCTCCCTCTCCTTCTTACCGCAGATTCAAGCCCTAGTTGGGTCATGCTTCAGCGTGCTTCGCTTGCTGAAAAACATTCTACCTCTGCTATCTGAGTCTGCAGGCAGAAAGGTAGTGCAGGCCCTGATTACGTCAAGACTTGACAATGGGAACTGCTCTGTACCTCGGTCTCCCTGGCTGTCTCCGAAACAGACTACAGGTGGTTCAGAACTCTGCAGCAAGACTGCTACTCAGACTCCCTCCTAGGTCCCACATGACCCCTCACCTGAGGGCCCTTCAGTGGCTCCCGGTGAAAAAGAGGGTGGTCTTTAATTTAAGGCCATGATCCTCATGCACAAAGCCTTGCACGGGACGGGTGCATCCTATCTCAATGAGAGAATCGGCATGTTCACCCCTGCTGGCACCCTTCTGTCTTCCTTGGCGTTCCTGGCAAAGGTACCCCGCATTGGTCGCCTCAGAATAGGTGGGAGATCCTTTTCCTATCTAGGACCATTTTTTGGAATAGACTTTCACCAGATCTCCGGCTCACACACAGTCAGGATATATTCAAGAGAAAATTAAAAACCTGCCTTTTCAACAGCTAAAACTGCTGCCTGCCTGTCTGTTCCCCCACTGCCTAGCGCCTGGATACTCTGCCGAGTAGCTGTGTGCTCTACAAATCAACATAACATAACACCCTTACACCCTTGCCCCCCAAACCATTCAAAGGCAATTCCTACGGGATATAACATGCAGTCTTCATAGGTGGGCTAATGAACCTGCTGCTCAATCAATCGGTTGTTAAGAAGAAAAGTTGGGAACCAGTGGATCCAGAGCCTTTCTTTTTCTGCTTTTTAAATTATTTTATTCAGAATAAATGAGCTCTGGAAGAGACCTAAAACTGTCTCGAGCTAGACCTAAAAAAATCTCCTTCTAGGGAAGTGGAATTATTCAGGTGGATGTGCCTATAGTTAATATTAGACACCCATTCTGAAACAACAGAAGTGTATTTTATCGAAAGAGGATTTTGGGGTAGAGATCCTTCTCAGAAAGCTTCCATTCTAACACAACTTTCATATGAGCAGTATGTGCCTTCAGCAAAAAACAGATGAAAAAACGTAGGCAAACATTACATGTAGAGATTCTCTTTAAAGAACACAACCTGGGGGAGGAGCTTGGCCCGATATGGTGCTGGACTTGTAGTCTCCAGCCTCTGCACCTGCCACAGGGAAGAAACAGCTCCTGTGCCCCAGTTTTGCCAACTGCTGGACAAAGGAGGCACACAACGTCTCCTTGGAGGCCCTAGAGTCAGGGTCCTTCTATGCCTCTCGGATCATAGCACATCCGAGTGGATGGAAGCAGATGGGGGCAAGGCAAGATAGTAGGCTGGTACTGCTGGCTGTGACTTCATAGGAATTTATGAAGACACGGCAAGGGAGGTCCATTGCTGGACTGCCAAAGTCTGCCACTGTCTTGTGCTGGAGTCAAATGGAAAGGAACACTCTGAGCTGCAGACAAAGGGCTAAATAGGGACCCGGATGCAGCGCAACTGCCCAGGTGAGGAGTTGGGTTATTGAGACTTTGGCCTTGCCACCATAAGTAAGAAGCTAGGAGTGCAGAATAGAAGGTGACACTAGCAGTGAGAAAGGGCAAAAGATGAAGAGAGTGGATTGCCCCACGCACAGTGAAGCAAAAAGCCCAAGGATGTAGCAGTGGAGCCCCCAAAGTAAACATTAGGCCCCATGAAAGGGGATGGAAACTAGTAAAGAAGATGAAACAAAATCAGAGGTCAATAGCGACAGGTCTAACCAGTTGAGTGGGACGAAAGTAAAGACTACTCTAAGTTCAGGGACACGCTAATTTAAAAAGCGGGAGGGGTGGGAAGGAAAGGAAAGGCCAGTAGTGAGACCCCAGAAAGATTCAAGCACTAAAGAGAACAGAACACCCTCTGCCCACAGCTGAATCCTGAACGCACTTATGGGGCAGGCACTGAACAAACAGAGGGAGGGATAAAGGGAACTCCCCTGGCACTATGGGTTCACCACAATGGAAAATAAACCCTAGGGCACCAAAAAGAGAAATCCTTGTACTGCAAGTTTTGATATTTGGCCTAACACATACAAACCAGCAACAGGAACTAGAATACTTGTGGAAAACAGTCACACTAATGCTACCATGTCCAGACACAGTTGGTGAGTAGTGTAGTGTGCAGAACCATAGACCCTGAAATTGCAACAGGAAGGAACAAAAGGGAAACCGAACAAAGCTTTTATGAAGCAAGACTTCCTAGATATAAAGACCAAATTAGGAACAGATCTGAAACAGGACCTAAAGAAAGCAAGGCAAGAAATCGAAGTTCTGGGATCTAGAGTGAAAAACCTAGAAAATTCCCTTGATGAAATAGTCTTGGAACTAAGAGCTTGAATTATAATCCTGAACAAACAAATTATCAACTTTTCAAGAGTAACAGGAAACATGGTAACAGTGTAAAATGCTTTCTCAAAAGAGTGGAAGGCAAGGACATAAAACAAAACCATGTGCAGAACCAAATGGATGGGATGCTTGAAAGAATATGAAACAAGCCAAATTGATAGAGTTCCCAGAACAGGTGGCATGGGAGTAATAGGCCCACCAGACATAATATCATGCCTACACTATTTCGAAGGCTAGGAACACGTGATGGTGGGTCTCGGAAGAAGGGCCGAATCTCCTTCAATGGAAGTGAAACATAAATATTCCAAGGCCTGTCCATCGTCACACTACAGAAACAAAAAGCCTTCTGTCAAGCAACGTCTCCTCAAATTGAAAGGGAGCAAATAAAGATAGGGGCACCCTTTTTGTGTTACCTTCAACCGGGAGGTGAAGCAATGGACTACCAAATGCCTCACTGAAGCCTGCCACATAGAAGGTGTAAGCTTGCTATGAATAGATCAAAAAGAGGAGGCTCATGGGGAAGGAACCATGAATGGCAGAAGGTCACTTACAAAAAGCAGCAAAAGACTCAAAAGCAAAACTAAACAATAAAATTCTTTGCAGTGACTGAGCAGCTTCAGAGGCCACATCAGAAGTGATCTTTGAGCTAATAGAGTCTTCAGAAACAGGACAGGAAAATGAATGAACCACAAAAGACAAAATAGATTTGGTCCACACTGGGAGGTAAGGTAGGAAAACCGGTGCACTAGCATACTTTTTATTTTATAAGTCCTTATTGGAATTTAATCAGCACAAACATATTTGACATAGTAGATAAGATACCACATTGCCTTGTCAGAGAGTGGACCGAGCATGGCCCCCAACATATCACAGTTGAAAATGAACTGCCTCCGTGGAATGTACTGTGTTCAAAAGTGTGCGGTTGCCGCCGTGAGGTGCTCGACATCCTTCGATTTACATGCCTAGAATAACAAGAGCAACTAACTCAACCAAACAAAGGTGTGCACGTATAGGTCCAATCCAGGCAGGGTAGAGGAGGAGATACCCCTAACCAGGGCCAATCCTAGGATTTTTGGGGCCCCGAGCAAAATGAAAGATACGAGGCCCCCTCTAATTTGCAGCTAATGTGTCATCACAGGAACTCACCTCATAGGAAGTGACATCGCAGGGCAATTAATCTTCTTTTGCATCATGGAAGTGACTTGCAAAACACAACTTCTTGGGAATAGATATCAGTATAATGCATAAGAACACAAATAACCCAAATAAATCAAGTCCATATCTTTTAAATTTCTGCTAGTGGCGCACAGTAGTCCAGCTGGATGGAAACGCTTGGTGCAGCTCTCACGAAAATGGGTATTTTCACTCCAGTGTTCTATGTCCAATTTTAACTGATTGGATACACCTCATCTGAGGTGCACAGAGGGGTCTTACACAAGAAAAAAAGTATTTAAGTGCCTCAATGAAGTGGTAGTGGGCACTCGACCACACACCAAACCTCAGCCAGGAACTCAGTGGGCATGGCACACAACAAACAGCTTGGCACAGAGTTCTTTACTGCAGAACACCTTATAGTGGTTATGTGTTTAAAAATAGACTCAGCAGGCACAGAAATGTGATGCGGAGGGGAGATATGGAAAAATATGAATCTTGGCAGGTATAGGATGGAGCAGTCAAGAAGCTTGTAAGTGGGTGGTGTAGGGATGGAGCAGGCAGACATTATGTGGTGTAGGGAGGCAGAAGGAAGAGACTGTGAGATGTAGGGATGGAGCAGGCACAGGCCAGGTGGTGTAGGGACAGAGCAAAGGTTGCTAAGGGAAGTATAAAGAAATGCATAGGAATGTACAAGGTAGGTAGTCTTGGGTTTTCTTGGCACTAGAGCAGCAGGGCTGCAAGTGAAAAAACACCTACCAGCGAATGACTGTCCCACTCTCCATGGCCTTGCAGCCATCAAACAGTGCTGTGAAGCCCAAGAGAAGGACCCCACTTCCCAGACCCTTCCACCCATGATATTGCACTGTAAGGCCCAGTGGAGGGGGGCATCACAGGATAGATGAATGCATGTGTTAGTCTTCACTGCCTTTCTGCATTTAAACAGTTTGTTACACAATTCACAAAGTTCATAGAGCTCTACAGCAGTTCATGATGTTGTACCACAAATGAGCAGTTATTTGCTAGTTTGAGCTTGGAGAAGACTGGCAGCATTTAACTGCTACGTTTGTGTGGAGCCCTGCAGGATGGTCTCAAGTTGAGGAAAGGTGGGTGCTGTATCACATAGCTTAGAAACAAGGGGGCATATAGTAGCTGAGAAACTCCATTTAAAGTAGATATGTTAATGTACAGTTGAAGGGTTGTGCTGCAATTAAAAGATCTGGCCAAGAGGAGGACACATCCCAAAGAGAAAGACTTACTCAATCAATCCTCCTCACCTCTTTGCATTCTGGTACTTTTAGTTCTGCATTTTAATAGCAGGGAGGGCTACAAACCTCAAATGCAAAATAATACTGGAAGTGCTATTCATGCCTGATGGAAGGTATCTTCAGAGCTTGAGATCTATTCACATCAACACACAGGATCATTTTCATACCTTTAAATAGCTTAATCAATACATTTTTTACTCCATAAAAATTAAAGTATTATTCTGTGTACTCTTGTGGTTGTTTCCTAGTTCACTGAGCAGCCCAATCAGGTACCAGGGTGCTGAGGTTGGAACTAGGGAGGGCTCATTACTGAAGAGGAAAAGCATATGTTTTGTGCAGATGCCCCACAGGCAACCCATCATAACCAGATAGCAGTGGACGTGCACCACCCAAAAATAAGTAGCAGACTGGTTTACAGGATGGCAAAGTTTTCCTGATTAAACGTTTGAAAAGTGAACATTTTCATGTGTGGATGCTTTCTAGACCTTTGCTTTAAAAAAAGGATGTATCTCTGGAACTAGCAACAATACCAAAATCTCATTTGTAGAACCGCTCACAATAGTGTCCCTTTTAATGTCACTCATATGCTATAAAGATATCATCCATAAAGCCGCTACAATCTTGCAAATGTAACACACATGCAGTTTGAATCCTGAGGGACCCTTCTTCTAAGCACAGAAGCCATGGTCCAGCGCTGTGTGGCCCAGAAGAGGGCCCCCTTTCTTGGGCTTTCCAGCAATGATGTAGAGCTACAAGGCCAGAAGAGAGCTCGCTCCCCATTAGCACTGGACCATGGCTGCTGGGCCTAGTGATCCTATGCTAGGATTGCCACCTGACCATTATTTTTTATAGCATGGCCTTTATTTTTATGTCCATGCATGTAAATAACTTGAAAAAAGCAGAGAAATCTGGCATTTTTTTTCCATTTTGGAATATAAACAGCAGCAAAAGAAGAAAACACTTATAAGATATTTGCAAGTCGTTTTAAGTTATTTGCAAATGATTATAAAAGCAAGCATATTAGTTATTTGCTTTGATACAGAGACATAACAATGATTTTACGCATATTCTTTTCCACCTAGCAGAATCTGGTCCTTTCAGAGTAGTGGAATGTAAACAAATGACCTGTATTTTTGTGAGAAATGAGGCAATTCTCTAGCGCTGTGTGGCCCTGGGTCATTGAGCCACGGTATAGTGCTACAAGGCCTAGCCAAAAGGCCCCCTCCCCTGGACATGGCAATGCTGGATCATGGCTGTGAGGCCTTGTTGAGGAGCGCTCCCTCCACTGGCCATCCCAGATAGAGATGCCAAGTTTCTTTAAAAAAAGAAACAAAAGAAAGTGGTACTTGTTTACATTTTCATACTCTTTAGGGAACAAGGGCCTGATTTAGATCTCGGCAGATGGGTTAATACGTCACAACAGTGACGGATTTCCTATGGGATTTATATTTTGGCAAATGGAATATCTGTCTCCGTTGTGATGGAGTAACCCATATGCCGAGACTAAATCAGGCTCCAAGTTCTCCTAGGTATCCCTATGTTTACTCACTGTAATAACCATGGAGCAGTAACATACAACAACTCTCAAATACTTTAAAAGTGATTCCTTCTTGTTTTTGCTCTTTAATATTCATATTTCAAAATGGGGAAAATCCAGATTTCACTGAATTTCCTAATTCATTGATAGGCAAATATAATCCAGTGCTGAGAAGCCAAAGGTAAGGAGGCCCCTCTCCTGAGCCGTGTAGCACTGGATCATGTCTGTGAAGCCTAGGGGATGGGGTTCCCCATCGGGGGCCTGAAACACATTACCCAGCACTGCGATGCCCAGTGTAGAGAAGCGTTTGGTGGTCCTCTCCCACGCCTTACAGGTGGTATGCAATGCTGCAAGGCTCAGGGAAGGGGAGGGGACCAAGACACCCAGAGCATGGCAGTACAGCCAGGACTGAATCCTGCCTGGCCAAAGAGACATGGCAGGATTACATAGAGTCAGCACAGCCACGGTCAGACACCAAGAACAAGAAACAGACACACATTACTGGAGCAGTAAGCAGACACCCTGATATTGTGCAGCCAAGAGCTACGTCAATGATGATTCGCTGCATTGATGTCCCTGGGAGTTGGTGGGGACTGGTAGGATTTTTATATGAGGCTGGCCTCTCACCTCTCCTTTTTTCTGGAGGTTCAATTCTCACAGCCATTATCCAGTGCTTCTAGGCCCAGAAAAGTCGAGGGGTCCTCTACTGGGCATCCTAATGCTCGACCATGGCTGTGAGGCCTATTATAGTGGGGCCCTCCACATGAATGGGTGGGTAATGGATTTCATTGGTTGACTGATGTACAGATGGCTGGATTCTATTGGTTGAATGGCAGATGGGTGGGTGGGTTTTATAAATAGAATGGTAGATATGGAGTGGGATGAATAGATGTATGGACAGTGTACTGTACTTAACAACATTGACAGAGTTAACTATTTTGAGGTGCAGTTCCTTGCTAACACACAGTGCAATAGGCTGTGATCCCTTTTTAATAAGCACTTCCTTTTAACATAAATAGGCAATTGTCGGCCCTTTTACTGGTATGAGTTCTCTTGAAAATTCTTCTTACTTACGGTTGCACTTGAGCAAGCACCAAACCTGTTGCGCCCAGCACAGAGGGGAAGTGGCTTACTCTTTTCACACTTTTCAACTGTGAATCTGTGATTGGAATCACACGTATTGTTTTTGGTCATAGAGGGGGCCCCTCCCCTGGGCCCCGCAGCCGTAGCGTAGGACTACTAGGCCCAAGAGAGAAGCCCCCTCTCATGGATCTCACAAGGCTGGATAATGTCTATGAGGCTCAGAAACCCCCCTACTCTGAACTTTGGGGCCGCAGTGTAATGGTATAAGGCCCAGGAGAGGAGCCCCGAAACCCTAGGAGGGTTTCTGGGCCTCGGAGCCTCAGTGTAGCACTATGTGGCCCAGGAGAGAACTCCCCTCCCCTGGGCCTCGCAGTGCTGCTTTATGTCTACGAGGTCCAGGGAAGTGGGGCCCATCCCTGTGCCTCACAGGCAGGATTCAGCAATGAGAGGCTCACAGGAGATGGGCTCCCTACTGGGCCTTTCAAGGACATACATTGGAGTTCGTCTGTGCCAGCCTGATAAGGTGACCAGATTTTGAAAAACAAAAACCTGCACATTTAGCAAAAATAGAAAAACTACAAAGGGGTACAGATTGACTTAAATTACAATAGTTGTTACCATTGAAACACAGACAGGTACTAACGGACTAAATTTTATGCAATTTTTAAACCCAGGACACCTGTTCAGCCTACGATTTGAACTAGCTGTTCCCTCCTCCACTCTCTTCTCCTTATTTGGTATGTTCTTGTGTCCTGCTGATCGATTTGGGAAACAAAGGGATGCTTTGTTGCCTAGTAACTACAAATTGCCAGTGCTCCGCACCCCCAACCCAAAAAATGCCACCACACCCTTGCAGTGCAGGCGATCAAGACACCTTGCTGTGAAAACACCTCATGATGTGATTGACTGGGGGAGGGGGCGCAGGAGATGTGTCAGCCGAGTTTACTGTGTCTCAGAGAATCATTGGACTGGTGCACTTCACTGGGGCCCCATGTTTTGGAGGTAAGTGCGGGGCCCTGGGCAGCTGCCCACACTGCCCATGCCTAGCGCCGGCCCTGACCCTAACCCCCACAAGCGAACGGAGGAATGCCAGAATGGGGGGCTCATGGGGCATAAGGAGAATGGGGGGCAGTGAGGGGGGGAGCCTGGTAGTGGAAAGGCAGGCGGGAAGCGGAAATAGGCAAAACAGAACTGCCAAAGTGTGCCACCTGAGAGCTGGAAACAATGCCCATTCCCAGGACAGTTGAGGTCTGAATCTAGATTAGCAACACCCCACGGAGACATCCACAGCTCATGCACAGTGTAAGGACATACCAAAGGCCCAAGTCTTTGGGGTGTCCTCTCATTGGACTTGGCCTCCAACACCGTTAGGTACCGTGCCCAGTCTAGGGGTTTGGCCAGTCCGCTGTGACCTGCCCTCAGCGCCTCCCACTCTGCTAGTATTCCAGAGCATAAGTCGGAGAGCCATAGCTGTATACGGGGAGGAAGGGGAAACTTCCAACTGATGGCTATCTGCCGTTTGGCTTGAATTAGAGCCACGTCTACAAACTTATTGAGAGATTTACATTCAGTGGTGCGTGTGGTAAGCCCCAACAAACAATGTAGTGTGTCCGTCGGCAGATGTGAACCTAGTGCCTCTGAAGTGTGAGTTAGTACCTCGTCCAAATATGTATTGATGGAGGGACATTCACACACCATATGTATTAAAATTTGCCTCGGTGGCTATGCAATGGGGACAGGCATCTCCGGCGCCAGGATACATTTGACTTAAGCATTTGGTGATGAGATAAGAGTGGTGTAAATAGTTAAACTAGGTATACCTAAATCTAGTGTTGGTAGAGATAATTGTGACCACTCCAATGCACTGTGCCCATTGCCTGTCTGCCAGTGGTGTGCCCAGCATTATCTCCCAATACGTTTTCAGCGTCTGTAGTTGTGTGGCACTATCCATGTGCAAGGTGCCATACAGACAAGTGATGGCCTGCGTGGCCCCCCATGTTTGAGTAATGTCTGCAAAAAAGTGTGAGGTCTCAGGTTCATCATGTGTCCTATTACAGACTTGGTGTAGGTGTTGTGTGAGGGCTGCGTAGATCAGGAAGGAACCCGGGGAATACCATAATCCTCTAGGAGGCCCTCAAACATGTATAAAACCTTATCATTGAAAAGATCTCCACTTGTAGTGAGGCCCACCTCCATCCCCTGGGTCACTTCCTGACGTAAACGAAGTGCAGTTCAACTTGGCATCGCCCATAGAGGCAAATTTGGTGCATAGGGTGTACATGTGTGACTCTTGGTGGTGTAGATGTTCCAGCAGGCCCTGGCCACCTACATAAGAATGTTACCATCACCTTGAGAAATTACCGTCTCAGTTCCCAGCAACCATCGTAACACCTCAGGAGAGGATGATCCCCTCAACCACTGCTCCAGCTCTGACATAGCAGATCCAGCTAGCTAGCATGCTGCCCTCTGTAGCTGGGCTGCAGCATAGTTGTGATATTCTTAATTAGGGGCCCCTAAACCGATCTCAGTCAGTGGAGCATACAGTTGGGCAACCGCCAACCTGCGTCTCCCCTTGCCCCATATAAGTGTAGTTAACAGTGAACTGAGACCTACAAATAACACTTTTGGTCAACAGGACAGGGATGGTGGAAAAGAAATAGAGCAGTCTCAGAAGCACTAGCATTTTGGAGATGGCTATGCGGCCCATAGGAGATAGCGGGAGCCCCATCCAAAAGGGCATGGAATTTCATACCGCTGTCAGTGCCCTCCCTATGTTACCGTCTACCAGATATTTGTCTGTATGATACACTCAAACCCCCAGTTATTTAAAGGTGTCACAAATGCAGGGGAAGGGAGTGATGGGATGTCCCCATCTTTGCTCGTCCATAGTCATAGGTAGGGGGAAGAGTTGGGATTTGTCCCAGTTCACCTTGCGACCAGATGCCTCCCCAAAAAGGCGTAGGAGGTCCGTGAGGAATGGGATGTTGTCCGCCTCATCTCAGAGGTACACCAGCTGCCCGTCTGCATATAGCAAGATTATATGCCAACTATCTCTGACCTGGACACCCAAGTCTGGGGCCCCAATGCGGAGCGCTCAAGCCAGGGGTTCCATGGCCAGTGCAAAGATTATCGGCGCTAGGGGACAACCTTGCCGAGTGCCCTGCTCGATGTGTAATGGGGCCGATATAGTAGCACCCGTTTTCACTCTAGCCAGTGGTGTATTATAGAGCAGCGAGACTCAGGTCAAGAACCGTGGTCCCACAACCAGCTTGCTGAGAAACTCCTTCAGGTAAGCCCACACCAGGGTGTCAACGCTTTTTCAATATCAGGAGAAGTGACCCAGGGAGTTGCTCGGGAGGTCCTTGTCCATTCCATTAACATGAAAAGGCAGTGTAGGTTGAGGAAGGTGTTCCTAACAGGTATGAAACCATTTTGATTGGGGTCAATTAAGTGTTTGGCTGCAGGTATCAGCCTATTGGCCAACACCTTCTCAGGTGCCTTATAATAGGACCCTAACAGCAGCAGATCTCTGTCCAGTTTGGGAAGGACCACCATCACTGCCTCTCTCAGAGATTGAGGGAGTATTCCTGACTCGTATGCTGATTCATAGACCTGGAGGAGTCGCGGGGTGAGCTGCGATGCGAAGGTGGTGTATTACTCCGTGGGCCAGCCATCCACCCCCGGGGTCTTACCTTGTGCCATCTGCTAAATCACCTGGAAAATGTTGTCTTCTGAAAGTTGGGCTACCAAGTCTGCATGGTGAGATACCACATCCGTGGGAGCTGCAGCGCGTCTAGGAATTTTCGGATCATGGCAGCATCATTCGTAACCAGCGCCACATACAGTGTGCCATAATAAGAGCCGAAAGCAAGGTTGTTCACTTCCTGAGAACTGACTATTGTTCCAGTTATTTCATGGATGGTCATGAGCGGTGTTCTAGGGAAGTCAAAGCGGACAAGCCATGCCAGGAGTCTGAAACCATAATTAAACAAAAAAACGATGTCATATACATTTAAAATGGGGAAACAGCATTTATAACGCTGGTAATACCACGCGGGTAGATAACAACGCGGACGTTACATCGTCCGCGTTGTTACCACGCATGGCATTGCATCGCAAGTCGTTTCAACGACTTGCGCTAGATGGCGTGCAACACCAGGGAATGTGTTGGATTTTAAATCCAACACATTCCCTGCTGTTGCGCTAACTGGAGTAGGAATAGTAATTTATACTATTCCTAAGTCCAGCGCGCCATCTAAGCGCAAGTCGTAGAAACGACTTGCGATGTAAAGCCATGCGTGGTAACAACGCGGACGATGTAACGTCTGCGTTGTAACCTACTGCGGGGTAATAGATGGCATAGTAACGTCATACATTCTTTAAAATGTATACTAAAGAAAATATCAATAATTAAAAAATGATATTTTAAACAACTAGATTTTTACAAATGATATTAATGACTTCTATATTTAAACAATTCGATATTACTTACCTTAAAATAAATATTCTTGTCAACGATATTCTTGCACTCGATATTTCCACTTCACAAATGTTTTCACTCGATATTATGGTCAGTCGGAAGTTTTAACTCGATAGTCTGTCTCACCACCCTTAGCAGGGATGGGGAGGGCCCTATGAAGCAGTTCACAGCTGTTGAGGAGGATGATGGGGACTACCCCACTGGAGATGGCATCGTAATGAAGTCCGCAAGAAACGTGGGAGGGAGGGGAATAGCTCCACCGCTCCTCTCAATGTGGTCTGCACTGGTGGCACTGTCAGTCGGAGGTGCACAGAGTGAGGGGAGGGGAGCACATGTTCATGCACCCCTGTCAGGGCCGCCAGGTCATCATAATATGCAGGTGAGTAGAGAGACAGTGAGGACTAACAAAAGGAACTAGTACTTAGGGCAGTGTATCCACCACCTACTTCAGTGCACCAGGAATAGGTGGCCACAAGCAAATCATTCTAAGTGAAGGGGGGTCTCTCCTGGGCCCCTCCAGTTGGAGGTCTCAAGCAGTGGGGTGAGATCATTCGTAACACACAGCAACGGAGTCACAAATGTAGCGTGGCTGCTCTTCAGTAGCCACCGACTTCTATGTGCACTGGGCCGCTGAAGCAGTATGGAAGGTAAGTGGAGGGGGCAGTGCAGCGAATGTCCTCAAGGTCTCACTTAGTAAGCTCGGGCCAGCCCAGCGCAATTACCCCACGCGCCACCGTTTAACATGTTCATCCCACTGCAGGCGGATTCCTCCCAGCCCCTCCAGGGTCAGACATTCGGGCAACTTGATCAGTGCAGTGGGGGCACTGACCAGCTCCTTTTTCTCCCTTTTCAGCCCCTGGGGTGCCTCATCAAAGTAACTGTCCCTTCCATAGGGGCAGTCAATTACGGCCTGATCCCTTGTCCAGTCTCTCCACAGGAGGGGAGAGAGGACCCCGAAGAAGTCACCGGCCCCACCTCCACTCAAACATGTGGCTCTGGAAGCGACCTCAGGCCTCATCACACGTTCATGGGTCTGCAGAGTGCCACACCATCTCGCAGCAGTCATCAAGGTCACAGCGACTGTGGGGCGGGTGTCGCTGGGAGTCAGGAGCCCTAAAGGATGATAAGCAATGGACTGGGCTCATATAGCTTTGTTCATTACGACTCACCCGGTTGCCATCTTGGCCACGCCCCGGGGCACTAGCATACTTAATGCAGAATGGGAAACCCCACAGCTGGGTGTTTAGCTAGATCCACACACAGATGCCCACTCTTACCGGAGATTTAGAAGATAAACACACTTGAATCAACTTGTCCCTGTTCCCAGAAATTCTTTTTCAAGGGGGGATGTTGGGAAGGAAATGAAGTTCAAAGTAAAGATAAAGATGAAGCAAAAGATTTCAATCGCCTGGGTTTCACCCAAGAATGGCATGGCTGCCAAGGGTAAGGATAGCATCCGCAACACATATAGATGCCACTGTAACTACACAAGATGCAGCATACAAAACATAGCATAAAACGTCAGAGGTCTGAATAGCCCCACCAAGCAAAGAAGCATTCTACACAAATTAAGCATAATGAACACAGATACAGGGCTCATTCAGGAGACCCGCCAATTGAGGGACGAATTGAAGTGCGTTCAGTCAAGAGACTTCCCAGACTAATATTTCTCTAAGTGAGAAGACTATAGAGGGACTGGGAATAATCATTCACTGTTGCTGCGACTTTCAGATCAAACACCAACTGAGCGACAATACAGGATGATGGGTAGTAATTAGGGGGACACATAACGGAGGCCCTCTGGCATTGGCCCAAACCAGGGCCTGGAGCATTTCTTAGATCAAGCTGTTCTCACCCACATGGTATGAGTGAATGGCATCATAAAAATTGGCAGGGAATTGAACATAATAGACAAGGGTTTAGACAGGACCCGAAATTGGCATATGGGAACGACTGTCAAATCAACAGCAGGAATAATCTTATTGAACGAACTGGAACTAATAGAGAAGTAGATAAATACCCACTAGGAGTAGACTGTACACTCTACACAGCTGCTGCCAGGATAGACTGCTAACTCCTGTACAGGAGACTCCCACCAGGAGTACAAGATGTGACCAGGGAACCTATCACAATGTTAGACTACAGCTCATGACAATGCACACTAGAAAGACCTGATACCTCCCGGAGGAGGAAATGGGAAGACATGGCACCCTAATGAACCATTTTAAGGGACCCTGTAGTGATTAGCATCATCAGCAAATTATATGATGGACAATTAAAAAGATGAGACAAATGGGCACCAAGTTGGAGTTCTTCATGCTGTACTTTGTGGTCAATTTATAGTAGAAACAGCCCAGGTTAATAAAATGTGAGGCATCCCTCTAAAACTGCTCAAGGAAAACTTGAGAAAAGCAGAAGAAAAAAACAAACACAATGCTCAAAACTATGGAAAAAGCAATAAAAATTAGTAGACAAATTTGAACCCTAGAAGGCAACAGAGCCAATTAATTCATAGCTAGGCTAGACAAGAGATTCCATAAGTTTGACAATAGCCCAGGCCACCTATTGGCAAACCCTCTTACAGGCCAAGCAAGTGCACAGTTAGATTGAGTAGGTGAGAAAAAGTTGGGGGAGATGTTTGCAGGAATTCTACATAACACTCTACACGAATGACCCTACAGACCCCATGGACCGATAGTCTTACCTGTCATATGCTGCCATGCTCAGAATATCAGAGACGGAAAAAGGGAAATTGGAGAAACCAACATCAACTAAAGGGATATTACAATCCATTGAAGGCCAATAATTTTCTAAAGCACTGGGCCCAGACGACTTTACAGCTACATTTTATAAAACCTTTAGCAATCAACTACTACCAATATTATTAAAAGTCTTCCAGGAGACACTAATGGAGGGGAAAGAAAAGCAGAGACTATCAGAGTCCATGATATCACTTATGCCCAAGGCCAGGAAATCCTCTGGTTATTGCATCTCCTACAGGCGAATTTCACTGGTCAATTTTGATTGCAAAATCTTTACCAGATAGTTGCACTCGATCTACAGACAGTTCTGAGAGAAATAGCACAGCCAGATTAGACCGGATTTTTCACAGGAAGACAGGCAAGTGACAAAACAAACAATTCACTTTGTTTTATAGGTATAGGGCGTAAATGGTCCTGGTCTCCATTGACCCAGAAAAAGTGTTAGGTAAGGCAAACTGAGAATTTATGAATAATGTTCTGTAGAGAATGGACTTGTAAGATTAGATTCTGAAGTAGTTTATGGCACAATACCATACCACTATGCCAAAGCAAAGGTACGAACGAATAGTACTCTGTCTCAGTCGATCCATATAGGGAGAAGGAGGAGACAGGGATCACCCCCGTCTCACTCTAATTTACTCTCCCCCTAGGACCACTAGCGCAGTGAATCAGGGACAACAAAGAGATCAAACGGGACTGGTGGGTGAAAACATCAATTTATTCTCACCATGTTTGCAGCTGACATCATACTTTCTCTAACGGATAACTTAACTTCTCTCCTGCCCTTGCTAGAGGAGATTAGAGACCATCTTTGAATATTGGGCTTTAAAACCAACATGTGCAAGTCTGAAGGCCTTGGCATCTCAGTATCAAAAACCATGCTTCAAAAGTTAGAGGGCTGTGATTCCTTCTGGTGGGCAGGATCCTCAATTAGGTACTTTGGCATAGAACTGGCTGTAACACTATCTAGGACAAAAGACATAAACTTGCAAAAACTGCTTTGGGCATTGAAGTCAGAGCTGGCAAACTGGAAAAATAAGGTGTTGTCATGGCTGGGGTGCATTGTATCCTTGAAAATTACTATGTTATCTAAAATGTGAATGTTTCTGACCTTAATGGTCTCTATAAGTAGACATATTAGTAGAGAGTAGATCACAGACCTACAAACCACCTGTGCATGCTTCATATTGCAAGGGAAGAGTAGACATCAATGTATGCCACCAACCAAGCACTGTAGAATGGGGGTACCTAATTTACTCAAATACTACCAGACCACCAGGTACCTCAGAGACTGGACCAGATGAGAGACAGAGCAAGGATGGCGTATGATAGATCACACACTGAGTGGAGGCCTGCTATCGGAGGGCCCACGGTTCCCCGGAACACAATAACTCCTTGCTGTTCACTCCCCAGTCACTGGAGCCACACTGGAAGCATGGGATAGCACAGGGAGCAATACCTGATTGACGTAATTTCCCACATCCTTCACCGAGTTGTGGGGAAACACAGACTTCACACGGGAAGAGGCAAATAAAAATTCCAAAATGGAAAGATGGGGTAGCAGAATGATCAGGGATGTTGTTAGTAATGGAGAGGTTAAATCCTTCGACCAGATAAACAAAGATGTTGGGCTTACAGAAATAGAATGATACAGATACAGCAAGGACCGGCACTGAGCTCAACAAGTCCAGTCGAAAAAGGAAGCAACAAGAGCACTTACCCCTTTGAAAAATATCTTTTAGATTGTGATAATGAGGGACACACCATTTCACACATTTACAGAATATTACAAATAAATACTCAACAACAGAAGGAGAGACTGCCCTTCTATAGAGCCAGGGTAAAAGAACTGGGAGTAACACTGGACATTAAACAATAGGAAGAGCCAATAAGATGGCTGAACACTCAGGAGGGAAAGAGTGACTTCTATAAATACTTTACAGGTGGCAGTACACTCCGAGATAAACTATGACGGATAGGTCACCTAGATGGGCTCTGTATGATGGGGGACATTTGCGGAAATAGGCTCGCTGGCACACATACTATTGTCCTGCCACGATTGAGGCGGTTTTTGGAAAATATAGGGGCATATTAGCAATGCCTGGCGATAATTATCGCAAAGCGCAATTAGCGATTGGATAATTATCGCCAGGCATCGCCGGTTTCTATCGCGGAGTTAGCGTGCAATCAGCAATGATAATCTCCAAAGCGATAGAAACCTTGGAGAACAGTGTGAATATCGCCTGAAAACAGGCGATATTCACACTGTTCCCCAGTTCTGCTTGCTGATAGTGCGAGGGGACTTAGCCATGTAATCCACCTCTCATTGGATTACATGGCTAAGTCAGGGTGGGACCAGGTGTTAGCAAACCAGCGCTAAACGTGTTTAGCGCTGGTTCGCTAATCACCGCCCCTGCCTCGCTGATAGGCGTTAGCGACCTCAGCGACTGTTTCCAGTCGCTGTTAGGTGGGGAACGCCTACTTTGCATGCCATTAGCGATAAATATCGCTGGCATGCAAAGCGGCACCCAACCCGGTCGCTATCGCCTACAAGCTGTCGCTAACAGCAGTTAGCGACAGCTTGTTGATAAGGCGATAATATTATCGCCGCTTTAGCGGGAAAAAGTCCCGCTAAAGTGGCGATAATCACCTTGCTAATATGCCCCATAGTTCATACAATAGAGAAGGTGACAGGCTCCCACTTAGCAGAATGCCCAGAATTATACTGCTGGGAAAACTCTCTGAAGAGATGTAACCACTGCATAACAGAAAAGACAAAATCATAGCTCATATGCTAATAACTGTTAAACGGACAGTTCAGGGGCTCTTGGGAACCCCAGAGATCCCAAGAGAAACAATGTGGGTGTCGAAGTTGAGGTGGGTGCTGGGCATGGTAATATTTTGTAAAAACAGCCCAGTGGAAAGAGAAAGACTTTCAGAAATTATGAGACATGTTACCGGACTACCTGGGGAAGGAATTAAAGAACTCCAATGCCTTAGTGGGTGTTCCCACAGCAACACCCATGGAGCCAGACACAGTTCCAGATTTACAATAAATCATAAAGGTGGAAATGCGCCTGAATGCTACACCTCTCCAGGAGAGGTGTAGGGAGGCACAACGAGGAGAAATGTATTAATTTCTCCTTGTTTTTTTCCTCTTTCTATGCATGCTGCATTTTGCAGCACATAAAGAACGAGGAAATCACCTCTTGAGATTGTTTATGTGCAGGAAGGTGTCCCTTCCTGCACATAAACAATCATTAAAAAACATGACATTTTGTAACTTCTATGGGTGCTAATGCAGCATACATAGAAGCTGACAAACGCCATTTCAGATTGTTTATGTGCAGGAAGGAACACCTTCCTGCACCTAAACAATCATTCCCCATGACGCAGGCATCCATGCACCATGGTGCAAGGGTGCGTGCGTTGGCGCATGGCAGCCAATGTGCGCCAGCGCAGGGGAAAGCAGAGGGATGCAACATATTATTGTAAATATGTTGCATCCCTATGCTTTGAAAGTGCCGCAGCGTGGCACAGCCAAAGGGCTTGCGGTGCCGCGCTGCTGCACTTTCTTGTAAATGAGGCCCAAAATCCCACAACATTGAATAACATCTGGCACTTTCACACTTTTTGGGATTTTACTTGTTCTCTAAAAAGAGGGCTGCATTAGCACTCTTTTATTTATTTTATAATATCTCTGCGAAAAGTTTTATATTTTATTCTGAAGAAATTGTGTAATGATTTTTGTAAAACACATGGATTACAGAGGTGTCTTTGCAATTATCCCTGATCATTTCACTGATATTATAACCAACTAACGAAAGTTGCAGTTATGCACTGCTCATTTAATTAAATTGCTCTTATTTTAATTGTCATTTGGCGTAAAAATTATTGCAAAACTGGACCATTTAATCTATGCAATGCAGGAATATCGGTTCGAAATTCCATCGGGGCAATCTATGTAATAATTCTACGTAATCAAGAAACACTTCTGCAGCTGAACGCCTGACTTCGTGCTAAGTGAGACAATTTAATACGAGTGTTTTGGAAAAGATAAAACCTTAGTGTAGCCCACAGCTCAGGAGGACGATAACAATGTAAATGTTCTTATTTTAGTATCAATTGTTCTGTAACACACGTTCTATCAATAGAAATTATGCATTTCGACTAGTAGTCCAATATGTTTCAGATATGAAAGCAGTACATGTCCATAGAAAGGCAAAATCTAGGATGCCCATGGGATTCTAGTAAGGATATCAAGGGACAAACATTAAACCATTTTTAACTTCATTCAAGAATTGTTTTTCCCTCTCCTATTCAGTTTGCTTTTGATGGCTGAAGTGGGAGCATTAATGTAACTCTGATGTAGTCTTTTTTAAAGAAATATGCCGTTTCTAAGCATTTCCTGTTTAAACAGCATGCTAATAAGCATCCATCAAATATGTCAAATATACTGGATGCTAAATTCGAATGTCAAAACAAAATGTAAGAGGTCACACATTTTCCTCCACGAGCTAAAAGTGTGATACATAAATATTATTGCAAGCAAGCTCTATCTACAGCATTTGTTTAGTTATATGCCTGCATAATATAAATTGATTAACTCAAATTGGTGTACCAGTTCCTGTGTTAGGGGTGAAGACCGGCATTAATTATGGTTTATTGCAAAATAAAAATGTTTCAATAAAAATATGCGAAGGAAACACAAACATTGTCACATGCTGCAGTTCATGTCTTCCATATTAACTCCCATGGAGATATTCAGTTTTATTTCACTTGTAGCATTTTTTTCAGCTGCTGCAACAAATTACTAAATTGGCATCTAGGAAATTTACTTTTTCATTATAGAGCTCCCATTCCCAACTGTCATCTGGACTAAAAGGAATGTAAAGGGAATGCAAGGAGTCTATAGGAGCCCCCTGTTGCATTCGAATGTTTGTCCATGCCCTTACACCGTGCCACACCCCTACATGCACACACCCTCGATCCTAGCTTCATTGCTTTTTCGCACTTCACTTATATCTCATCATTAGGGATAAGCTACTTTAATAAATGTTGAGGTGAACTACTACTATTTTTCTCAAGTGTCATAAAAATAACTTCATCGAACATGAGCGGAATTTGAGTGGGCCAATCAGACCCAATGATTTTGAATCTCCTAAGCAGTTGTATGTCACTGCAGTTGTGTATCTAGAGACTTCTATTTTTTCAAACATTTTCACGAAGAATTAATAAGTCACTGTTTCCCACTCTTATCTGATCCCTTAAAAAACTGTGGGGGATATTCTCAAGAACATGTGATAATTATCGCAAAATTAGCTTAACACAACTTTGCACATCGCAGTCTATCGCGGGAAAATAACGCTGTGTTAACGTTGTATTCTCAACACGGCGGTACCATGCGATAGTCTCACGCTAACGCGTCAAATGACCGTGATAAAATTACCGTGACGGCAAAAAAACGCGAAACACGAACGCGAAAAAAGTTGCGATGTGGCCAACCGCGATACAAAAATCAGCGATAACCAGCGACAGGCCTGCAATTCCCACGCGTCATGCGGGAAAATTCACTATAAAAGCACCGAAAAACACAAACAAATAATTCAAACTGCGTAGCACCATGGAGGAAGCCGGAGCTAGTACAGAGGACGACCAGAACCCCACAAGCCCCCAGGAGGACCAGCCTGGGACCTCGGGGTCACGGAAGGGCAAGGAGAAGAAGACGAGGAAGACGAGGGTCAGTCCGCAGGAAAACAGGATCATCATTACGGAGGTGATAGAACACCACCAACAACTGTTCGTCACCTCCAATGTGTCATTGTTAAATAAAAATGCAATATGGCAGTCCATCCTGGACAAGGTGAATGCAGTCGGAGTGAGGAGGAGGACAATTGGAGAGGTCAAGAGGCGCTGGAATGATGCGAAGCGCAAAACCAAGAAGAAACTCGCTGACAACCATCAGGCAGCAATGCAGACTGGAGGTGGCAGTCCAGCGGAACACCAGGAGCTGGATGAGATGGAGGAAATGGTGGCCACAGTCATCAGTGGGGAGACGGTGGCAGGAGTTGGGGGTCTGGACACTGCTCGACATGACCTGACACAACAGCACCAGGGTGAGTACCGAACAGGGACTGGGGGGATGGGGGCAGATGGGCACAATGGCACACATGCACAATTAAGTAGAGCACACTGCACACCCACAATGACTCTGGATCATGTCCCTGATCCCCTTGGCACACTGCATCACACATACAAACAGCAAGTAGGCCCCCGTCCACTTTGGGCACAAAGGGGTCCCTCCCCACACAGCACCAATCTCACAACCAACCCATGCACACGTGTCAAAACCAGCAAAGCTGCGTGTCTGTGAGCCACCATGACAATGCAAGTGACACTGCATGACGTATAGCATGGCTGCAGTCCAATTATCATGACATGGTGCACGCTACAACACTGGGGTGGCTGAGTGTGGAACACATCCGGAAAGGAGCAGGTCACACTCTGACACATCCACGTGCACAAACAACCCCTGACGTCAACAACACATCTGCGGATAAACCATGCACAAGAGTCCAAAATACGAACAAGAGCCAAAATTAGCCAAGTCTGCAACATCCCAGCACTGTAGAAGTACAGAAGTCAAAGGCACACCACCTCAAAGGGATAAGGGGCAGCAAAATCACAGCTGCAGGGGCGACTCTCCCACAATGCAGCACACACACATAGCAATAACAGCACATCAACATTGACGACAATGTGGTACAAAGTGCAACACTTTCACTACAGAACAGAGGACACAACTGGTTCCGCTTGTGCGTAGAAACTGGCCAATCACATCTGGCATAGCAGGAAACTGTGAGATGAAAATGTACGTGTACAACCTCACATCTGTGATGCAGTTCAAATGTCCACTGTCCCGCATCAAATAGTCAGCTCCTCCCAAACAGTCCCAATGTACATTGCATGCAGTCTGTATGTAAACTAGAACAATGCGTCAACATACATGTCAACACAATGTTAAAATGCATCTCCCCTTCACATTGCAGAGGGACAATCAACACTTCCTGCAGAGCAGACCAGACAACTCATTAGTGATGATGAAGAGGACCTCCACACCTTCGACACCGACGCCCTACAACAGCTCATGGACATCTTAGGCAACCCACCTCCAGGAGCAGGGCAGCCCAGCTGCATCGAGGAGACCCCACCTCCTGCACAGACCACACAGCAGGAAGCACCCACCACCACGGCTGGCTCCCAGCACCTCACCGAAGCACACATCGCATTCCAAGGCCAGGTGTCAGACTGCCAGAAGGAGGTGGCTTAACAGGTGCGGTGGGTTTCGACCTCATGGCAGCTGAACTAGAGTACATACGTGGGTGTCTAATTCCCATCAGGGACCACTTACACTCCCCAACGGACACCCACACTGTGACAGAGACACACGCATTTGCACATTTCCAGTACTGAACCACGCCCAGAGCCCGGGGATAATCATTCACACCCCTATGCTGTACTTGCGTATGCCGGCCCAGTCCACTCCTCTTACGTATAAAGGGGGGACGACAAAGCTACATGTCCAAGGTCTTACCCACTGGTTGAGGTAACATGGTTACGTCCACTGTCCACTACACTCCAAACACCAGCAGTGTATGTCGACATGAAAATGTCTGGGGTCTGCATACTCAAGTCTGTCCAGCACATCCATGCCACACTTGGCATTTTGTACATTCTCATTCATGGGTCACTTGCCTCCTTCGCACATGCCTGGTTCCCACCTCTCCCCACATTCTGCTATTGTGTGGCTGTGGTGCCATGCCATTGTCGGCTTGTGTACATGGCTAGCCCAGGTTACCACAGTAAGTTGTGTTGTCGTGTCTGGTATGTGGGCATGTTGTTTGTCATGTTGTATGCGATTTTGTAATGTGTGTATTCCCAGAGTTGTGAGTTGTATGTTGGTGGAGTTGAGGTGTGTGGTGTGTTCAGTTGGTACTTACCGACGAGCATTGCATTTGCATAGATGCCAGCCTCAAAGCGCTGGTTGATGATGGGATGTTGGAAGATGAAGGAATCATGCACACTGCCTGGGTAGTTGGTGACGGCATTGGTGAAGAGTCCCCGGTGGTCCACTATTGCCTGCACATTGATGGAATGTGTGTGCTTCCTGTTGAGGTAATTGTGTGCAGTGGCGGCAGGAGGCACGAGGAGTACATGTGTGCAGTCGATTGCCCCCAACACGTGGGGGAAGCCAGCTATGGCGTAGTACCCTTGCTTGGTCCCCAGCTGTTCCTGCGCAGTGTGTGGGAAGTAAAGGTGCTGGTGTACCAAGCTGATGATGGCATCCAAGAGAGGTGTGAGGTACTTGGATAGGGCTGGCTGTGAGACTCCTCCGACTCTGGCAGTTGTTGGTTGGAAGGTCCCAGAGGCCAACAGGTGCAGCACAGCCAGCAGCTTTGTCTGTGGAGGGATGTTGGTTGTCCGCTGTGTTGGTACCGTCAGCCTGTGGGCAATGTGGGTGAGGATGCGGAGGATGGTTGTCCTTTAGTGGGCAATGACATCCTCTGGTGTTAAGTCTGTGAGGCTGGTGCGTTTTCTGAAGGTCCGTTGTCTTTGTCTGCGCTGCCTCTGTGGTAGCCCGGGGGGCGGGAGGGTCCGGGGGGTGGCGGGCCTGGGGGTGGTGGCGGTGGGTGTTGTGGCCCTCCTGGGGCTCCGAGCTGCATGATCAGTAGCTCCATGGCATCTGTTGTTCTTCAGGTGTGGCTCTGGGCTGGCTCCCTTTTATGGTGCAGGTTGTCGTCCGACTTAACACCAGGTAAGAGCAGGTGTTAAATCCCTGCTGCTAACGCGCCTTATCGCCTGTTTTGGGATCTTATCACCGATCTGGCTGGTCGTTGGGAATATTGCGAAGTGGTGTTATCGTGGCTTTTGCACAGGAACGCCTACTCTGCATCTCATTAGCGTTAGTTGCCGGTGTCATCCGTGGCGATGTTTTTTGCGGCTGCTATCGCAGGATAACTGGCGATATCGGCTGTTAGCACCAGCTTGTGAATAGGGCGATAAATCTATCGCCACTTTGGCTGCGATAAAGTGCCGCTAACTCTGCGATAAGTCCTTGAGAATATGCCCCTAGATGTTTTCAGTAAATCTTTTAAGCAAAGTATTAATGGCCTGCGTTTACAAATTTTCTTTTAGGCCTTGATGTAATATTCTGATACTGTATAATTGTGGAGAGTGCAATTAAAAAAGCAGGGTTCATTCAACAAACTCATTGTGGCAGGGGTATAGCTGGCAACTTAACATGGCGGCAGGGGCGGCTCCTCCAAGTGGGTGGAGGAGCATCGACCCACTGCTTTCTTGCAGTGCCAGAAGCAGAAACATAAAATGGTATTATAAATACCATTTTATGTTTCTGCTTCTGGCACTGCGAGAAAGCAGAAGGGTTTGGTTGGGGCAGACGGGTGGGCGGGTCTGCTCGAGGGCAGGGGAGGAGTGGCTAGCCTAATGCTGTGGGCACTGACTGTTTGGTCGACCCTCTGGGGCCGACAAAACCAGTCATGCACACTCTCCCTTTTCTCCATGTAGGCTGCATGCAGCCTACATGGAGAAAATGGCCTCCCCATAGACATATATGTTGTCGCTGTCCCAGCCAATCACAACGCTGCATTGCAGTGTTGTGATTGGCTTAGGGGAGGGGAGGGAGGCTGCCTGCTTCCTGTTCCTTCGGAGGCAGGAAAGCAGGAGCAGACCCAGCAGTGAAGACGCGGGACCCGGGAAAGGTACGTTTTAAAAACATTTTTATTATTTAAACTCCCCCCTCCCTGCGTGACCCCCCCTTCCCTCGCAACCACTCGCCTGTCCCCCCCACCCCGTGCAACCCCGCACCCGCCCCCCCACCCGTGAGTCATACCGGCCACGACTGCATGGCTGACGTGCTGTGATAGGCTCCCGCCCTTGGCTTGTTCATCCTTCGAAATCCTGATGTGCTGATCCCCTCTTGCTGACTATCATCGGGGCTGCAGCATCTCAGGGGCCCACCGAGGCAAGTGTGAAGATTTCACTGTGCATGCTGGACATAGAGTGCTGAAACCCTGGGGGCCTCCCCTGCACGCCCAGCCTATCAGCAGGCCGTGAAGTGCACCTAGGTGGTGCAAGGAGTTCTGAAGGACTTGTCGCTATGCCTGTGTCTGGCCTGGCATGATTTTTTCTTGAGCTGGATTTCCTGTTAGGTGACTTGATATGGTCTGATGAACATCCTAGAGTAGCCTTGTTAGTGCTGCTCTTCCACCAACCAGCGAGGTCTGGGTGCTCCACATTTCGAAGCCTATTATCTGGCAGCCAAATTGCAATGGCGTTCCAGGTGTTTGGCCGAAGTAAAATTGGAAGGCACTGGGATGACTATTATGCCCTTGGCTCTGACTGATGTATACAACTTTGTTCTCCACTCAGCTTGTTTGCCCAGAGGGATTCCCCAGCTGGTCAAAGTGGCATTGCTCTCCCTGGTCAGACTGCATACACTTACTAAACATAAGGCTCCCTATGCCCCAAATATTTGCTATTTGGTCTTGCCAACCAGCACTCTCGTCTGGATGGTCAAAGAATTGCTCCCTGGTCAGCAGTTGACCTCAATGCATTAGGGCATTTATCTAACAATAATTGACTGCAATCATTCCAGGACTTGAGTGATAATTATTCCATGCATGAAGGTCTACTTCTGACCATTGGCTTACTCACACACATTCTATGATCCATTTCAACAATAGTGGAAATGGAACCAGCTGTTCATCAAACAATCCCTTACGCCCTATATGACAATTACCAGACATTGTGTGAGGTGACTTTTTTGATCACATGTTCCCATTTGCATGTCTCACTTCAACGGCTGCAGGAAACATGGCAGACCACATTCTGAAGAGAACTACATGACATAGAATGGACAAGAACAACCTGCTCACAATGGCAGATTTAAATTAATTCAATTCTTCATACTGCATTGAGCCTGTGTTTCCCTGGCACAGATCCATAACAATTTTCCAGGAGCTACTCACACTTATACTTATCCATACTGCCGCTAGACACCAGTGGACTTCAATCATATGCTATGGGTTTTGTCCAAGTAGTTGACTAATGCATTCCATGTGTTGGCCACTTCTACTGGTCTGCCCCTCTGACCTACTTGGGAAAATTGTGCTTTGGGGAGCTTTCGGTGCCCCCTCAGGCATAGGTGGTTTCCTAGTTCCTGTACCTCGCTCTTCTCCTAGCCATAAGGGCAGTCATGAGTCGGTAAAAGGCTCCAGCGCCCCCATCAGTAGCAGTGTGGCACATAGGGACTCTGCGGTGGACTCAATCAGAACGTAGGGCCCTTAATAGCGGGGAAAGTAGAAGATTGCATAAATACCCTATTGCGGATGACTGGGACGAGCTTTGGGTGGCACTGGGTGATAACCCCAGAGACAACAACTTTTTCCCCTGATGGGATAAGTGCTCACTTAGCTCCTCCTCACTGTACCACCATCTCGACTAACACCTCAAATTTTAATGTTGTGCCCTGGGTTGTTCTGTTGGCCGAGCCCTCTTTAGTTATGGTTCTACTCAATGCCAGAAGTGAGTACACGCCCCGGGTAGATTCTCCCTGCCATTTAGGTGGAGCTCAACTCATCCCACGAAGCCCTCACACACAACTGGTTACTTGTATCCTGACCCTCTCTACCTTCTCCTTGGAGATCCAAGACACATATTGATTTGAATCCTCCTCGGCATCACCCCTTGGTGTCGTACGGCTTGTACTTTCTCAAGTAAAACTGTGCGTTTGTTGAACAACAGAAACGCTGGACTGGGTTGAGACTGATTCTGAGCAACCCTCAGGATATGTTGGCCTATAATCCTGCTAGCTCACAGTGCACCATCGGTACCCCTGACCTACAGGGTAACAAATATGTGTGCAACCTCATAAAATGAGAACCCTGATCCTCCAAGAAATCGTGGTAACAGATCTAGAATCTTTTTGCTCAGCCACTTATTGATATCCACAGAGATACACAAGAAATACACAACATGCGTTGTCAATATTTATTGAAGCATTGTGATTCTTGAGTAAAATAAATGTGCTGCAATGATTAATAGAAGGAAATAGAATAATGTTATTAGCATTTAGAGAATGGTGAAAAAGATGAATAATTCAACCATTTTGCAGTTTTTAGAAAACTATATGCTTGCATACAAGTACTTTAATATAGTGCACTCCTACCGAGTGCATTCTACCCTATCATGTCTAAGGTGAGTGGATCTGGCAAATCCCTCTGTGGGTTGTCTAACTCCCCATTACCTGTGGGTGTCAGCAAGCTGCATGTCTTGGTGTAGAGTAGGACAGTTTCCTTTGTATGAGGTGACAGGAATCAGCTGAGCTGGAATTCTGGCATGCACCGACCTCTCAGTGCCAGCGAAATGCTCCTCTGAATAAACAAAGGCTTGATGTCATATATATAAAATAACATCCTTTATGTTACGATGCCGAAACCTCAGTCAGGCAGCTAATATTTATTCTATTGTGATAGCTCAGTGGCCGAGCGGCCAAACAAATAACAACATCTTGCGTGCTGAACTTAGCCTTGTACAGAGTGTTCAAGGTGTTCTTATATGGTGCCTACGAAGTGGCATTGTAAGCAAACTGAGTTTGAGGAATGTTGTCCTGTGTGTGCACGCAAATTAATGTGTGTCAAATGTCATCGTGTTTAAGGGGAAAGAAGGCAACTTAAGAATGTGAGCATGTAAATATGGTATTTCTCCGCCAGGCCTAATATCTCCACGTGACAGTGGGTTCCACCACAATGAATCCTAACTCTAGAATCTCCTAATATCTGACTCTGTTAAGTGCACTCTCTTTTCTTTTGGTTAAGTACTATTACCTCAAAAATATTTCTGTGATCCGATGCAGTATTTTCATTACTGCACTTCTGTACTAAGATAATAACCCCATGTGATAATTTGTCATTGTTGTTACTCATGCCAGTTGGTCTATACTGTATATCTCAATGTTTTTACACTCTACGAGCAGCCTTGGAGCTGGTTACACTTGTATGTTTTGTCTATTTTACCAAATAAATGTAATAAAATTAGATTTAAAAAAATAAACTCATAGTGGGAGTGTTTATTTTATTTTATGCTGTCACAACTTTCTGTTTGAAGAATCAGCATCTCGGTGTATGATCACGATAAGCGGTTAGCAGTAGCTGGCCATGGAGTTAGTAGGCCAATTAACAGAAGCTGTGTTATGTTTGCATATTGAGGGTGAAGAGAGCTGATTCCCACATACAATTTCATGCAGTTGATTACAGAAATAACACCAAGTTATCAGCCCCAGTCCATTACGTCTGCACCTCTTGTTTTCCTGTCCATGACCGAGACTGAGAGTTTCCAAATGTGTATTTAGACCCCGCTAGGTATGGATCTACATATTTTGTATCCTTGGCTTTCCCTTTGCTGGTCATGGGGGAACTTGCCACACACCAAGGGAGTGCCTGCCATTGGAGTTTCCATTCTTTGGGTGACAATAAGAGCACAAGGTTCCTCATCCATCTCTTGTTATCTTGCAAGGGTGTTGATTGCAGATGCACCCACTAGGTCCCCTGCGGTGTTTGATGGATGGCCACAGATGGGTTTTTGTCTTGGAGGTACTGTGATGGTGAGGTGTGTCCCTGGAAAGTGCACATACAGGGTTCACATGGAGGTGCAGGATGGCCACTGCACATGCACTGAGTTTCGTTCTTTTCTCAATATTATATTAGGTAAAAAGATTCTGTAGGACAGATCTCTTGTGACTATTGTGGAGCTCTTTTGAGCATTCTTCTTTGCCTGTAGGGCGTGCTGTCAGATGGGTAAACACTCCATAGTGCACCATTATATAGAGCCTTCATTTTGTTCATCCTCATCACTCTCTTTCCTCCCTTCTGATGATGTGACTCAGGATTGCCTGAGATATATGTTGATAGAGGCTGTGGCTGCTCTGAAGGGCAAGAAGCCAGTTATTTTTTCATGAGTGGATGATGTGACATCTGAAAGAGCTTCGGCTCAGGCCTTTCCAATCCGGTGGGGATGAGGGTGATTTGGCACTTGATGACCAGAAAGGCAAGTCCATTGGCAAGAGTCTGCTTCCACAGCTATTCACCCAGAGTCAGAAGATAAAGGGCCTTTAGGCCCCTGATGCTCGTGGCACTCTCTCAATTGTTTGCCATTGCAGTTTCACCGTTCCCTTCTGTTTGGACTTCCCCTCCACCTGCATGGAGATGATGTTACTCTCTAGGGATGAAAGAAGTTCTAGAAAAATAGTCTTCCCTACTTCATGGCTCACATCTACCATTTGATAGATATGGACTCTGCACTGGCTGATGCTATCCTGTGAGACTCTCTAGCTCTCTAGTGCACTATGTTACTCACATCTCTGCACTGCCTGATACTAACCTGTTGGACTCTTTGTTGGCCTGCCTAGTGGGTTGGACTTTGATGGCTTCGAGGTTGCTATACTGGAGAATCTGATTGACAACGAAGGTGGAGTCTTCTTCTAAGTAGGTGTTCTGTGGCTGGAATCTATGAGGCCTTTACCTCATGGTCACTCATTTCAGACTTCAGGGAGTGGTATAAAATGTCTTCTACTGGAGGGATGGAATGACAAGCTGAGTTCCTTTCCAGTATCTCTGCCTTAGCTCTGGAGCAGGAGCTTGGTGGTAGCTCTGGCCGTTCTATTGGGGTCACATTCAGTGCTTTACCGAGGATTGGCCCATTTCACCATGGCACCCATGTGGTCCTAATACACAAAAGACTGTATTTAATATGTGATAGGACATAGAAGCCATTTTAATTTACCTAAATACAAAGTATAAAACGGCCTTTGAACTCCATGCTAACACCCAAACAGTGTAGGTGTTTTTGTCTTACGGTGATTCAACAAAAGGTAAAAATAGGAAATGCGAGCATACCCTGTGTATGTGAGTAACAACAGCAGAATCCCTTAATATGCATCTTTAACACAATTTTCTGCAGAGTTTAACAATGTGATAAGTTAATTTCCACCAACTTACGGGCACATATAGATTTACACACACTTGTAAATAAGTGACCAGCTTGGGTGTTTGACCCAAAGAAGCAAGTTTTCAAGAACATATCCATGTAAAACGTAAGAAGCAGGCAATATACTATTGTATTGTCCTAAGTGTTTAGCGATTCTATATTTGTAAGGGGCATGTTACTTTCCAAATACAAAATTTCAGTGCTAAGTATGACCGTTTTGCGACTGAATTACGGTCAAAAAACATTCATTTTTTACCAACACCTCAAGGGTGGTGGTAACCATTAGCAAATGGGACCCCTTCCCCTTTGTGAATGTTGAAACAAATATTTTTTAAGAGCAGGCAGTGTCCCCACAGACCACTGCCTTCTGCTAAAAAATGAAACTTTAAAGTTTCATTTTCTTGAGGGGGCGTGGCTCCGGCACCACCTAAGATGGCTGCCTAGAGGGAAAGCTCCGCCGCAATTCCGATCTGTTGCGACTTATTCGGCGTTCTGTCGTCGTCTTTCATGGAGGTGGCAGAGGGTAGCAAGACGCTGCCGCACTGCTTCTTTTTCGTTACAGCTTTTTCCTGAGCATTTTATCGGCACCGCGGGGATCTCCTCAGTAGCAGCCGCCATTTTTACTTTTCTTCGTTGCCGGTGAGGAATATAATTACTGTGTCCTGCGTTCCCCCAGACCTCCAGCAGCTGCTAATATGCATGTGTGACTGGTTTATTTTCCTGTTACTTTTTGGAGCCTCTTCTTGTCTTTGAATACGATGTAGGCTTAACGCATATTTCATCTCAGTGTGCTTATTTTTATTTTTTCTCTTTCTCTCATCCTGGAAGCTGAGTGAATTTGACCTCCATGAGTTTTTCCCAGTAATACCAAGTGCAACACCTGTGGTAGAGTAGTTCCTCAGACTGCCCTCATTTTTATCACACTGTCTGACTGTATTTTTGCTTTTACATGGGAAAATTTCGAAAGCCGCAGTTTGTTTTTACACTTAAAGTGTCACCTTTGTCCAAATTGGGTGCTGGTTCTGGTTCAAGGTCATTGTGAACTGACAAGTTGGATTCACCTATTGATATGGCGAATTCCACTACTCCTCGTCCCCTTTCATTACAGTCCTTTATAAATAAGGCTCAGTCGCCCTCTTCTGCCACTAAAAGATTAAAGCAGGATCCTCCTTCACCTGAGAAGTCTACGTCCCCTATATCTCTAGAGCTGTTGTTGGAGGAAATTTGGGCACTGCGTCCTTTTGTTGAGGAGACTAATAACCGAATGCAGCATCTGAATGATAAATGGTCAGCTATGGAGAGTCGTGTTTCTCTGGTGGAGCAGCAGATTGTAGACCTGCAGGATGAAACTAACAAGATTACTTGTTTAGAAAAGGAGGTTCTCCGGGTCAAGCAACACACAGAGGATTTGCAACATAGGCACAGAGGGAACAATCTTCATATCTATGGTCTTCCTGAAGCATTGGAAGGAAGTAACCCTGTCTCCTTTTTTACCTCCTTTATTCCAAAATTGCTCAACATGCCTTTCTCTACCTCGCTTAATATTCAGAGGGACCACAGGCTTGGTCCTCGCTCTTCATCGTCATCATCTCCTGTCAAACCAAGAGGAGTCATCATACTATTACTGCAGTTTACTGATTTGTTATCAGTTCTTTCTGCAGCTAAAGCTAAGAGACATGTCACTTTGATGGGTCAAAGAATTTTCCTGTCCCAGGATGTTTCCAACGCTACTACATCCAGAAGGAAGGAGTTCCTTAATCTTTGAGCTCCTCTGCGTTCTTTGGGAGCCAGATATGGTCTTTTTCATCTCTGCATTTTTAAAGTGACATTCCAGAACAACACTACCACATTTGATGACCCAGCTGAGCTTAAAAAGTTTATACAATCTCATACTTTGGTTAATATGATGAATACAACTGGTCCTTCTAATGGTTGATCTTCTTTTTTGGGCTAGGTTTTTTCAGCTGATTTGGGATGATTGTTTCGTTATGTTTATTATTTGTTATATGTATTGTTTGGCAATATTCTTGAAGGTCATACTATTTGTTTCATGCTGTTGTTTCTTGTTTCTCCTTTCAGACTTGTCTTATATGTTTGCATTGTGCAGCCATTCCTCCGGAGTGTATATGGTCCTGGTGTGGTGTGGATCCCTTCTCCTTTTGGGGGTGTCGTCATCTTGTGTCATCACCACCCCATTTCCTTTTCTTTTGTTAATTATTCAGGTACGTTTTCTGTAGTCATCCTTTTTGGATATGTACTGTCTCTTCTTCCTGCTTTCACTTCTCCTTTCAATCGTCCTATTTTTTTTTTACCTTTCCTTGTTTCCTTTGTTCTTTACTAGATATTTTTCTTTCTTTCCTCTTATTATCTCTTTTTATCTTTTTGCTTCATCTGGTTTATTCTTATATATTTCTACATTTTCAAGTAATGTATCTATTATTTGATATACACAATTCCGGTTAATATCTTGGAATATTAAAGGTTCTATTAATCCGGTTAAACGACAGAAGATTTTATCCCAGTTGGGTAAGTCCAATCCTGATTTAGTCCTTCTTCAAGTAACCCAACTAAATGAATTGGAACCTTTAAAGTTTAAATGATCCTGAGTGGGGAATGTTTTTTTTTCTCCATCACTACACAAAAAGAAGGGTTTTGTTATATTGTGCAAAAAATCGCTTACATTTTTTTGGGTCTCACAGAAATCGGATGATAAGTGCAGATGGATTATTGTTAGTTTTCTTATTTATAATATTCCCTTTACTGTGTTAAATATATATGCTCCCATGCTCCCAGATCATACCTTTTGGCTCGTTATAGGTAGTTAATGTACACAATATCAAGATTCATATTGCATTTTCGGCGGAGATTGCAACCAAATTATGGATCCTTTTTTAGATAGGTGCTCTTCAACCGAATTTATGTCTCATAGCATGCATAAACAATTTCATTCCATAATTAATAAAAATGCTCTAGTAGATTCCTGGAGGCTCTCTAATCCTACATCAAGAGATTACACTTATTGCTCATCCTCACATGGTAAATTTTCACGATTAAACCATATTTTTCTTTCCAAATCTCTATCGCAACATAAGTACAATCTCATATTTCTCCTATTATAATTTCTGATCATGCTATGCTTGTTACTGACTTGGATTTGGTTCGTCCCTGTCCCCCTTTGCATAGATGGAGGTTTAATAATTGTCTTTTGCAAGACGCTCAATTTTCTAGTTCTTTTATTTCCTTTACTTCTGAATTCTTTTTTTTAATGATAATACTTCTATTTCTCCTGCCTTGCTGTGGGATGCTTTTAAAGCATTGGCAAGAGACTTCATTTTGCGCTATGTTTCCAAGACTAAAAAGAGTTGTGCTAAGGAACATACTGCTTTGCTTTCTTCCATCAAACCTTTAGAAAAGCAGTACTTCTCTTTTAAATTGCCATCTGATTTTCATAATTTGCTTCAAGCAAAACTCAAATTTAATTCTATCTTTACTAATGAAGCAAACTCTATTCTTAGGAAAAATGCATGTTATTATGGTGGGAAAAATAAAGCAAGTAAATTATTGGCAAATTATTTAAAAATTAGAAAGGAGAGATGAGTTATTGATTCAGTGACAACCATGCAAGGTAGCCCAGTTACTCACCATAAGGACATTTTAGAGGAATTTGTTAAATTCTATACATATCTCTATACCCCAGAATTACCGGCTCAACCTTCTACTATTATTGACTATTTATATCAAATTTCTCATTCTGTTCCATCCGACTTGGATTTTCACTCTTTAGAAAAGGATCTCACTCTAGATGAAGTTTCTCAAGCATTACGAATATTAAAACTGAGGAAAACACTGGGTCCGGATGGTTTTACAGTGAAATTTTATCTTCACTTTTCCAATATTCTACTTTCATATTTATTTTGCTTATTTAACCATTTCGTTAATTCCTCTTCTACATCTGAGACCTTACAGGAGGCTTTAATATGTCTTATTCACAAGGATGGTAAGGATCCCCATGATTGTAAAAATTATAGCCCTATTTCTTTATTAAATGTTGATTATAAGATCTTTGCAAAGCTCCAAGCTATTTGTTTAGAGTCCCTCCCCCCATCTCTTATAGGAAAGGAGCAATCAGGATTCTTTAAGGGTAGGCTTATATCTGACAATTCTCGTTTATTGTTTAATGTTCTTAGTAAAGCACCTCTCTTTAAATCCTCACTTACAGCCATAGCAATAGATGCAGAAAAAGCATTTGATAGAATCAGTTGGGACTTTATGCTCCGTTCATTAAGTCGGCATGGTTTCGGACCTAAATTTATACCTTATATTTCTCTTTGTATCATGCCCCTAATGCGACAGTATTGGTGAATGGGAAAGTCTCTACCTATTTTCCTCTTTATAGAGGGGTGCGGCAGGGTTGTCCGCTCTCCCCTTACTATTTGTTTGGACACTTGAACCTTTTCTTTCCCTGATTCATCTTAATTCCTGTATCTCAGGCTTTAGTTATGGTGATTATCAATAAAAGTTTGCTGCATATTCGGACGATATCCTTTTATTAATTTCTTCTCTAGAAAGATCTTTACCTTCTCTTATGCAGGAATTCTCTTTGTTTTCTGAGGTATCTGGATAAAAAATTAATAAAAGTAAAACGGAAATTCTTCCACTTACTAAATACACTTTTAGTCATTCTTATTGCGTTACTGGTTTTAAATGATCTTCTTCTGCTAAAATTAAGTATCTAGGTATTTGGGTTACTAACTCTATCTCAGAAACTATACATGTTAATTTTGAAGACTTAATAACAAAGGTGGAAAATATTTTTCCCTCTTGGAATCCTTTAATAATGAGGTCTTTCATAGATTTCACCACTGGAAATATAATTTCAGCATCTGTCTGAAGCTTACAGCAGCTATCAGCCTTATTATATAAACAGGATAAGTGGTTAACCCAGACATCAGTCCTAATATTTGCCTCACTGCTTGTTGCAGGTCTTTTTGAACAGCACGTTTCCACTATCCAAAACAGTTTAGAGGGTCTTCAGCTTAGATCATCACAGGGCCATTTTTCTATTCCATTTTTGGTTTCTTAGGAACTTTGTATAGGCTCTTCTGGCATTGGTGAATTCACCTGCACTACGTGTATACTTGTGAAAAGGATTTTTAAATGTTCTCCTATTATGATTGTTCAATCACTGCTGTATTCTAAGGACTATTGTATGCCTTTTCATCAGATCTGAAGTTGATGGAAACATTTTGGGCAGAAATTAACAGATGTTCTCAAGAACTGACCACAAAAAGTAAGTATGTCTACTGTTCAAAATTCATGGTTAGATTTATAGTCGATTGGGTATACTGCCAGTTTTGAAAAATGATAACCTGGATTCAAATCCAAGCATTAATATTTGAGTGCTAATTGCCTAATTCTTGCTAAACCATTTAATCTCCCTGTGCCTAGGTATGAATGTATGCATGTGTAGTGTAAGTGTGTAATTAAAAATCCAAATCCCCACTTGATATACACAATTTTGAATCAGCTCTATACCCACCATAATGTAGAGTGCTCCATTGCTCCCTAGGCGAGTTTGTGCTGTACAAATACTAATACATACATGCATTACATTCCTAACACCTGGAGTAAGACACAACTATTCACAGAAGATGTTTTGTTAATCAGGCTTAGATGTTAAGGTGCAATTCACATTTGTTTACTCTCAGCACAGATATTTGTGTTTAACTCAGCAAGGCTTTCAAATTGCAAGTTTGTATGTTGTTTACTTTAACTTTCTTAAAACGTCATACAAATATAAACTAAATTGATGAATATGGAGGTTATTGTGGCTTCTATTTATTTGCGTTCTACCAAGGCAACCTCTACGGAAGAAGAAAGTAAAATATATATTACATGATCCTACTCGTTCATCTGTTCAAAAATGTAAATCAAACTACTTTCTTTGATGTATGGCTTTTGAACCAAGGTGAGAGCCCAGCTTGTTAGTTTCCATTCAGGTCATATTACTACAGGGTAGGTGGCTTGTTCGCCCTGCTGTATTTATCTTAGGATCCCTAAGATATTCACTGAGAGTGATGTGTTCCTACCAGATGCTTAGGGGCTTATATACAAGCCCCTTGTGCTGCCGGTGCATCACTTTATATGACGTTCCAGCGACGCAGAGTTCAGACCCATATGTACGAGGCCACGCAAAGCCCCTTTGCGTGGCTTTTCTTGACCTCGTAGATGTGGTGTAAGGTAATGCAGTGCAAGTCGCTGTGTTGCCTTACACAGTGTCAGGGAAGCGTTCCATGGGCATTGCGGTGGGTGTTCCCAAGCAAAACACATAGGGTTTGACGCATTCCCAGATTTACAAGGATCTGTAAACCTGGGAATGCGTCAAAACTGTATTCCTCCCCAGGGCAGGCGTAACAAGGAGAAACATATTTCTTTCTTCTAATTTTCTCCTCTATCCATGTGTGCTACATTCTGCAGCACACATAGGGGGATATTCTCAAGAACGTGCAATAAACATTGCCAAAATAGGCTAACGCAATTTTTCATATCGCGGGAAAATAACTCTGTGTCAACGTCGTATTCTCAACACGGCGGTAACATGCGATAGTTTTCCGATAACGCCTCAAATGTCCGCGATACAACGACCACGATGGCGATAAAAAAGGAAACCGAACGTGAAAAGAGTTGCAATGGGCCCAACTGCGATAAAAATCCAGCGAAAACAGCGCCAGGCCCGCAAGTCCAACAAGTAAGGCGGGAAAAATCACTATAAAAGCGGCAAAAATGAAATACAAATTAAACACAAACAACTGCGAAGCACCATGGAGGTAGCCGGAGCAAGCACAGAGGACAACCCGAACCCCACAAGCCCCACGTAGGACCAGCCTGGGACCTCGGGTCAGGGAAGGGCAAGGAGAAGAGGAAGACGCGGTTCAGTCCGCAGGAAAACAGGATCCTGATTACGGAGGTGACAGAACACCATCAACAACTGTTCGTCACCTCCACTGTGTAATTGGCAACAAAAAATTGAATATGGAAGTCCATCCTGGACAAGGTGAATGCAGTCGGAGTGCTAAGGAGGACAATGGAAGAGGTCAAGAGGTGCTGGAATGATGTGAAGCGCAAAACCAAGCTGAAACTCGCCAACAACCGCAAAGCAGCAATGCAGACTGGGGGTGGGAGTCCTGCACCACAGGAGGAGCTGGATGAGATGGAGGAAATGGTGTCCACAGTCATCAGTGTGGAGACAGTGGCAGGAGTCGGAGGACCGGACACTGCTCAACATGACCTGACACAACAGCAACAGGGTGAGTAACCACCAGGGACTGGGGGGACGGGGGGATGGGCACAATGGCACAAATGCACAAGTAAGTAGAGCACATCTGCGGACAAACCATGCCCAAGAGTCACAACTCCGACCAAGAGCCCAATTTATCCACGTCTGCAACAGCTCAGCACTGTATAAGCACAGAAGTGAAAGGCACACCGCCTGAAAGGGATAAGGGCCAGCCAAATCAGAGATGAAGGGGCAAATCAACCACAATGCAGCACACACACATAACACTCAGAGCACCTCAACATTTACAACAAAGTGGACCAAACTGCAACACTTTCACAACAGAACAGAGGACACGACTGCTGCCGCTTGTGTGTAGAAAATGGCCATTCGCATTTGGCATAGCAGGAAACTGTGAGATGATAATGGACAAATACAACCTCACATCCGTGATGGTGGCGAAATGTCAACTGTCCAGCATTAAATAGGCATCTCCACACAAACAGTCACAATGTACATTGACATGCAGTCTGTTTGTAAACTTGGCCAATGCGTCAACATACATGTGAACACAATGTCAAACTGCTTCTCCCCTTCACATTGCAGAGGGAGAAACATCACCTCCTGCAGAGCAGACCGTACTCCTCATCACCGATGATGAAGAGGACCTACACACCATCGACCCCGATGCCCTCCAACAGCTCATGGACACCCTCAGCACCCCACCCCCAGGAGCAGGGCAGCCCAGCTGCATCGAGGAGAACCCACCCCCTGCACAGACCACACAGCAGGAAGCACCCACCACGGGCGTCTCCCAGGATCCCCACGAGCAACACATGGCATTCCAACGCCGTGTGTCGCAGGGCCAGAAGGGGATGGCAGAGCAGGTGCGGGTGGGGTTCGACCTCATGGCAGCCAAACTAGATGCCATACGTGGGTGTCCAAGTCCCATCAGGGACCACCTACAGGCCCTAACTGACACCCACAGTCCGCTCCATGGTCTCCAACAATCCATGGCTGACATCGCCGGAGTCATGACTCGTAGACAAGAACAACTGTCTAGTCAGAGTGGCTCCAGCGATCTCAGCCATGAGTTGGCCAACATGGGGAGGAACATGGAGAACATGGAGCGGATGCAGGCGGGAAGAATGGCTGCCACGGCTACACACCAGGGAGATGTGGCAGGGATCTACCATGCCCTGCAGATCCTCATCATGGCAGTGCGGCCACAAGGCCTGGCGCAGATGAATGCTGCTGCCACTACTCCCTCCACATCACGCCCCCTGATGTGTCACTGCCACACAGTGCCACAGACAAAACACCACCACCCACATGTGAGGCACATCACACATAGGAGGACGATGATGAGGATGAATCTGCCGTTGGGCTAAGTAGGAAGCGGTAGCATTCATCTCCGCCATATGGCCTCTTTCTACTTGGTTCTGCCCTCTGCATCATGCCCAGGAATAACACCCTCCACTGTCCCCCTTAACACTCTGCGACACTCACCTTGGCCCACGACATGGACTGCTACATTTGTTTAGGCAACCAATGACACAGAAATCAGACTGCGGACTGAACTCCCTCTCCTACGATGTACTTTTCCCTCCCCAAAGGACCCTGGCTGGCCCTCCACAGGGCAACATTATAAAGTAGCGTGTGCATGGCCAGGTACTGGTCCACCTTCACCACTCCACCGAATGTGATTAAGACATTCAAATTCACACAGATGAGTCATGTCCATGATCAAGCAAGTATGAAAGTATGGATGTATGTAGGGGCAGTGATTCCAAACAACGGTGCTCCCTGGGAACTGATTTCAATGCGCATGTATGTCCGTGACCCAGATAGGCAGTGAGATGACTGGGAATGTGTGAACTAGCTGTGGCCTCATTGCTCCAAAACAACAATCTCGCTATTTCCAAACTTAGCCCCACGTCAATGTATGAAATAGGGCTGTGTGTCACAAAGGCAAAGTCAAAGTTATGTGGAAGCCACAGCTCGGAGCAATGATTGGTTTGAGTGTGAAGCGCTTGGACTCCTGGGATGGTCGGTGCGTAAGTGTGAAGGTCATACCATGCAAGTGAACTACGAGCAAGGACTCCTGTGTGTGGGGTGTGTATACGTTGGTCTCTGGTTAGCGCTGTGCGTAGTGTGGGAGCCGTCAGCAGCTGCTATGGTACCGCTCAGGGGTGCCGGGCGCATGCATTCCCAAGGTCGGAGGTGCAGATGTGCTACCGCCTTCTAGTTCAGACAGAGGGGCTGTCATCCACAATGTTAGTTTGTCATCTGCTTGCATTCTGGAAATGTGATGGGGATTGGGTGGGGGGGATGTCACTGCTTCGCCTTCCGGCATGGTTGAACCCTTACCAGCCATGTACTTGCCCTCACGGTCAGTATTGCATGCTCTGATGTAGCAGTGTTGTTTTGCTGCAGTCTGACAGTGATTGGTGCAGGTAACTGTGAGGAGGCGGTTAACCACTCACCTTGCACCTATTAGCTGGCACTGATCACTACTCTTGATGGATGATGTCCGTGTACACATGTGACCTGTACATGGCACATTTGACCAGGGGACACCTTGGTGTGTTCCACGCAAGGTGGACCTGCTGGCTTCTAGGCTGGTGTGCATCTCCCAATGTTGCTGAGGTGTCCACTGTGCCCACATCGCCCTTACGGCCATGTTGTTCATGTTGTGGAACTCGACACACAGGGTGTATATTTGCATCAGGCAGGTACATCTCTGACCACAAATGGCACCCTGTTGTCTTTTCCTGAACACCAATGACGGCCTTCATGTCATGTTCATGTACACGTGGGACGCTGATGAGTGGCATGACATACTACATGTGACACCCTGATATGGCATATCGAATACATGACGCCCTAAACAGCCTCTCGGTACAGAGGTGACATACACACCATCTCTTCTTGCAACATATGCGAATGTTAGCACTCAATGTTGCACTTACACCCGTCAGAGTAATGTGCTAATGCAGAGGACTGACATGCACACGGGGAATGTGTGTTGCTAAGATTTTATTTGCACATGCTGGTCATGTGGTCATCTTGTACTGTGCCATGATTGCTGTGGACAGTCACAATGTGACGTGCTCATGCTAAGAAATTGTTGATGATTGTGTTCCTTCGGGCTATTCCTGCTGCAGTGGGGTGTGGTCCACCTGCATCATCTTCCTCATCATCATCCGGTGCTTCTGGGACTTGGATCCATGGGGCATTGGTGCGTACACATATGTTGTGCAATACACAACATGCAGTGATCACCTTGCACACTATTTCTGGGCTGTACAGGAGTCTTCCACCGGTGATGTCCAGGCACCTGAAACATGATTTCAACACGCCAAATGTGCGTTCAACAATACCCTTGGTGCGTTTGTGGGCCACATTGTACTGCCTCTGGGCCGGGGTGTTCGGGTCTCGGAGGGGTGTCATCATCCACGGGCATAGTGCATATCCTTGATCACCTGTGAGAGGTAAGTGAGATTAGTGTTAACTGGTGGTTCTGCATGCTGTGTTGGCAGACATACAATTTTCGTGGTGTGTGATTTGTGTGACCTTGGGATTCATGTTAGCCATGTATTGCTGCTGGCAAATGTGGTAGGACAATGTGTATTACGTAGCCTCACAGCTGCTCCTCCCTCTCACCGAGCCTATTTACTTGTGTGTGCTGCGCGGTTGCATCATTTGCACTCCTACGGCACACCATTGTCATGCCTGTCTGCACATGTCCGCAAGACTGTAATGTTGGCCTTTGAAGGTGGGCGGCCACGTGTGTGTAGGCCTATGGTAAGGATAGGGCAGACACAGATGTGGAGTTCTGGCCTGGCTGAACTCGCGCTGATATTGAGGCTAGGCCTTCGGTTCAGGCTGCGGCAATGTAGATACACACACAACAGTTGGCATGTATGAGCCGAGACCCCGAGCGGTCTCGCGCTCCTTTATTAATCCATTCGGGCGAGGCCGCCCTCCTGGTGCATGCTACATTGCAACATTGTCGATTACAGGCCGGGTGGCACGCCATAGTCACTTTTGTGGCCAGGCCGGAACTGAACCACGCCCAGAGCCCAGAACTGAACCACGCCCAGAGCCCCGGGCCATTTCTCCACACTCCTCACACGCGTGCGCCGCCACCGCGGCACTGGAATGCCGTGCGCTTCGGAGTACGTCTCCAGACGATCTACCCAGGCTTACCGGCGGCCTGCCTGGGACGGGGGTGGCCCCACGACTGTGAAGGGCTCCAGTGGCGTTACCGAGGACATGCTGTTGGCTACTGGAGGCGGCCTTGTGGGGTAGCCCCTTGGGACAATGACTTGCGGTGCACTGAGTTCGGCCCACCGGAAGAGCTGAGCGGGTGTGCAGCCTACGATGATGCAGCAGGCCTGGTGGCTGGACGGTGACTTGTGGTGCACTGAGTTAGTGGCACCTGAGGCCCTGCGTCCGGCACGGGCTAACCGCCATGTGGCGATGACTTGCGGTGCACTGAGGTAGGCCCTCCGGAAGAGCTGAGCGGGTGTGCATCATGCTATAATGCTGGAGGCTGGACGGTGACTTGTGGTGCACTGAGTTCAGCCCACCGGAAGAGCTGAGCGGGTGTGCAGCCTGCGATGATGCAGCAGGCCTGGAGGGGCGGACTGGAAAGGATGTGTCTGTTACTTGCTGTACCGCAGTGTGGTCAGAAGGCAGCAGTAGCCAACTTGCAACTCCGCGGTGCGGTGCCGCTGGGTGCGCTGGGGGCCTGTTGCGCAGAATCCAGCGATCGGCTGAGGAGGCTGCCAAGCTCGCGGAGCCCGGCCTTGGAGATTGCACCGGCACATGGTGGGCCCTCTTGGAGAGACGCCGGTGGCGGCAGGTGAGCAGTGAGGCCTGAGTGCGCAGGGGCAGGCATTCACCGCTGGGTGCAGGTCGGGTCTGGGGATCAGCGGGCTGGGGTGCAGCAGGTGCACAGGATCGTGCAGGCACCACCGGTCACGACGGCGGCCTCGTGGCAGGGTGAGGGACGCCACCCTGGCAGACACGCCACTGCAGGCGATGACGAGATGTGCGCCGGGTGGCATGGGACGTAGCCACCTCGTCGCTGGTGTGACTTTGCCCGTTGTAGGTGGTCGGCCACGTGTGTGTAGGCCTATGGTCAGGATATGGCAGACACAGAGCCACACGTAGTAGTTACTTCGGTGGCCGTCCCGGAAGTGAACCACTCCCTGAGCCCCGGCCTATTTAGTCACTCCCCTACGCTGGACTGGCGTGCGCCGGCCCTGCCCACTACGCTTACAGGTGGGCCGACATGGCTACTTGTCCAAGGTGTTCCCCACTGCCTGTGATGACATGGTTGCGTCCACTGTCCACGACACTACAGACTCCAGCAGTATGTGTCCACATGGACATGTCTGTGCTCTGCACACTCAAGACTGTCCAGCACATCGCCGCCACACTTGGCAATGTGTACATTGTTATTCATAGGTCCATTGAGAATATGCCCCATAGAAAGAGGAAACCGCCTCCATGGATCCTTCCTGCACAAACACAATCCTGCCAACAATGCAGACACCCTTGCACCATGGTGAAAAGGTGCCTGTGTTGATGATAGGCACCATATTGTGTGCCGGCTGAAAGGACAGGAATGCACCGTATCTCATAAATACGGTGCATTCCTGCCCTTTCGAATTGGCGTAGGGCAGCGCAGTGCAGCTAAAACACTAGCGGTGCAGTCCTACGCCAAATCATTGTAAATGAGGCCCTTAGAGTCTGTCAATTACAGCTTATTAGGTATATAACTTGGGCCTGTTACAAGGATTTCATAAGAAGGCCCATTCGTGTGCAAGACTGATCTATAGAAAAAATGATACAGTTGACTCTAAGATTGGACATTGACTTTCTGAAATTCCAGAGGTCGACAAATGCTTATTTCTTCAAGTAGCTTTAGGATAAGCCCTCCTTCCACTAGGCCCCAATTTTCATGCCTGGGCACCAGCCCTGTTAGTTAGATGCCTAAAGTCAGATACCTTCCCTTTCAGTACAGAGTCAGTTGTCCATTTGCTTACAACATTTGGGGGAGAGGATGTAGCCTTACGGCTAGAGCGGTTGACCTCGAAGCTGGGGAACCGGGTTCGAGTCTCGGCAACGACGCTCAACATCCTGTGATTCTGGGCAAAATCACTTAATCTCCCTGTGCCTAACAAATGAATGTGACCGTCTGTAATGAAACTGGTGCTCATGTAAAGCGCTCTGATCCCCAATGTCTCGGGTCTAGTTTGCGCTATATAAAACTCTAAAAGTAAATAAATAAATAAACATTTTCATCGGCATACACAATTTATTTATAAGAAAAATATTCCAGACAAATAAATAAATACATTTCCCTTTCCCTTTTCTTTTCCCTTTTTCCTCTTTTTCCTTCTCCATTTCCTTTTTCCACATTCCTCTTTCCTCATTCCCCTTTTGCTTTTCTTCTTTCCCCTTTCCTTTACCTTTTCTGTTTTCCATTTGTCTTTGCTTTCCTTTTCTCTTTACTTTCCCCTTTCCCATTCCCCTTTCCTTTTCTTTCCTTTACTTTTCCCTTTCCATTTGCATTTCCCTTTCCCTTTTCATCATTAACCCCTTGCAATCCTTCATTACTTGCTGCAGTCATTTTTTGTCTTTGTTGTTTCTGCTGCAGTGGCAACTTTTGTCCCTGTTGTGATCTGACAGTTTCAACCCCTGTGGTCTCTGCCGTTGAGACAGCTATTGTTGCTGCTGCTGTCTCTGAATCAGTGGCAGATGTGGTTGCTGCTGTGGTCTCTGCTGGAATTATAAATGTGGCACTGCTATGATCCATAATGTTGTGGCATCTGTTCTTTTTGCTGTAGCTTATTCTGTATCAAGCCAGTTGTCACTGCTTATGTGTCTTCCATAGTGGCAACTGAGCTGTAGTTCTTGCTGTGGTTACTGCCATGGTCACTACTGCAGTCTCTGTTTTGGTTACAGCTTTTGTGTAGGCTATTTTCACAGCTGTGTTCCCTGCTCCACCTCCAACTGTTGTTTCAGCTGTTGCTGCTACTGTGGTGGTGGTTGTGGTCATAGTTGTTTTTGCTTCTGTAGTCTTTCCTGTGGTAGAAGCTGTGTCCTGCTATTGTAAGGTGGCAGTGCTGGCTGTTGCTGTGGTCCCTACAGTGGGTACTGCTTTAGTCAATATTCTGATTCCTGCTGTAGTGGCAGGACTTTTTACTAATGCGGTATTGCCTGTTGTGGCAACTGTTGTTACTGTTGTACTGACAGCTGTTGTTTCTGCTGTGGTCCCTCTTCTGCAGGCAGCAATTGTTGCAGCTGTGATTCTTGCTGTGGTGACAGTAGCTGTTGGTGCTGTTTTTCTTCACTGTGGTTAAAACTGCCTTGCTTGCAGCAGCTGTTGAATTTTTGTCCCTACCATGGTGACAACTGGGCTGCTGCTGTAGTTTGTGCAGTGCTTTTGTCTGTTGCTGCTAGAGTTGTGGCAGTTGTTGTGACTGTTATTGTGTCAGCTGTTGTTCAAGCTGTTGAGGAGGTGGCAACTTGTGTTGCTGTTCTGGTTCCTGCTGTTATGACAATTGCCAGTGCTCTACTTCTTGCTGTTGTTGACAGCTGCTGTTGTCCCTGTTGAATCAGTCCTCACTGTTGTCATCCCTGCCTTGCTTGTAACTGTTTTTATGGCTATCTCTGAAATGGTGGCAGGTGTGGACATTGCAGCTATCCTTAATGTGGTCACAGTTATAGTGGTAACGGTGGTCACTGATGTTGTGAAACCTGTAGTTGCTGCTGTTGTTCCTGCTGAGTTTATAGCTGTAATTTCTCCTGTAGTCTCTGCTATTGTGCCAGCTTTGGTCTCTGCTGTGTTGGCAGCATTTGATCCTGCTGTGGTCCCTGCTATTGTGATAGTTGTTGTTGCTACTGTTTCACCTTGTATGGTGGCTGTTATGATCTTCTGTAGTTACAAAGGTGGTCGTTGCTGTTCTCCCTGTTTTGCTGGCAACTGCAGTTGCTATTGTTGTCCCTGCCATGATGGCAATCGGGGTCCCTACTGTGATCCCTACTGTTTTTGTTACTGCTAAGGTTGCAGCTGTGGTCACTGTTGTGGTTTCTGTTGCTGAGGAAGCAGTAGTAATTGCTTGGATTTCAGTTGTGGCTGCTGCTACTGTCTCTGCTGTGGGGGCATCAGTGCTCACTACTGTGGTACCTGCTGCTGTGGTCACCACTCTGGTCCCTGCCAATGTAGTAGTTGTTCTCACTGCTCTGATCTGCATAGATGTGGCTGCTGTTATGCATAAAGGTATTGTTAATGCTGTCGGTGTAAACCAGAATTTCCTCACAACCTTCTCAGTATATTCCTTTGATTCCATATGCTCTGGCAGGCAGCCAAACCTTTGTCTTCAGTGCCTAAAATGAGTGCCTCTCACATTTTGTTTTTTCCAACCACAGCATACAGTATGGGGCAATTGGTCAGCCCACTTGAGCCATTCGGTGTCTTGCAGTCTGAGAGACATAATTGTTTCCAGCTCACGTGTTCACATCCACCAAACAAGTGATCCACTTCAATGTCAAGGAGCATGGATCAATACTGTTTTTATTTCAATTTTTTTTTCATTTTATTATTTTTAGCCATTCATGAGTTTTTGCATCTGCATCTATTAGTTGTACAGGCTCTTCGAAGAGAACACAGAAACATTTTTAGTGTCGCAGGGTGCAGGGTGATAAAAATCCTGATGACTTAAAAAGTAAAGTCTACTATCCATATGTATGACCTATTTTTTTTTTATGGGCCATATTTTTTCTGTGCATGATTAGTAAAGACGGTAGTGCTACAAGTCTTAAATCTCCGGTAGCAGCTCTGAACAGAAATTCTGACCTAAGCGTTATTGAAATATTTTGTCACACTGACTTGAAAAAGCGGGGGGAGAGGGGGGGGCATTGCCCATGTACTGAGGCAATGAAACATCACAAGATGAATTTAGGGTTGCACATTTTTCTGGATTTTGGACGTGTGTTTACTTCAATTCTACACAAAGAATATTACACAGTCATGTTTCCGTCCCATTTCCTGCATAGATCCGATAATTTATCTAGTTAAGCAGTTTTATATATCACGGACATTGCCCGGGGCGTTAGTGTGTACTACAGTAAACATAATAACTTACAAGAGACAACTGAGCCGACTTCAACAATTTCGATGAGTACAAAACATAACACTGTAACTTCAACAAAATGGAAAAAATGTGGACATGAACTAAATAACAGTACAGGTTTGGAACAATTATCTGTTTGGAGAGATTTTTTGGGGCTCAGTGAATGTTAGAAAGCAGACCACACAGTGTCAGCAGGTGAGCAGCAAATATACAGTTATGCTAACATTAACTAATTCTTTGATACTTACTGACGAAAGAATTCAACTTGATCAGCGCAGAATATGCCAAGGCTCTCTTAGCCAAGGCCCAATCTAAAAGGCACGCGCGCACATTTAATCACACAAAGGGAGCTACATTTGTTTTAAAGATAACGACCCTTAAGCGACCCTTCAGATTACACGTCTCTCAAATAACTGTCTGGAAAAATCTCAACAATGGCGAATCAAAGGCTCAGGAGACGAGTGAGAATGCCACATTCTCAACTTATCTATTTTTAAAAGCTTTTCTGCGACAGAGACTCCGCCGAGTTACTTTGAGCCTCTTGCTTTTATTAAAACCTCATAAAGTGCAGTCAAAATATTTAACTTTATTAAGCGAAACATATTGCATCACAAAGGCCCAGAGTGAAAGACAGTAAAAGTAGAGTGTGCGAGGGCATTTCACATGTCATGTTGACCCTTCTGGTAGGCAGTAAAGGTTCTCTTAACATTCGACATGTAACATGCAGCGCAGTCCCCTAGGTGCACAAAAATGTAATGCTTGCAAGATATTTCCATTTATACATTTAATTAGCTCTGAAACAAACCATAGCTTACATGTTTTAGTTTATCCATAAATTTGTAATTTCTGGATATTTCTGCAATCCATAAAATGCAGGCAAGCCATAAAAACTATAACTTCACGCCTAATGCAATACATATGACCTCACAATATTTAGACCAATAAATAACAACACCTAAAAGCAAAACATAATTAAATAACAATACATTTTTAAACCTGCTGAACCAGCCCATGCTGCAGTCTCCACCTGACATACGGCTAGCTGACAAGGACTTGCCAATCGACTGCAGCAGACCAAGGAAGAAATACAGCAGACCATCTGAGAAATGGGCAGGCAGCAGGACCTGACAACATTCCTGCAGAGGGGCAGAAGGCAGACATTGAAACATCAGTAGACATGCTCTGACCCATGTTTGGAAGGATCTGGGAAGAGGAAAGGGTGCCACCAGACTGGAAGGAGGGGTATCTCATCAAGAACCCCAATAGAGGTGACCTGAGTAACTGCGCAAACTACAGAGGGATAACTCTTTTATCAACACAAGGCAAAGTGTTCAACTGAGTCATCCTGAAGAGAATGAAGGAACATGTAGATCCTCAATTACGAGTCCAGCAAGCTGACTTCTACAAAGGTAGATCCTGCATTGCAACACTGCATCATCATTGAGCAGTAGATGGAATGGAACTCTCCCCTCTATGTTAACTTTATTGACTATGAGAAGGCTTTCAACCGTATGGAGAGAGACCCTTTGGAAACTCCTCCGCCACTACAGTGTGCCAGATAAACTTGTAAGAGTCATCAGGAACTCTTACAAGGGAAGAACATGCAAGTTAGTCCATGGAGGACAACTCACAGAGGCCTTCCAAGAGAGCGCTGGAGTCCGTCCCAGGTTTTTTGCTTGCACCTTTTCGATTCCTGTTGGCCATAGACTGGTTCATGAAGACATCCACGACACCTTGGACGCAGCTCGATGACCTGCGCTTTGCAGACAACCTGGCTTTACTCTCCCATACTGATTTGCAGTTGCAAGAGAAGACTGACAATGTGGCAGCCACATCAGCACCACTTGGTCTCAGTATCCACAGGGACCAAGATTCTTAAGGGTAACATGGCCAGCACAACTGCAGTCACTCTGGAAGGAGATGCACTGGAAGAGGTTAAGGTCTTCACCTACCTGGGCGGTGTCATAGACCAGCAGGGTGGCACAGATGCCGATGTCAAGGCAAGACTCGGCAAAGCAAGGGCAGCCTTCATTCAGCTAAAGAAGAACTGGAGCTCCAAGGACCTAATGCTGCAAACCAAGATCAGGCTTTTTAACACCAGCGTAAAATCAGTTCTTCTTAATGAAGCAGAAATTTGGAGGACAACAGTGACCACCACAAATAAAGTCCAGACCTTCATCAACACCTGTCTGAGGAACATCCTTCAAATCAGCTGGCCAAACACCATCAGTAACAGTGACCTATGGTAGCAGACTTTCCAACCCCCTGCTCATGAAGAAATCCTGAAAAGACACTGGGGCTGGATAGGTCACACCCTCCGCAAGCCGAACCAAGCACCACCATGCAAGTCCTAACCTGGACCTCTCAAGGGAAAAGGAAAAGAGGAAGGCCAAGAAACACCTGGCACCGAGGCCTCAAGGCTGACTGCAAGGAGATGGGTTATACTTGGAGTCAGACTTTAAATTTTTAAACCACAACATAATAGACCAATTACTCTTAGTGTTAAGAGTAACATGATGTGTAATCTCCCTGTAAGATTATCTAGGACATTTGCAATTACATCTCTCACATCAAGGGAGAGGTCATGTGCATTACATTTGTTGAGCGAGTCCACCCCCAACAAGAAGACATGTGGAAGACAACCATCAGTCCAGTTGTGACAGAATAAATTTGTACAGTGGAAGGGGATACCCGATTTTTCCTTGTACAGGTGACCACAACTTGAGACTATTTCTCACCAAAATCCCCAAATGAGAACAGCTGCCATGCTCCATGTAGCCGACTCTACTTGAACGCCTGAGCTTCTGATTGTGCAATGATCTTAAACAGATCATAAATCTTAATTTATAAACTCTGTCTAGTGGGAGGAAACCCAACCCAGGCCCGTCCTGAACCATGCTGCAATGTACTGTAAGTCCTGAACCTGGGTGGAATGAGCATTCTCTCTCTACATACTCAATCTCATACTCAGTAATTCCCTCAGTATATACTCAGTACTTAGGCATCAACCAGTTGTCCAGGTTGGAGAAAAGGAGACATTTCTCATTGTGCAGGATTGCTACAGGAGGACAGAACGCCTTTGTGAATACCCTTGGCGAAGGCTTGAGTCTAAATGTAAGAAACACATAATGATACTAGAATCTACACTGAAAACCAGAGGTGTCCCTGATTATCTGACCATACAGGAATTTGAAGATATACATCTTGTAGTTCCAGGGATACAATAGCCTGACTCGGAGAAAACATTAGAAAACCTTGTTGAAATATGCCCATCTGAAATGTATACTGGGGATAAAACAATTCAGTCTTCAGATTGATAATGAGCCAAAAGTTTCTAAAGTGCTTCTGTGCCAGGAATATGATGAAATAAATTCCTGACCTTTACTATGTCTGGAACTGCTTTCACAGCCTTTTTGCCAGACGTTCCATGATCAGTAACCTCATTACAGGCTGTCTTAAAATATGACAAGGAAATGGAGTCTCATTCACAAAAACAGAAACCCAGCTATGTCACACGGACCAACTCTCCACTGAAGAAAACACAGTTTTCTTGTAAAAACCCTCACCCTCCAGGGCTACCCTTTGGTGGCATGTTTCACCATCAGGTCCATCCCGTTCTGCTGCGGATCGGGGCGTGCTGCGATCTACGGACTACGCAGGAGCTCTTTTTGATTTTATACAATGATAAAGGAGGTGTTAAAACAGAGTGGGGGTTGTGTTGGAGTGTAAATTAAAAATACCTGGCTAGCAGGTGTATCTTATTTATTCTTACCTCTAGTCGGTATGGTTAAAACAGGGGGGAGAAAATAGGAAAAGAGGTTATTATGTGCCTGCTTTCCTAAAGGTCAACATGTTTCAAGCCGTACTCCTATTGGCTCTTCGTCTGGACCTCGGGGAAACTACTTCCCTGGTACCACTCCTACTAGTTCAGACTGGACACACACTATTTGCATGCCAAAGGAAAATATAAATTTACCAGCTATTAGGCGTTCACTGTCAGTATTTCTGTGGAAATATAAAGGGAGAGTTAGATTTAACAGCCTATGGCTGTATATATAATAATTTTTTTTGTTTAGTACTTTCAATTTCATTGTTGTGAGCACCTCTGAGTGAAGGAAAAATGTGTAATAAACATATATCGTGAGTGAGCACATCTAGTGTAGTACTAGTGAACTAGTTGAATCACACAGACTGTGGTCTCAGGATGCATTATTAAGGCACACACACATATAACATGATAAACACATACACGTATAAATAAACATCACATACATATAAGATGCTTCAATGTCGCATCATGGTTCCTCCAGGGGAGGGGGTAGCCTGTAGTCACACTCTGTGGGGAGAAATGCAGTGGGGAAGACAAAAGACGTATTTCTAATCAATACGGGCAATTTTAATGCGGTCTATACATGTTCATAGGTACAGGAAATAAGGCAAACGGCAAACACCATATTTAAACAGGCAGAAGTTATGCTGCAGTCGAGAAAACCAAAGGAAGTTATCCTAATTAATAAGGGTGACTGTAATGCGGTCTGTATATATCTGTAGGTACAGAAAATATAGCAAGCAGTGTTCAAAAAGACAAAAAGTAAGCGGCAGAAGCCGCGCTTACCACACCAAGGCTCGACCTCTGCTGTGATACCTATTTGGAACACCTCCGGGGACCACATATTGCCGGGTCTGGTGGCTCAGGGGACTAATGCGTCCACTGCAGGGGCCTGCGTTCGACCTCATGGTCACAGGCTCGAATCCCAGGGGGGTCCACTCAGCCTTTCATCCATCTGAGGTCGATAAAATGAGTACCATTGAGTTGGGTAACAATAAACATCCGTTATTCAGTGCCAAGATACCCAAGGGTGAACGTGCGCTTTACAAATACACATGTTATGTTATGTGGTGCCTCATGGCATGTTAAGTTCCGTATGGCATGTTTGGACGTTGCGTCCTAGCACTTCTGAAAAAGGACTAGACCGCTGTCCTTATCAAAATGGCGGGCTGTAATGGAGCATCCCTGTGGTCCCAATAAAGTACAAAATGTGCGCACTGGAAAAACTCAATTTTGGTCGCCAGCCGTGTTCCAAAGCCTAAAAATGTTTTTGAAATGCTAAAGGAAATTAATATGACGTCTTATTTGGGAGAGGTTCATTATGAGAAAAGTCCACTGTGATGCGATTGATGATGTTAATGATAAGGAGATGTGTGATATCACCAGCCATGTCATTGATTGATATGCCATTTGCAGAGAACACTCTTACCTACAAGGATGACCTGGTTAATGAAATTCGAATTATGAATTTAGATAAACGTGCATTCACGAGATCAATGTGAAAAAATTGTGTTGGTAGGTCATAATGACAGTAGATATTTCATGTAATAATACTCGTGAAAATTCATACATTTTTATGTGAATTAGTTTAAATTTATTATAAGTAAGGTAAAGTTAAAGCTTATTTTATTCTACCATGCAATGCTAACTTAAGGTCTTTCTTTCCTTCTTTTGAGATGCTTTTCACAAAATATTGACCTTTCCCCTGATTTTAATACACTGGATCGTTCTTTATATGAATAATGTAACTTGTTTGTTCTGTACACTATTGTTCCTGGACGTATTTTTGAATGTGAACCATGAAATGTTCCTGCAGGAAAGGAATTTCTACGCTGATCATGAACTGTAATATTGTATTTCTTTTTAGCAAATTAGGTCTATGTGTACTCTCTAAGTTTCATTTCTCATGATAGGCATGAGAAAGCAGCTCGATGTTTCAAGCTATTAGGTGACATGATGTGACCATAGCCGTATGATGGTCTTTCGATGGTGGTATGATGTTACGCCACTAGGACTTTACTAAAGGACTTATAAAAGAAGAAACCCCAAAGAAGGGGCATTGCAGATCTTTTCCTTTTGAGCAAACGCAGATCCTTTTTCTCTGCAGATGCATTCTTTTTCACTTGGATGCTCCGCAGACCCATACCTTTTTCCTTCTCGCTGATGCAGATTTTCTTTCGCCTTTGTGCAGTTACTACACAAGCTTCTTGTTTTTGGAGAATGCTCAATTGCATTATGGACTGAGACAGATTTGGATGCTATTTGACTTTTGAACTTTTATTAACATTGAACTGCTTGTCTTTGCTACAGTTGGTGGCCTTTAGACTATACTTCTCCTGAACTTTTCTTAAGTTGCATGCCAATGGATTCACCCCTAAAGGATTCTAACTAAATTCATCTACAGTTTACAATTAAGATGTTAGTCTACAACTTTTCCCTCTGCCTATTTGATAGATGGATTCTATAATCTGTGGGCAATCTTAATTTAATGGCTGCTTAAATGCTACAAATAATCAGAGGGGAATTGATCACTTGTCCTGTTTATACCAGGGTCTGGGGTTCTTGCCGTCTATAAAAACCCTCATTCGCGTGATCGTCATTATAGCGGTATATCTTGATTGTCCACTTCAAACTTTTACGCGAAAAGCATCATCATAGGGTCTTTAGTTGTGCTTTCCTCCACCAGGAGGGAGACCGACTGGTTGTTCACAGTAGCAATCAGGAATTGTGAGGGTGAGAGTAAGGTGAATTTAAAAATGCCTCCATGTCTCTGATCTGTTTTTTATTCTGCCACGGATCAGGCAAGGTTAAAAATGGAGTGTGGTGCGTGAATAGAAGGGCTACTGTTCTATAGCACCTATATCAAAGGAGTGGTTGTGTGGTCGACATGTTTCAGCCCATTAGGTGCCCGAACGGGTCAGAGGGCTTTCTTCAGGACCAGGAATGCAGGTCACAGTTTTGTGACGTGCCTAGGGAAGTGATTTCACTTACCCTTCTTCTCTGTGTGTCAGTTTAGTACGCTGAGTAGTTATGGGTTCAGTGGTACCTATAACTTGAAAGGGAGAGGAAAAAGACCAAAATGACAGAAAAACATACACATTGTATATAATAGTCTGTATGACTGTCTGTGGTGATGCTCATTTCAGAAAACTGACATTACTTGTAACATTATAGTAAACACTAGAACGTTTTTTGAAACCATTTAAGAAAAACACACATAGCGAATATCTCATCGGGGACTAAGTAGAGGGTGTTAAAAACGAGTGAAATGCCAAGGTAAGCATGTATTGTAACATATGTTAGGGGCCATGCCAGTAAAGTTGTAAAGTTGCTGCAGTGTGCGCCAGCACGTGCAGGTCAAGGCATACTTACAGCCTTCTAATAATGTGGACAAGCGTGGCTGTCCTGTAATTTGTAAATGATGGTTGGAACAATCTAAAAAGCCATCTTAGTGGGGAACAATATTACGCGTTAACGAGGCGCGTACATCTTTACAAAAATGGTCTATCTGTAATGAAATGAGAGGCTCATTCATCGGCGGCGAGCGTGCTCGGCGGCTTGCCAAGAGGTGGTTAATATCTTGGCTTGTGGATGGTAGAGGCCAAATGGAAGATAAACATGTCAATTGCATATTCGTGCGCGAGCGTGCTCGGCGGGTTGTTTATGGTAAAAAGGCTAACGTGTCAGTAGCGTTCTGTTTATATTAGCGTTCAAGCACTCATGTGAGAAAATTCAGACAATACCTTCTCATGGAGCTAAATGGGCTCCCTCGGAGTCCGGGCGGATTTGCAGGACTTCTACTGAAAAAGGATAATTGAGGAGTCGGAGTATTGATTTCAGACGGGGTGATTATTTCAAAAGGCAGCGCACCACAATATGCGTGCTTGTTGCATTATCTGTTAATGGCATACCAGTGAGAAGTCTTCGTGCTTGTGCTGTCTCCATCTGCCGTGCTCCGGTGGTGCGGGCCAGGAGTGGAGGCTATAAATACCTGAATTTGCATATAGGCATGGTAGAGATACTGTCTCTACAAGCGCGAATAAGTAGAATGGGAAAGTTCTAATATTGTCGTTTTTTCTAAATAGTGTGGACATAATTATGTTGTGAATGTGTGGGCAATTATTGAAATAAGATTGTATATGAAACATGGTAGGGAGTTTAGTTTACAGATTCTAGTTGATATGAGATAAAATGGTATCGTGAGCATTCTGTCACAGATAATGGTAATTGTTATATTGTTCATGTATGGAATTATTGGTACATTTCAGGTATCAATATTCTGGTTGTCAAGTGGCTTGAGGGGTGGCTGCTTTTTTGGTAGTCCTGCTTGGTGGATATGGTGACATTAACTGTTCATTGGGCGAAAGTATGTCAGAGTATATTATCATTCAGTCCTGCATCGTTAGTCTTGAGGCGGTGCACCCACCGTTGTTCTTTTTCAAAAAGAATGCGTCTGCATTATTGTTCTTTATGAGTAGCGTCTCCAGGATGACCCATTGTATTTCATCTGCTGTGTGTTTAGCGTTGATGAAATGGGTACTCATTTTCATGGTGGCTTTTTTGCATTTAATATTACTCTTCTGTTCAATGATTCTTTGCTTGATTTTCCTGCAGGTCATCCCTATGTATTTTAGATCACACGGGCAAGTGATCATGTAAATTACATGGGTGGTGTTGCAGTTGGTGAAATGCCATAAAGTCCAATTGCAGTCGGGTGTAAGTTGTAAAGTTTTTGTCATTTTGGTAAGTTTGCAGACTGAGCAGGACCCGCAGGGGTAGTGGCCAGTGACTGGTGCCAGGTTCCAGGCTTCTCTTACAGACTCTGTACCTCTTCTTATTGTCGGCGGTGGTCTCATGTGTACTAGTATATCGCGGATATTTTTTGTCCTTTTGTTAGCTTTTTTTGTTTAAGTTTGATAAGTAAGGACGAAGAACACACATAGAACCGATACCTCATCATGGCTGAGAATCCTGGACTAAGTTATACAGATGAAGAAATAAATGCCATTCTATCCGGACCTTCAATATTCCAAGAGAATGAGCTCAACCAAACACTGGCCCAAACCAGCGATTGGGACGAACTCACAGAAACCAAAAAGGAACAAGTAAAGACAGCCATCCACGGCCTAATCATGGCTGAATATCTGCGTGCCAATGCTAAGTCCTGTCTCTTGTCCGATCAAGAATACAAATTTCTGCAGGCCCACCATTATAGACATTCATGTATTTACATCTTACCCAAAATACACAAAGGAGGATCCTTTCCCCCGGGTAGACCGATAATCTCTGGTAATGGTGGACCGACTGAACATATTGCAGAATATGTAGACTGTTTCATTCAGCCAATTGTACGCAATCTCCCTTCCTATTTGAGGGACAGTGGTGATCTTTTGTGCAAATTGGAGGACTTTAAGTGGGACCAACCGGACTTATTTATTGTGACAATGGATGTTGAGAGCTTATACACCTGTATCCATAAAGAACAAGGATTATGAGCTCTCAGACATTTTCTGTTTAAACGTGGTGCACAACATCTTGAACACACGTTAATGCTTATGGACATGTCCGAAATGATCTTGACACAGAATGTGTTCCTACATGGATAACATGTGGTATCTGCAAAGGCAAGGTACAGCGATGGGTTCCAGGTTTGCTTCATCTTATGCGAACCTGTTCATGGGTCTGTATGAGGTGGAGCATGCCTGGGGCCCAGGAGCTCACATGTGGACTGATAACATCATATTTTACGGACGTTACATTGATGATGTGGTCATGATATGGAATGGTACCACTGAGGATCTACACAATTTCCATTCATATCTGAACAGCAACAAGTTTAATGTAACACTGACGATTAATTACTCTAAGAACGAAATCGAATTTTTAGACCTAAGACTATTTGTCACTGATACGACCATACATAGTGACATCTATAATAAAAAAAACCTCATGCAACAGTGTATTGCATGCAAGTAGTTTTCATCCTCGCTCTACCATAAACGCCATACCATATGGTGAAATGGTTAGAGCGAGAAGAAACTGTAGTCTAGATACTGATTTTTTTACAACTATCGGTGAAATAAAGGAAAACTTCAGGAAGAGGGGATATGACAATAATTGTTTGAATAAAGCTGAGAAAAAAGCACTTCAAATAGATAGAAAAAAGATCTTAAAATCAAATGTTAAAAAGGACAAAGATAAAAACAAATGTCAGAAACCATATTCATTACTGAATATAACTCCTATAGTAGCCACATATACAACATTCTCAGGAGAAACTGGCACCTGTTAAACTCTGGTAGTATTCCTAAAGGAACCTTATCTAAGAAACCAAGAGTCATATACCGAAGGGGCAACACGCTAAAGAACACTCTATGCCCCAGCTATGTGAGAACGAAGAGCAGGACCAACCTAACATGGTTACCAGACAAGCCTGGAGGATTCTATATTTGTGGTAATTGTTGTATCTGTAAATTTGGACATAACAAACTAACGAAATTCAGTTACAACAAATCAAAGGAATATGTTGTCGACAAATTTATCAATTGCAATACAACGTTTGTTGTGTATGCCATTATATGCTCCTGCAAAAAAGTATATGTGGGCAGCAGTACACGCAGTTTAAGACTGCGTATCCAGGAGCATGTGAGAGCCATAAAAAATAGGGATACAAAATATCCTGTGGCAACCCACATACCCTGTGACCACCCAGAAAACAGTAGCATCACATTTCATGCGATAGATCATACGCAAAAACAAGAAAGAGGGGGTAATAGAGAGCTCTCCTTAAGAAAGTTAGAGGCAACTTAGATTTGCCGCTTGCGTACTGTTAAATTTGGTCTCAACATCACGAATGAGTTTCATCACTTTTTATGAAAAACAATGTGATGTCAACCTACATGTGATCTGTTCACATATGTTCTATATGCTGGTGACATAGGAACATAATAACAACAAGGCTGAGGATGCACACTTTAAATTTATGTAAAAAAAGCACAAATAAACTGTAAATCACTGATATTTGTTATTCTGTTGCCTGGATTTGACATCCATGGAATACCTTAAGATTCAGAGATGTTTTTTAATTTCCTTTTACTTAAATCATGCACTTTATAAGTGTTGCTAATCTTTCCTCTTTACTTCGTAGTGCACAGATTATCTAACAATCACGGTGCCTGGATCACCAATTAATCATAATGTCCCCGTTCATATATAATCTTTTCTTGTAAAAACATTATATAATGAGATGTGTACTCAGATTACTGTTCAATGGTTCGTCAGATAAGTAATACTTGCCCACTCAAAGATGGCGCTCATAAACTCTTTGTATAAGTCACGCTGTGTTCAAACCTGATCAATCTCTGTCTTCTAACATAGTCATTGTCGGGAGACCGAACAATTGTTGCCCTGTAAGAAACTGGTAATTTGGATGCAAATGTGAACTTAAGCCACGCTCTGTATAAATCTTGTTAATCTCTGTATTTAAATATGTCAAATATCCGGAGGCCCAATATTTCTTGTCGCGTAGATAACAGATAGCATGATGATTTAAATGTGACTTTAATTTCTGTCACAGCGAGATAATCTTATACAACATAATAGATTTGAGCACACTAATCAAAGCCATGACGTTGGAACATATTCAAAGATAGCGCGTGTTTTTTGAACTTTCATATAACGCTTTGCATAAATGTTACTAAATCTTCTTTCAAACTTATGTAATGTTTGTTTATTGGATAATGTTCGATTTTAAGGAACCGTTAACATCTAGATTAGAGCATGACCTTATTTTTTGTCACAACCAACCAACTCTCTATAATAACAACAGATTTGAAATAAACTAATTGTAACACCAACATCCTTGTATATTCAAAGATGGCGCAGGTTTCTGTAGAACACTATGTTGTGAACGTCGTTAGTCTTTACTCCACCAGGTGCCTCACATCAAAAGACATGTATAAAAATGTCCGTCGGGATGCAGTCTGTTTCAACGTTTTGAAGCAGACGCATCGATGAACCGACAGCTCTTCGGTTATCATGCCGTAATAAGTACGTTTATCAGGCCCTAACATGTAAATAGACTTGCATGTGGGGTGAATTCTTTGAAACTTTACTTTTTATTTTCTAAATACTTTAATACGAATGCATAGCTCCCCACAGATGTAACCAAAAATCTATTGTTTTTAGATGTGTTCAAGTGCAGCTCATAAAAGAGATGTTTTAAAAAATCCGTAATATGTATTGCATGTACAGCGGTCTCTAATATGGCCGACTGTTGGTGACCTAGGGATTGGTTATAGTTTTGGAGTCTTACGTGCATCATTGAAATGAGATGCTCATGAGCTGCAATTGCGGTATAACTTACTTTGAGGCGCGGGTAGCTCCAACAAATAAGTATTCATATGAATGCCAAATAGAAATGTGACATTTCATTGCATGGCACTGATATATAGTTAAAATGTTTATATTTTTTTTCTACTATAAAATGTTTTTGATCACACATCGCTAGCTAATATACGGTCTAAACTTGTAACCCAAGTTTTGTGAAACTCTGGGGCGATGCAATAATTAAAATACCAAGGGAAATTGTCAACAACTATTGATGTTAACCTAGACTAAAGGGACAGAAAAATTATGGCAACACATACGACAATAACATTGTAATGGTGCTGGCTTTAGAATATACGACAATAAAATTGTAATGTTGCTGGCTTTAGAATACGACCTTTCTTCTACTGGCCAACCTGATATGTAATGCTGTGTCTTTTAATATGATTCAATGCTAGCAATGTAAAATCTGTTGTGTTGTTTTGAATACAGGATAAAGCACAGACATTCTTTAATTTTAAAGTTAAATATCTGTTTGCAACAAAAATAATAAGAAACAATGGTAAAAACGCTATGCCAAAGAATGTCATACCTAAACAATATATGATATTTATTTGATGTAAAGTCTTCCTTAGATGTTTTTCTCCTCTCCTCACCCTACTGACAGTACTTCTAAAGATAATCTAATGCAAAGTATATGATGAATAACATATTGTTGTTGGATTGGTATAAAACTCATCTCCAGTCAGTATCCTGTTATCAAATCTGTATAAACAGTCAATTAATTGTACATTTGGTAAGATAACATTGAAAGCATTATAATGCGTAGAAAAAACATATATGTATACTTTATCATTATAGGATAGAAATACATCATATCTGTGTATCTATTGGAAAGAAATCATTGTTAACGAAATCTGGAATGGGATAAGACGCTTTCATATTGTGGAGGTATGTTGTTATGTGAATTCTCTTACCCCTGTGTTTTGTAGATACTTTTGCGTTCCACCAAAATACAAAAAGAAAAGTGTAAATACAACTAGTATGAGAGAAGATAGGATGAACAGCCATAATGCACTTAATTGGAGAGCTATAGCTGACTCCGCTTCTGTTTTTAAACTTCACATTATATTAATAAATGTTTTTGTGCATTTGCTTATGTATATTTACATATTTTAAAATGTATTTATATGTTTTTCTGTAGCCCTGAAAAAGTCCCTTTTGGGATGAAACGCGTCGGCTACTGGATTTATCTTTGTAAAAATATAATAAAGAACTATTCTTGGAAAAAGATACATCGTGGAATCCGAAATCCTTCTGTGTGCACATTAAGACTGCCCTCTGTTTCTGTATCTAGCTCAACTATATCATTGTGGAACCATTCTTATGTTTTATGTTTACTTGGATTTTTCCAATTATGGAGTAGAGAGGGGTGTACTCCTTGGTTTCATGCACCAGCACTGATTGTCCACACAATAGATTGGCAAGTGCGGATTGTTTCTGCCTCAACCCTCTGGTCGCTAGTATTTCAATAATTATAAGGCTGTAAGTATGCCTTGAGCTGCACGTACTGGCGCACACTGCAGCAACTTTACAACTTTACCGGCATGACCCCTAACATATGTTACAATACAGGCTTACCTTGGCATTTCACTCGTTTTTAACACCCTCTACTTAGTCCCCGATGAGATATTCGCTATGTGTGTTTTTCTTAAATGGTTTCAAAAAACGTTCTAGTGTTTACTATAATGTTACAAGTAATGTCCGTTTTCTGAAATGAGCATCACCACAGACAGTCATACAGACTATTATATACAATGTGTATGTTTTTCTGTCATTTTGGTCTTTTTCCTCTCCCTTTCAAGTTATAGGTACCACTGAACCCATAACTACTGAGCGTACTAAACTGATGCACAGAGAAGAAGGGTAAGTGAAATCACTTCCCTAGGCACGTCACGAAACTGTGACCTGCATTCCTGGTCCTGAAGAAAGCCCTCTGACCCGTTCGGGCACCTAATGGACTGAAACATGTCGACCACACGACCACTCCTTTGATACAGGTGCTATAGAACAGTAGCCCTTCTATTCACACACCACACTCCATTTTTAACCTTGCCCCATCCCTGGCAGAATAAAAAATGGATCAGAGACATGGAGGCATTTTTAAATTCACCTCACTCTCACCCTCACAATTCCTGATCGCTACTGTGAACAACCAGTCAGTCTCCCTCCTGGTGGAGGAAAGCACAACTAAAGACCCTATGATGATGCTTTTCGCGTAAAAGTTTGAAGCGGACAATCAAGATATACCGCTATAACGACGATCACGCAAATAAGGGTTTTTATAGACGGCAAGAACCCCAGACCCTGGTATAAACAGGACAAGTGATCCATTCCCCTCTGATAATTTGTATACTGAATGGAAGCCGAATGGATCTCAGCTTCTCTCTCCCCCACTGATTAAAAGATGCTTAAATGCTAGGCATTCTCATTAAAATTGTTACATTTCTGAGTGGGTGAAACGATTATGATGAACTTTGCATCGCTAATACAATAATTCATAACTTAAACTTGCCTGAGTCTGTTATTGAGTCTTGTTGATTCATTCTTTTATTGATAATGATGATTTAAATGTATTGTCAAAAGATTCAGCAAGCCCTGACTTAACAACAGGTGTTTCTTCTTTTATTTTGCGTTGCAACTGCAGAGTTGTTGGTTTGTATAATTCTTATTCGCCTTAGCTTCTTCAGGAGGTTGGGATTGCCAGTTGCTATTCTTTACATTCACTCTATGGTCTTGAGAGTAGTATATCTACATTTGTTTTCGAATTTGTGAGCTAGCTGTCAATTATTGGTCTTCATTGGACAGCTAACAGTCTGTTTACTCGTCCTAATTTCCACATCTCCTATCGGTAGAGAAAGATTCATCAGAGGATGATTGTCTCTGTGGTAAATTAGATTGATCATCGAGTCGTAAAGGGCCTAGTACGGTTGGAGGATTAAATGAGGGTGGAAAGAAAAGATTTGTGAAAAACAAATATTTATAAAGTATGCTTCCGCTGTATCAATGATGTTAATGATAAGGAGATATGTGATGTCATTGATTGATATGCCATTTATAGAACACACTGTTACCTACAAGGGTGACCTGGTTAATGATATTGAAAATAATGCTAAAACCAAAACAGTAAATGCACAGATGTCATGCTATGATAGACCAGCAGTTACTGTGTAAAAAGATACGTTTTGAGATGTGCCAGAAAAGTGGTTAAAAGTATGGTGGAGTGAAGAGACAGTGGTTACTGATTCCAAGCTTTAACAGTTAAAGTAGCTAAAAGATGGGTCAGACTGTTCACACGTTTCAGCCATGTACTTTGGGGTTAGCTGCAGGACCTGCTCTGTGGTAAGGATCATAAGTCTTCCCCCCCCTGGGCACACCATTCCTACTCCCACTGTGGACAACCTTCAGCTGTGTACAGCAGAGTTGACTGCAGTGACTCGTTTTTAGCCAAGCACTGGGCCTTCTGCCAATGTGAAATAAACCTACTGTGCATGGCTTTGTGCATTGTACATTGGGAATTAATTGTGTTGTGGACTTGACTCACCACACACAGCCTTTATTACAAGGCTTAGCTGAAGAGCAGGGTCTGCGCTAATCTTCTCTACTAACATGACACACTGTGGATTTAGTATGGAAATTGGCCCCCATAGTCTATCATTTTAACCTCTGTACAGGATGCCCAGAGTGAGTTCATCAATGAAGTCCTCAATGATAACTTTTTTGATGTCCTCTTTGACATTATGTTTGAGATCATCAGGAGTACATGAGGGTTTGATTATGTTTTGCTTTGCTAACCATAATTGGGCAATTTCAATAGTTATATTTACTTTCATGCCCATAATGCTAGCTTATCTGTTTATGAAGATAATGTTCAAATCTTTTTAAACCTATGTTAATGTCTTCTGAAACCATAACTTACTCTCAGAACAGTTTTCGTGAGTGTTCTTTGTTTTTTTGTGACATAATTAGTGAAACTCCAATGTTTTCATATTCCTGTGTTCCCAGTCTGCCATATGGTCAAAGCCAACTGTACATGGTCTTTGTCTGTGTATTGTGGAGGTTTGCTGCAGTCCTGGTTTGCTTGCATGCCCTCTGACCAATGCACTGTGTGCACAATATGTGCAGTGCTTGTGGGACCAGTCCACTATAGGGTTTCTCTGCCAGATGTTGTCTGTGGCTTAGCACTACACCCAATCCACCATGCATACACTTTGGTGGTGCACAGCAGGGGTTAAATTCAGGGCTTATTCTGCAGCCAGACCTTGCTTTTGTGCAGTGGAAATTCTACAAAGACCTTATATTGGCCAGTCATGTTATTGAAACAGTAACACACCCATGCTCACACTTCAACAGAAACAACATTACATTTGGGTGTATTAGGATAGAGGTATGTGGATGTTTTTTCATTCCTATAGTTATGGAGTATATAATCAAATGATGGTCAGGAGCAAAATAGGGACTGCAAGGGAAAGGAGGAGGTGAGATGTATGAGTTCCAGGAGGAAATGCTGATGCCTCAAAGAGAAGCACAGAAGTGCAAGTGTGTTCTTCTATAGGAAGAAAGGGTGCAGTGGGGTGTAAGTCAGGGGGAAGAGGTGAGTGTATTTATTATATCTGCCACGATTATATGAGCAGGCATCATGAGATGAAGAGTAGAGATTCACAGACTGACAATTGGACCTGGGCGGAAATATAATTCCGCTCTCATAGTTGGTGGAATTCGGGAACTCCACACTACATGTGTAACGCGGAGTTGCCACTAAATTCCGCCATCTGGCGCATGGCGGAATTATATTTCCACTGACATGTGCGAGACGTGCTGTTGAGTGCAATGAGATTAGCTGGCCGCTAGCATGGCTTCCGGTTGCCAAGGATCCTTACGGCATAATTTTCATGGCGCTGGCGAGCGTATGTAGCGGTGGGTGCTTCTCAAGCAGATTCTCTACTCGAGAAGCAACTAAGTCTGTCGAAAAGATTTTTTCGAGTAAATATTCTACTCCAACGGACCGTTCAGAATATTTTTCAGAGTGCAAAGCAGTTTTTTTAAATTTTCTTTTGCCCCAGAGACTCCAACTTCCTCTTCCTGTCCAGCAGGCTCCTCCGGGGTGCTTTGTCCATCTCCTGGTCACTTTTAAGTTGGATTTCGAGGTGGAATATCACTCTCTTTGCCTTCAATTCCTGCTGCATATATACTATTGAATTTTAAGGACTTTGTTTATGTGATATCACAAATAAGTTAAAAAACGGTTGTATAAGAGTGTTGTTTGTTTGATAGAGGGCATGCCCCAGTATTAATTTGTACTTTCATTCAATATTTTAATTTGATTGTGGTTGTGATGGGTGGCCTGGAGTTTTAGTAAGGGCCTAGTTATTTTTTTGCATTTACATTTTTTATAATTTGTAAGAGAAAATGTTCGCACAGTTCAGTAAATTGTCTCAATGTTTGTTTAATTTGCACTATTAATTTATTTTACTATATATTTTACTATATGGCTCAGTCTGCCCATGGGCCATTCAGCCAGTACTAGGTATTGGGTACATCAAACAACTGTTCCTGTGGTATATGTTGTTTTAATATTTAATTTAGGCCAGGGATGGCATTGGATTAAATTATAAATGTGGGCATTTTTTTTTTTGTATTTCTCATTTTTATCTGCAAAAAGTGTATTTTTGTGGAGTAATATTTGATGCCTTGGGATGATGTGTGTTGTAAAATCTTTATAGCTGACTTAATTTTTGTTTTTAGCTTTGCTGAATTAATGGTAGTTTTTGCTTCATTGTTACCATGCCTCCTTTGTCAGGCCAGTGTGTGTGTGTTTGTGTATGTGTGTTGTCATAGGCCACCATTTGTCTTTGTTCCATTTTGTGTAGTCAGTGTTCATAGGCCTGCATGTGTTCTTTGTTGTCCACGCCTCCTTGCTTGTTGTTTCGCAATGTGGCTGGTGACTATATTGTGTAGCCAGCCAGTGTGCTTATGTCACAGGCCTGCAGGTGTTCTTTGTTGTGTCCATGCCTCCTTGCTTGTTGCTGTTGTTTGACCCTGTGGTCGGTAGCCATTTTGTGTAGCCAGCCAGTGTGCTTTTGCCATAGGCCTGTATGTGTTCTTTATTGTGGCCATGCTTAGTTGCTTGTTGTTATTCTTTGACCATGTGTCCAGTGGCCATTTTGTGTAGTAGCCAGAATGCTTTTGCCATAGGCCTGCATGTGTTCTTTGTTGTCCATGCTTCCTTTCTTGTTGTTGTTGTTTGACCATGTGGCCGGGGGCCATTTTGTGTAGCCAGTCAGAGTGCTTTTTTTCCATAGACCTGCATGTGTTCTTCTTTGTTGTCCATGCTTCCTTGCTTGTTGTTTGACCATCTGGCCAGTGGCCATTTGGTGTAGCTAGCCATCATGCTTTTTCTATAGACCTGCATGTGTTCTTTGTTGTCCATGCCTCCTTGCTTGCTGTTGTTTGACTATGTGGCCGGTGGCCGTTTTGCGTAGCCAGCCAGATTGTTTTTGCCATAGGCCTGCATGAGCTCTTTGTTGTGTTCATGCCTCCTTTCTTATTCTTGTTCATTGACCATGTGTCTGATGAATATTTTGTGCAGACAGCCAGTGTGCTTTTGCTAGAGGGCTGCATGTGTTCTTCTTTGTTATCCACACATCCTTGCTTGTTGTTTGACCATGTGGCCGGTGACCATTTTGTGTAGGCAGCCAGTGTGCTTTTTCCATAGGCCTGAATGTGTTCTTTGTTGTCCATGCCTCCTTGCTTGTTGTTGTTGTTTGACCATGTGGCTGGTGGCCATTTTGTGCAGCCAGTCAGTGCCCTTTTGCCATAGGCCTGCATGTGTTCTTTGTTGTGTTCATGCCTCCTTCCTTGTTTTCAGGAAACAAGTGCCTGCTGCACCGTCCTCTGGCCAGCAAGCTGGGAGCAGCACTCTTGCATCAACGACACCACCCCCACCTAAGCCCAAGGTCATGTCTCTCAGCTAGGCAGCCACTGCAATCATGGCAATGAGCAATGAGTTTGAATTGGATTTGTCTCAGCCGCAAACTAGCACCCAATTGTCCTACGAAATTGAGCAAAGTGGACAACAGGAGCTGCAGCTAGCAATAGTAGATCTTCCTGAAGTAGGAGCAAAACAGGAGGTTGACCTTCCTGCTGAGCAGGATGTACCTCTTCTTGAACCATTAGCTTCCTGATCTCCAGCAAGAAAAAGAAAGGGGGCTCCACCATCTTCTCCCAGCCCCCCTTCTGATTATCTGGACATGGTTTGAACTCTGGTTGAGTCAGAGACCTGCCAGGAGAGCCAAGGGAAAAGAAAAGTTCCTGAAAGCCTTACAATTATAGAAGGGGATGAGGAGGACGAGCCAGTCATTGTCATGGAAGCTAGCTCAGTGGACACCGACATTACCCCTCCTATTCAACCTACACTGAGGGATGTGGCACTGGTACCACCACTGCCAGATTCCATTTTTGTAAGGCCCCCGCTGAGACCTGCATCTACCACTACCTCAGTCAATGTACACACTGCAGAGAGGCAATCGTTGAGACACCCACCTACCACTAGCTCTTCGGACATTGGCAGTGGCACCAGTGGCCCACTAAAAAAGTTCTCCTCCCCAGTATCAGACTTCTTTATGATTAGCAAGCTGGAGAATAACTTGAAATATGCTCCATTTGCCACGCAGTGTTTGACGAGGTAGGCCTGCTTCACACTAAGGTGCTGGAAGCCAAATGACCCATGTGGAAAAACATCACGCAATCCAGTGGGAGGCGCATCTTAAAAAAATTGCTGCAGGTGGTGGTGTTGGTGGTGTAATAAGAGAGGGGAATCAGCTCCGATCATGGTGGGAGGTGATGAGGAAGAAGAGCATGCCAGCTTTATGCAAAGCAGCCCTGTCCCCAGCAGTGCGCCAGTATTACCCACCTCAGCAACCTCGAAATGGCACAAGAGTCAGATGGAGACACCGCAGCATACAGTGACTCACATTCTCATTCTCTCTGGAGGTCACCTGCATCGGTGGCATCAGAAAAGAAATAAATGCATGCTACTATTATAGGTAAGTTTGGGAAGGAGGGGCCCTATGAATGCAACCACACAATGGCACATTTGTACAATGGAAGCTGGCTAAAATGTTAGTGCTGGACCTTCTTTCTTTTTTCTTTTGTGGAAGAAGTGGGATTTCAGAATTTGCGGAGGCCATCTGCTGAAATGGAAGGTTCCCAGCCAGACCTTATTTACCAGAGTTGCTGTTCCAGCACTCCATCACGATTTGCTTCAGAGGTGGACCAGTTGTCAAGCAACTGATTACATTTGTATCACTGCAAACTGGATCTCTTATGTAGGGGTTAGGCAACAGCTATCTGAAGGTCTCAGAGCTGAAAAAACATTTTAGGGTGTTCGGCAGCTTGCAATAGTAGCCATGTGCACCATGGAGAAATCCCATACAGCTGCAAACATCTTGGAAGACTTTAACAGCAAGGTGTTTGAATGGCTGTGCCTTAGACATCTCCGAATTAGATTTGTTGCAATGGACAATGGCAGTAATGTAGTTAAGGCAATGGCAGATGGTGGCTATTTCAGTGTCTTTTGTTTGGTGCATTGCATCAACATGATTGTGCAGGACTTTCTTTAAAAAAAACATAGTCGGCAACATACTGACTACCTGAAAAAGGATCTGCACTCATTTCAGCCATTCTTTTAAAGCCTGGAAGCAGTTGAGGGTCATTCAGCGTGCTAATAGAGTACCAGTTGAAGCCCTTATGCAGGAGATTCCAACATGTTGGAACTCGGCCTATTACATGTTGCAACTTCTGTTTGAGCAGTGAAAACTGATCAATGACTATGTCATTCAAACAGGAGGGGATGCAACTGGGAAAAGCATGACCTTGAGGTGGACAAATGGGGCCTAGTCATATGCCTGACACAGATTCTACTTTCTTTTGAGATTTTCACCTGGGAAGTGAGCAAAGAGGACAGTACAATGAGTCAAGCTATCCCATTTTTCATCTGCTAAGGTGTTCCAGAGGTTGCAAAAAGATATCATGTCATCCAAAGAGTACATCTGTGCCACAGTACTTGATCCATGGTGCAAAACAATATTGGGCACTTTCATTCTGTTTTTAGAAGGGGAGATTTCACTATGCAAGATGTGGATTGTTGATCATGCGAGAGACCTGGAAGAGGAATGACTAGAAATTGGAGTCCCGGGCAGAAGTACCGAGGTGCAGCCTTCAACTTCCAGAGAGGGCAGTGCTGTGGTCTCACAGCAGCCAACCCCAGCAACAAGAACTCTGGCAACAACAACAACAGGAACAGAAGAAACGGACCCAACCTCTGCAATGACTTGGATTCAAGTGGCAGGGCTTAAGTCAGGTACAGAGGCGCAGGCAAAAGAGGTCGAGCAAGTGGCAGCACCAATGGCCATTCAGAGGATGTCCCAGGACTATCTGGATGACCCAAAATAGGTCTACGTGAGTCAAAACCCATTGGTCTATTGGCATGGGAAGATACGCAAATGGCCAGAGCTCAGCAGGCTGGCAATAAAGTATCTGGCTTTTCCGGTAACTAGGGTATCTGCTGAGTGTGTGTTCAGTGCAGCTGGTGCAGTTGTCACAGTGCGAAGGATCAGTCTCTCATCTCAAAACGTTGAGAGATTCCCCATGATCAAAATGAACCAACACTTCATACCACACAATTACACTGGTCCTGAAACACCACTGGAGGAGGATGAGGAAGAGGGTGATTGGTCAGTCTCAAATTAATGTGTTAGTTGACCAACTTCTTGGATAACCACCTGGTAGACGAACTCTACTTCTCTGACTGAGTATGCCACCATAGACCTTTTTAATTATCGTTGAACTGCTTAGCCCAAAAAAAATGAATATAGCTAGAGGAACATTAAATATTTTGTTTGTGTCTGACTTCATTTTAGGCACATGTGTGGCCAGATTGGATTTGGACCAGTGTGCAGTGAAGAAGCCTCCCCATTCTCTTCAAGGACTTGTACACAATGGCTGCCTACGTTTTATGCCTATCCCTCTTTTTACATTCTGTAGCAGGGCTGCCCCAGTAAAGGTAATTTGATTTGCAAGACTGCCAATGTGTTGCTTCCATCAAAAGAGGAGATACATTGGTGCATCACCATGCTTGGATAGGAACAGGTAACTATAGCACAAATGAGTGATATATTATTGAGTGATTGTGAGTGATGATTGATGATTCAGTTGGTGGCAGACAGTGAGGGAGGGTGTTTAACTAATTTGTAAACTTGATTTTTATGATTTGTAATGTTTGGGGCCTGATTGGTTATTTTGCCTGGATGTGATTGGCCCTTTCACACTTAGCTAGATTTACTTGCAGGGTCCACTCCTTGCTGTACTTTTTTTCAGGCTCTTTAGAGAATGGATCACTCAGTTTTGTTCACCAACATAAATCTAAACAAAATGCTCAAATTCTTTTTCTCTTCTTGTTCATCAACAGCAGTGCACTTCCAGTCTATCTCTCTCAATCTCATTTGGGTCTGGACGAAGTCGGGCTGATTCATTACTCGGAGTCAGAACTCAGGACGGGACTACCTCAACAGCCAGAAGAAGGAAGTTATTGACTTCAAAGGGAAACCAACATGACTCTAAGAGGCCTACTCAGCTCTGTGTGATTGACTTCACTCACTTTGTATTAGAGTGGAATCAGCTAATAACTGTGTGATATATATTGAGGTGTGACTTATGAATTTACACCATAAATGGATCACACACTTAGTGTGGTGGATATAGTAAAAGCGACATCAACTCACTGTGGGATATTCTATTACCTGAGCAATAGCCCAGAACAGCCTCACTTAACCACCCACGCATAAAATGGATCAATAATTTACATAAATAACATCATCATTTAGGGCTTGTGTTCCCTAAATGCTTAGCCTTGTCCTGAATCCTCTTGTGTCCACTTCTACTGACTTGAGGATTTCATAAATGTAGTTTTAATTGCTTTAATAAATTAAATAATAGCACCCCATTGCTCAGAAGATGCGACTACTGTTCGTTTTTGTTATAATATCAGTTCTCTGTGTCATGGTGGCAGTCTGGTCTCAGTCCTTAATAAGTTATGATATACATAAATAACCTACTAATTCTGTGTTTTCTTTCAATCTTGTTGCCTTTGATAGATAATCTTTCTGATTAATCCTCCAGTTGGAGTTCACGTAGGTGGGAGTGATACCTCACTTGTTATGTCTTCCCTGATAGCACACTAGCCTGCTACTACTACCACCACCATTAAGAAGGACACTTGGGAAACCCTGCAATAAGGTTTTGAAAGATTGAAAGAGGTAGCAGCCATCACTCCATCTATTCAGGTAAGAGAACTATGGAGTGAAGTGAACCAGTTTAGTTAGTAACTACCTTCTACTGAAGATTACATTTTTTTAATAAGTTGTTGTAGGCAATATAGGCATAGGCATAAAACCCCTAAAGGTCAATATAGTTACAGAGGGTAGTAGGCCAAAGGATTAACTAACTGGTATATACTTTGACAAGTGGATTAAAAAAAACAGGCTGCGCTAAAAGGCAGCAGTGCAAAGTAAAACACAAAAGACAGATTTCCGGCATAAACAATTTTTCTTTAATTCTTTTAACAATAAATCCCACCCTCTCCACCCACAGCAGGCCATCCCACTCCCCAAACAAATAAATAAATCACCCCAATGAATGTGCAAAGAAGAAACTAAAGTCCCCTGCCCTTCCCAATTCCCACCCTATCCACCCACAACAAAAGTCCCTCCCACCAAAGCAAATATATTTAAAAAAGGGCATTATAGGGCATCAATCCAGGTGTGAAGGTACCACCTCTCGGGGAAGCAGCACCAGCTAACATAGGACACAGCTTTGGAAGAAGTCTGGGTATAATGATGAGGAGGGGGCAGCAGTGGTGTATTCCAGCTGTCGGCAGTGCTGCCACTGGTGTGGCATGGATAGAGGCACTGGTGGCTGACTGAAGGTACTGGGACCTGGGGCAGTGGCAGAAGCCTCTGACTCCTCCACTTCCAGAGCCACCAGCCAGTGATATTTGGCCTGGGTGGCCTCCATCAATTGCTGCCCCAGCCACTCTGCTATCTCCTGCCGAGATGGTGGACCAGCAGGAGTAACTACATTGAGAAAGAAAAAAAAAGAAATACCCTAGGTATCCGCAGGACTCCACGCGTCGCAAGCTGGGATGTGGTTCTAACCGAGCTGCAAAGCATGCACAATACCAATACAGAAAGTTCATCTTCGGTGAACGCCACTGCATAGGGGTAAACACTAGAAGAAGAGGACATTGGCTGCCATAAAAATTATCTGAGAAAATAGGAAGTGGATACAAGTGTGCATTGCCCAATATTGCCCCTTAGACACACAACATATTCCCTTACCTGTGCAACAGTACAGAAGATACACTAGGCGGGGAGACCAGGGAATGCTCTGTTTCACTATCACACAATTACCTGTTATGTTTTAAGTTGCCCCTGTTACATTAATACCCGCCTCCCCAGTTCACAGACTGCTACACAGAAAAGACTAGTAGAACCGATTTGCAACATACATGCATGTGCCACGGAACCTACATGAACACCAGTGATAAATACTCAAGACATAAGTACACATAGCAGTCGCATATACAAACTGCAATTGGGAATGTGGATCTATTTTGATTAAATCTGCTTTGATGTATACTTGATTTTAATATACCCATCAAATGGCCACTATTAACAGGAATGTATATTGTGTATGTCTGCCCTGTTTAAGAAAACCTGATAATAAAAACAGATTTAAAAAAAAAAGAAAAACTGTAAATAATGTTCAGTGCAAACACTTGTTTATATAATTGCACAGTAGCAGTGCATTGCTGGTCCCCTAGAGCGATTGGAATTTTAGATGTGATTAGTCACAGGGCCAAGTTTTCCCCACACATGCATCACATAAAAGCACCGATTGCAAGGAATTAAGGCAGAATACGACCAGATTAAAACTAAGTGATTTTTTCCATTTTAAAGATTTCCTAGTTAAAGAACTAAACAGACACTTTGGGGCCAATCATGATGTCAGTCGGAGTTGCCTCCGACCGACATCATCATGGAATTGAGACCGACTGACCTCTGGTCCAGTCCCATACTTACATTTCCCTATGGTAGCTCGTGCTACGGCCGTAAACCAGCGAAGCACAAGCTCCCATAGGGAAATGGGAAGTTGTGTTCATCACTACACCATGTGGCAGGCACCTCAGAATGCCTGCCACACAGTGCAGGGATCATGCCTCCTTGGCCCCCAACCAGAGGCTGCAAGGAGAGGGCCCCCAAACTCGCTTTCCAACAGGCTTTCCATGTCGGAAAGCCTGGCATTGAAAGCCTGTCGGAAACAGAGCATCGTAATCCCTACAGCGGAAAAACCATCCATTGGGATTACGGGCCGGTTTCCAACTGCCCGATGGGCTCTTTGAGCCTGTCGGAATCCATCCGCCTAGATTGTAGTTAGGCTGTTGACCACTTTGTAAGAGTTGAGCTCTGCTCCGCTGGACCATTGTGCCAGAGAGCAGCCACTCCATTTCTCTTTTAATAAGGTGGATAGCCACCCTAATAAATAGTTTATTTGGATTATCCAACCTTTTTTATAATCACCCACTCACATCACATCTACACTGTTCTCTAGGGCCCTCACACCCACAGCACCATACGGCAAGGAACTGAAGATCTCCGCCAAAGAGCCCCTTTATGGGTGCCCGTCGGGTATTGCAGCGCCGACCCGACGAGGAGCAAGTCCATATGATGAAGCATGACACCTAGCTTGCTGGGTGTGTGAGGACTCTAGTTCCGAAAAGGAGTATTCCCCTCATCCCCCACCTCTGTCACATGTTGTCCACACCTTTTTATTGGGGAACAGCTCACCTTTCGTGTAATTTACCTCAGAATGCCTGCCACACAGTGCAGGGATCATGCCTCTTTGGCCCCCAACCAGAGGCTGCAAGGAGAGGGCCCCCAAACTCGCTTTCCAACAGGCTTTCCATGTCGGAAAGCCTGGCATTGAAAGCCTGTCGGAAACAGAGCATCGTAATCCCTACGGCGGAAAAACCATCCATTGGGATTACGGGCCGGTTTCCAACTGCCCGATGGGCTCTTTGAGCCTGTCGGAATCCATCCGCCTAGATTGTAGTTAGGCTGTTGGAATTGAAACCAACGATCTCGGTCAGAAAGCCACCGAACTCAGGTCGGAGGCTTTCTGACCGAGATCGTAATAGGCCCCTTTGTGTGTTAAAAGAAAAATAAATGACCTCTCATTAATGAGTGAGGCATTATGCAGCAAAATTAATAGTATTCTTGTTGTGCAACATTAATGGAGGCATGCAAGTGTTGGATACTTTGCCACTCTCTACAGTATACAGCTGAGGCAGCTGTAATGGACAATTTATTATCTTACTTAAATTCCAAGGGCCCTGCCCTTTCCAACTGCCTTTCAATTTTAACCTGACTCCAAAAAGGCAGATGAATAATAATAATATTACGTCACAGACGTCACGTATAAAACACAGATATCCTATCTGCCGTAAGTAGACAGTGGAAAAAACTATGCACTGCAGTACAGGGAAAGGAACGGGATATAGATTTTATTTGGTACATTCGTCACGGAGTATCCCATCTACCAAACTCTCAATCAGGTACTCATTTCCACTTTGCTCCCTGGCCTCGCCATACACCACCAATTATTTTAAACAAATACCTTTGCTTGGCAGTAAGTAAAGTTACTCTACTGCAGGATAAGGTAGAGGGATTAGGCTAGGTAGAGGTGTTTCTTTAGATTAGTGGGGTGTCACTGATCATCATGTGCTAAGCTTTAGCTTAGTCAATAACTGAAGTTGACGAATGATGAAAGGGAAAAATTTGAACAGGCATAAATCCGTTATGGAAGCAATGAAATATATATACATAATTCACTTAGCCCGAAAAATGTGGCACATGCCAAGAATGGATTTTTCAATTTTTTGGTAGGCTGGGACAGAACTTAGGAAAGAATAATGGAGTGAAGTACTAGTAGGAGGTGACTCAGTGGGCACTGGGAAATACACCTTGTTTTTGGTTTGTAATGCATTGTAATCTTCGTAATGCCGCAGTAACTGAAGCAAACGCACTGCAGTGCCAATTTGAACCATACTGTAGTTTGATCAAGGGTAGCAAAATACCATAGGCAGGGAGGTGATGAATGATGATGGGTGGGATATCTGCCTCACTTAATAAATACAGTATACTTAATTTATCAATAAGCAAGCAATGTGGCTTTCCACCAACCATCCCTGGAACTCCCCCTCTAACTGCCTCCTGGGCCGCCTCTGACGAACTGCCATTGGTTTGCTAATGCTGCTAGCCCCAGCACTGGTGGTCTGTATGGCTAGAAAAATAACTACACATTTTACATGCCAGATTCACTTCCTAAGTAGTTATTATTATTTTTTAACAAAGTACAACCACAATATCTCACTACCGTTCGGTTAACAGAATCTTCTATTGAAACTATCACTTTGTGAGGTTTGTTGGTTGACAATGTTAGAAAAACCAGGTAGTCAAGCCAACCAAAAACATTTTGGAATGGAGGGGAAGAGCTAAGATGACTCTGAGTCATTGAAGCACAATGAAGGGGAGGAATGTTCAATAGATGACATATGGTCTTGGTTGGAAAAAAGCAATGGGATCTCATACTTTCCTGCCAATCTGCACTGTCATGGAAATTGCTGGTATACTGTTTAAATGCATGATAACACAACATTGGGGGAGTCCATGACTATGACCACTCTCTTGTTTTCACTGTTTGAGCATGAGCAAGAAAGCCTTCTCAACAAACGTGGGATGAATAATAGCTTTCTTGAGCCTGAAATCTTCACTGTCCCAAAAATCTGTACTCTTAGTCTTATAGTACCACAAGATATATGGGGAGAGGGAAAGCTTACTAAATAGGCAGAAGAAAGCTACAGAGTACAGACAGGAGGAAGTCAGCTACAGAAACATGAAATATAGAAAAAAGGATAATGCAGGGATAAAATAATTTTAACAAACATTAGATTGGGGAGTTTAAACAAATGAGACAGTAAAAAAATAAACAGGGGAACATTATTCTAATATTGGGGAGAGGTGAAAGTTTATGAAATAATAATAACAATACTTACTGGGGCCAGCATAATAACTCTGGGCATAAACTCTGTTCCGCTCGCGGAGTTTGTGGATTTTTGGCAACTCGGCGTTCCGCGTAGAACGCAGAGTTACCGAAAACTCCGCGCTCTGCAGCGGAGCTGATTTTTTACTGTGTTTGTGCTCTCAAAATGCGTTTTCGCGCGCGCAGGAGCGACTTACTGGGATGCCTGCTATCGCCGACGAGATTTCCCATCTGTTCGCGAGCGCCACAAGATTTGGTAGCTGGCCGCACGGTCCCCCGAAAGTGTGCGATCGCGAACACGTAATTCAGGCACGCCATTGGACTTCCAGCGGACGTTTTGCGAAGATCGTGATCCCGAACACGCAGAATTTGCAATCTGGAGAAGAATCTCCCTCGAGCAGCATCAAAACCTTCTCGAAATGATGATTTGGATTAAAAAAACTCCTCAGATTGACATTTGGCTGTACTTTTTTGTGCAAGGAGTCCTTTTTTACTTTTTTTTTGAAGAGGAAGGAAGTGCCCCAGAGTCTCCAACTTCCTGTTCCTGTCCAGCTGGCTCCTCCTAGTGCTTTGTCCAGCTCCTGTTCACTTTTCGTTTGGATTTGGAGCTGGAAGGATCACTCTTTGTGGCTGCTGCATCATATATCATTGGATTTGAAGACTTTTGAAATTGAGATTTCACAAGTAAGTGGAAAATTGGTGTTGTTTGTTTGATTGGGGCATTGCACCTACATTTTTTTTTGGTACTTTCCATAGTTTTTTTTACAATTTATTGTGGTGGGTGGCCTGTAGTTCAGTAGGAGCCTAGTTGTTTCTTTGTAAGTAATTTTTCATCTTTTATAAAGGAAACATGTTGCACAGTTCACTGCATTTTCTCCAACTTTTGAAATTAATTTGCAATATTTATTTAATTCACTAGCCCAGTAGGCTGCCAATGCCAATAGGCCTTTCAGCCAGTAGGCCCAGAGCTACTCATGGGTGCATGAAACAACTGTTTCTGTGGTGTCTGTTGAATTTAAACATCATTTAGGGCATGGATGGCATTGGATTGAATTGCAAAATGTTTTTTTTTGGGGCATTTCACTTTTTTCGTGTGTGTTAAATAAATGCCTTTGTTGGATGTGTGTGGTGTGGTTGTTGTGTAACTTGCAAACCTTTTTTAGCCCTGTGGATTTTCGTTTTTGCATTGTTGCATTAAAGCTGTGTTGTTTAGCATGCCTCCTTTGTCTGGCCATATAGGCCTGCTTGAGTTCATTGTTTTCCAGGCCTCCTGCTTGTTGTGAGTGACCATGTGGCTGGTGGCCATTTTGTGGTGGTAGTTACTGTGCTGCTTTTGCCATAAGCATGCATGTCTTTCCTTTGTTCCTCTTGGCTTACTGCTTCTTGTTGTTGTGGCCTCGCCATGTGGCTGGCAGCCATTTTGTGAAGGCAGCCAGTGTGCTTTTGCCATAGGCCTGCATTGTCTGTTTTTCCTGTCTTGTTGTTGTGGTGTCCTGGCCATGTGGCTGGCGGACATTTTGTGAAGGCAGCCAGTGTGCTTTTGCCATGGGCCTGCATTGTCTGTCTTCACTTTCTTGTTGTTGTGGCCTGGTCATGTGGCTGGTGGCCATTTTGTGAAGGCAGTCAGTGTGCTTTTGCCATAGGCCTGCACTGTCTGTCTTCCCTTTCTTGTTGTTGTGGTGGCCTGGCTATGTGGCTGGTGGCCATTTTGTGAAGGCAGCCAGTGTGCGTCTGCATTAGGCCTGCAGGCCTTCTTTGTGGTGCCCTTGCCTTGTTATTGATTTTCATGCAATTATTTCTTCTTTTACCCAGCAAAAAATGCAGCACAGTTCACTACATTTTCTAATACATTTGCAATATTATTGATTTGAATTGATTCACTATCTGGCCTAGTCTGCCAATGGGTTTTCCAACCAATAGGCCCAGAGCTACTCCTGGGTGCATGAAACAACTGTTTATGTGGTGTCTGTTGAATTTAAACATCATTTAGGGCATGGATGGCATTGGATTGAATTGCAAAATGTGTTTTTTTTGGGGGTATTTCACTTTTTTCGTGTGTGTTAAATAAATGCCTTTGTTGGATGTGTGTGGTGTGGTTGTTGTGTAACTTGCAAACCTTTTTTAGCCCTGTGGATTTTTGTTTTTGCACTGTTGCATTAAAGCTGTGTTGTTTAGCATGCCTCCTTTGTCTGGCCATATAGGCCTGCTTGAGTTCATTGTTTTCCAGGCCTCCTGCTTGTTGTGAGTGACCATGTGGCTGGTGGCCATTTTGTGGTGGTAGTTAGTGTGCGGCTTTTGCCACAGACCTGCATGTCTTTCCTTTGTTCCTCTTGACTTACTGCTTCCATCACCCATTGCCAGCTGCAGCTCCCTGAATGCTGCATCCCACGTGATGCCCAATGCCAAACAGGTTCCATTACATTTGTATTTTTGTTTTTGTTCTTCTTCTTTCCTATCCTTCCTGAGTGTACACAGTACACCATGAAAGCCCTTGTTGTCAAAGTCTCACAAATGGCTACACTCTTGTTATGTTTTTTTAATAACTGAGTTAATAACATTGAATAATATTAATAATGACACTCACAAGTGTGACTACACACTAAGTTATATATTATATTTGTTTGTTTGTACTAGTAGTAATTGAACCACAATAATAAATGCCACGTTGCTTTTAGGTGCACAAAAGAGGAGGAGGCATCATCACCCATTGTACTGCCAGACAGAAGTCCTGCTGCGCATGATGTCACGTGACGTGTGACCACAGACATCTCTTCAACTTGTGCCACTGCGTGCTGCTGACATCTGAAGAAGATGGCCCCAAAGAAAGGTACCAGGTCCTCCAGTACCAAGAAAGTTGCCAGTGAGAAGAAGGAACTGCCACTTACCAAGACTGGTGTGCCGCCCAAGATCTTTTTTGGTAAACAAAACATTGTGCCTGCAGCAGCGGTGGCCGGGGAGCAAGCTGGGAGCAGCACCCCCGCATCAGTGGACCCACCCCACCAACGTAGGCCCAAGCCCATGTCTGTCGCAGAGGCAGCCAGTCTAATCACGGCAACACCAACGAGCAGTGATGTTGAAATTGACTTATCGTTATCGCAAAGTAGTACCCAATCAACGCAGGAAACTCCGATAAGTGGACAACAACAGCCGCAACCACCGCTCACAATAGTAGTTGTTCCTCCCGAAGTAGGGGCAGTTCAGGAAATTGAGATTCCTGCAGAAGAAGAAGAGCAAGCCACTCTTTCAGAAGATCCATTGTCTTCCAGATCCCCAGCAAGGAAAAGGAGGGTTAGTCCATCGAGTTCTTCTGCAAGTCCCCCTTCTGATGCTCTAGACGCCACTTGGAAGCCACCACATCAGTCTAAGAGTGAGACACGCCACGAGAAAAGTCTAGGGAAAAGGAAGGTTCCAGAAAGCCTTAGAGTTATGGAGGTAGATGTAGAAGAAGAAGAGGATGATGATGACGAGCCAGTCATCATGGACATTAGTCCCGCCCCAGTGGAGACCGACATTACCCCATCTCAAATTGCTGTGAGGGATGTGGCACGGATACCACCAACACAGATAACATCAACAACACCTCCAGCTTCCATATTTGCATTTGCAAAGGCCCGGCAGCGACCTACATCCGGCACAACCACTGCAGTAGAAGTAGGTACTGCAGAGAGTCAAACTACACGCCCACCTACCAGTTCATCCGGCATTGAATGTGCCAGCAGCTCCAGAAAGTTGACCTCCCCAGTTTGGGACTTCTTTTCGGTTAGCAGGAAGGAGGTGAACATTGCGATATGCTCCATTTGTGGACAAGGTGTTAGTTGGGGTAAGCTTGGTACAAACTGTGGTACCGGAGGCCAAACAACCCCCCTGAAAAAACACCACATGATCCAGTGTGAGGTGCACCTTAGCGGCCAAAAAACTGCACCCATTGTTGTTGGTGGGGATGAAGGAGTAGAAAATCCGATCATGGTGGAAGGTGAACAAGAGGGAGACATTTTCTCTGGTACACAAAGTAGCCCTGTCCCCAGCAGTGCAGTGGTACCGGCCAGATCCGCATCAGCAACATCGCAGTGGCACAAGAGTAAGAGTCAGGCTGAGACACCAAGGGGTCCCAGGCAAGAGAGTACCGCAACGAAACGTGTGTTGAGCCTAACAACATCTGGCGTCAAGAAGATGTCACCTGCATCAGTGGCACCAGAAAAGAAAAAATCCAGCCTACCATTCTCCGCATGTTTAGGTCGGAGGGGCAGTACGAACGCAACCACCCAACGGCACGTTTGTACAATGCAAAGCTGGCTAAAATGTTAGCGCTGGACCTTCTCCCCTTTTCTTTTGTGGAAGGGGTGGGTTTACTTGAATTTGTGACAGTCATCTGCCCAAAATGGAAGGTTCCTAGCCGGTCCTATTTTGCCAGAGTTACTATTCCAGCACTACATCATGACGTGCTGGAATTGCTTGGACATGCTTTGCAGCAGAGTGCTGTTCACACTATCCACCTGACAACAGACATGTGGACCAGTTGCCAAGCCACTGATTACATGTGCATCACTGCACACTGGATCTCTTTTGTGGGGGTTAGAGAAAAGATATCTGCAGGTGTTGACACTGCTGAGATTTTTAATGCCACTCCGAAACATGCAACTGTAGCCATGTTCGCCATGGAGCAGTCTCATACTGCTGCAAACATTTTAGAAGAGTTTAACAGCAAGGTCTTTGAACATCTGCACCCAAGAGGGTTAACATTGGTTTTGTTGCCACGGACAATGGAGGTAATATAGTTAGGGCCATGTACGATGGTGGCTATTTCAGGGTCCTGTGTTTGGCGCACCGCATTAACATTATTGTTCAAGACTTTCTGAAAAAAGAAGACCGAGTCAGCAAGTTACTGACCACCTGCAGAAGAATCTGCACACATTTCAGCCATTCTTTTAAAGCCCGGAAGTGGCTGAGGATCATTCAACGTGAGCATAGAGTGCCAGTTAAAGCACTCATCCAGGAGGTGCCAACACGTTGGAACTCAACTTATTACATGCTTGAACGTCTGTTTGAGCAGTACAGACCAATAAATGATCATGTCATGCAAAGAGGGGATGCTACTGTGAAAGGCATGACCGTTGAGATGGACCAATGGGGCCTAGTTAAATGCCTGACAGAGATGCTACTTCCTTTCGAGCTCTTCACACGTGAAGTCAGCAAGGAGGACTGTACTATGAGCCAAGCTAGCCTATTGTTGCACATGCTACAGGACCAGCTGAAGGGGGTGTCTGCAATGTATGCAGGTGTGGAGGGAAAAAAAGAAGCATATGAGTTGGTGGAGAGCTTAACCCTTCGCTTATCTGAAAATACAAGGGTGCAAAGAGGCATTGTGTCATCCAACCATTACATTTCTGCCACAATTCTGGATCTACAGTATAAAGCAGTACTGAACACTAACACATTGATTCCTTTTTCAGAAGTGGATGTTGCCAAGTACAAAAATGGATAGCTGCGGAAGCCAGTCGCTTAGAAAAAGAACAGCTGGGAATTAGAGGCCCGCTACTCCACCCCACAACAAGTACTGCAGGGCAGCCGGCGCCAAGTTAAACTTCAGAGCCTGAGGGCAGTGCGGTTGGCTCACAGCAGTCAAAACCACCAACAACACCAAGAACAACATCAACAACAGCAAGAACAGGATCATCAGCCCCAGTAAAATTGGCACAGGAATGGTATGTACGGCAAGGGCTTGTTAGGTCCAGTGCTGAGGCAAAGGCAAAAGAGGCCGAGTAAAGCGGAGCACCCCTGAGCATCGAGTGGATGGTCCAGGCCTATCTGGATGACCCAACAGAGGTCTACATTGATCAAAACCCAGTGGTATATTGGTATGGGAAATGGGGCCAATGGACAGTGCTCAGCAGGCTGGCGATAAACTGTCTGGCTTGCCCTGTCGCAAGTGTCTCTTCTGAGCGTGTTTTCATTGCTTCTGGTGCCGTTGTAACAGTGAAGAGGACCAGTCTCTCGCCCCAAAACGTGGAGAGGTTAACCATAATTAGGCTGTCCGGTTTTAGGTTTAAACCTATAATAACTGATAAAACCCCACCGAAAGGGTAATAGCCCTCACCAGTGTAAACATATAAACACTGAAAAAACACCTGCACAACCACAAAATAAATGCCATTCAAAGAAAGAAAAAGAAGAGTGAAAGAGTCATTTTTTTCTTCCTGAAGGGGCCAATACAATATAACTTTGTTATACAAGCTAGCAGCAAGAAAGACTGGGCTAACATTATTCTGCTTGAGTTTTGTTGTTTAGGGATGTCACTAAAATATTGTTTCTTCTTCCTTTTGCTTTTTTCTGTTTTGTGGTCTTTAGTCTAAAGATGGCGGGTTAAGAAGCATGTTTTAGGTCTTGTTCAATTATTTTATGAACTGTAGAGAATCTGGACATATCAAAATCATATTTGATATTTTGGCTGATTTTGAGTCTTTCACTGATAGGTAAAATGGCTGGTTTCATAAGAATCTTTCCCAATATGTGCCATCACATTTACCCACAGAAAATGGGTAAAAACCCTTGATACATCAGCCCCCAGTTTCTAGTGAGTCAGTATTGATAGTAGGTGATCTGCCAACACCCCAGGCTTTAAACATTCAATGCAAGGTTTAGTGACAAGTATATGTGAAAAGAGTGCTATCACCAAGCATCTGGGAGAGTGGTGAAAACATGACACCAGACTTTTGGAAAACATGGAACGCAGTGTCACTTGGAATGCTGCTGCTATATGGTTCTTTCCAAGTTCAACAAAGATTGGAGTGATATTGTTTGTATTTGCAGTGATTCAGCTACGTATATGAAAAAGTTGTGTGATGACCTGACAAAATCGATACCTGAGCTGGAAGTGCTTCCTGTAAGAGATCCTTGCCACTTGTTAGATGGTATGCTGAAAGCATCTTTACAATCTTCAGAGTTAATGAAGAATTCTATTAACTTTTTAGTCCATTCTGGTGCACTATTTTGTTATGCGCGGGAACTAAAACGCAAATATTTCACATTTTGTGCTTTGTGTGGCATCAAAGAAAGAGTCATCCCAACTGTGTCACTTAGCTGATGGTCCTCAGTCCAAGGGGCTGTGAATGCTATATTATCCATGTGGCGACCGTTTACAGAATTTTTGCTGAGTGATGATGCCAACGGCAAGAAATGTGAGGATCTTTGGTCTCATATTGATAGTGATGTGAAAAAAAGTACACTGTACTGCATTCTTAGATTTTTACCGGAAAACATAACTGCTGTAGTGTTCATGATAAAAAAACTAGAGTCTGAAAACACCCTTGTCTGCCAAGTGTTCAGCATAATTGGTGTATATGTGAAACATCTCCTTGAGAGTAGGCTAGGCGACACGCTTAGTGACTTTGGAACTGCAACATGTTCCATGTTAGAGTGCTTGCCACTTGGTAAGCAAAGCAATGCTGAAGAGCAATTCAGGAACTTTTATTTTACAATGTATGAGAAATGGCTTGCACTGATGCATAGAAATGTCCCTTTACCCACCATGGCATTTGAAGTCAATGAAACCTCATTGTGGTACTCTTACAAGTTCTAGATCCCTTCCATAAAGGGGAATTTTCTCCGTAGTTTCAAAAGTGCTGCTTCATTTTTGACAGCTTCAATAACTCTGTGAGGGCATAAGTGCCCAGTTCAACGCAAATGTTGCAGAACCTGCCCAGAAAATCGCAATCTTCAAGTGCACCAGTATTGGCATGGAAAGCTATGTCAGTGGCCAGAGATAGCAAATTGTGTACTGGCTGTTTTGGCGTTACCCGTCTCAAGTGCCAATGTTGAGAGGGCCTTTTCACAGAAAAAGGTTTACATGGGAAGGAAAGAGTGAGCGCACATGACCAAAGACTCACTGAAGAAGTATTGTATGGTGTACTGCAATAAGTTTGATTTGCAAAAATGTATTTGGACCTCATATACACTGTACGTACACTGTCTATATACCATGTACAATCAGTGCAGAAAGCAAGCAATAATAAAAGCAAAACTTTCCATAAACACCGGAAAAACACTGTTTCTGTTGGTTTTAATGGCGCGAAAATGTGTAACCACTGATGACCACTGTTTTTTTAAGGTATTGAAATCACTTGAAAACACTGAAAAAACCCCACCAGAATTTACCAAAAATAGAAACTGAAAACAGGAAAGCCTAACCATAATCAAAATGAATCAGCACTTTATACCACCGGATTACACCATACCTGAAGTAGCACAGCAGGAAGATGATGACAGCGACTTTGGTCATGGAAGTAGTGTATTAGATGACCTACTTCTGGGTGAACCACCAGAATATGAGGATGAGCTCTACTTCCCTGACAACTAGGCTTTCAACTTGTTACTTTCTTTCTTCCTTATTTACTTTTATTATTTGTGTGTGTCTCTGTCTTTCTGGTTCGAATCACAACAAATCCATCACCACCGTCTAACTCTTTTATTGCCGGATTGGAGTTGCAACTCTGTGAAGTCACTAAAGAAGTAAGTCCACTCCTCCGAGTCCTGCTCCAGTCCACTCCTCCTGACTTGCCCTAAATCCATTTCCCCTCAAGCCAGACACTGGATGGAGAATAGTACAAGAAATGTGTGCCTGCCTTGTCGAGTCCCTCCAAAGAACATGACTATAGCTATCCTCCTTTCCGAGCCGAGAGGGACTGCCCCTTAAGAACAGGTAATGAGGATGGCATGCATTGGACGCTGACTCTGAGTAATTGGTGTTTGAGTTGTTGTTGTTGTGCATGAAGTGTACTAGTATTTAATCTACACACAAAAAAGTTACTCAAGTCAATGTTTCCCTTCTTGTTGTTTAATAACAAAATTGTACTTCTACTGCAGTCCGATCCATTGCATTTTTTAATATGGAATCTGGACTCACTCGGTACACGACAGAGTTGGACCCCATGATGACCATACTTTACTCGTCGCAGTCAGTCCATAGGATCGGAGATGATTGATGGAATAACTCGGGGCGTTTCATGAAGTGGCCTAAAAGGTAAACAAGTCAACAACAACCACAGCAGACCTACATGTCTGTGTAGTGGTGGAGGCGAGTGTAGTGGTATGACTGACAGCGGTGCATTGATTTAGTTACTTAATTTGGAAAATGCTATGTTGCTGTATATGTGTGCTCTGTCTGGCTCAAAATCTAAGCTAAGTGGAGGTTGGGTGGGCGCCACAGGCCTGCTCTGTCCTGTTGTTGTTGTAGGTTAATGCTGGAAACAGAGTAGACATGATTTAGCCATGCCACCTCTGAAAGTGTTCTTGTTGCACTCCTCCGTAATTTATGCATTTTAACTTTACTTTTCTCCTTGATTTTTCAATATCCCTTTTGTTTTTCCATCTACACTTACAGGCCGGCCTTTACCCTGTGCTATACTGGGAAAAACAACTCACACTTACCTTACCAATCCGCATCCGCCAGGCAGGCAGTGGCACCCAAGATTGACGGACGGAGCGTCCATGGAAGGAAGGACCAAAAGGAATGCTGAGATGCAACTCCCCAATTTGACCATAACATATTAACTTAGTATCATCATCTTTTTATTTGATTCATTTTTTCTCTTCAATCATTACGATTGTGAGTGTTGTTGTTTATTATGTTTGCTTATATATTTGACCCCTACAGCTATTTTTTAATTTTCTTTGCTAGCTTTTAAAGGAAGCCCGGTACAACAGAACATAAAATGTGTGTAATTTGGGTCTCTCTGAGGGCAGACAGGCATGGCAATTGCATAATAATAATAATAAAAAATATGCCCCTGCCCTGTACTACTAGTCTAGTACTACTCATCATTAACCATCAAGTCATCATCATGCATGCATTTCCTTTTTCTCCCTTAACAGATTTATGATGGTCATCTGCCAAGATTGTGTTTTGTCCATGTGTAGTGTTTGTCTTTTTCAAACCTTTCCCTCAAATGCCCCTTCCCAACCATTCATCAAACCCTAACCCTCTTCCCCCGGGCTGTGTGATTTATATTGTGGTGTGACTAAATTAAATTTACACCAATAGTTGATCACACACTTGCTGGGGCGGATGTGGTGAAAGCAACACTAACTCAAGGCAGGGCGAGGATCTTCTTCTGTTCTAAGTATATATATATATATATATATATATATATATATATATATATATATATATATATATATTAACCCTGGGCGTAGTTGGCATAGCGGGACTACGCGGAGGTCCACGGAATTGGGAACAAACTCTGTGGAACTCCGCTCCGCCAGCCGCCTTCACCCCCCTATTAACAATGAATTAGACTTTAATGAAAAGTAAAATAAAAACCACTTACCTGTACTGCGGCGTCCCCGGGCTTCCCTCCTCCTCTTCCTCGCCATCTCTGGGTAATCCTTTCAAAAACTGAGCATGCGCGTGCTTGTGCACATGCGCCCGCGCACATGCGCCCGTGCATTTCTTGTGAGAAATGCGCATGTGCGCAAGTGCGCGCATGCGCAGTTTTCACAATGATTACCCAGAGACAGCGAGGAAGAGGAGGAGGGCAGCCCGGGGACGCCCCAGTACAGGTAAGTGGTTTTTATTTGACTTTTTATTAAAGTCTAATTCATTGTTAAATGGGGTGGTGGAGGCGGGGGCTGGCCAACTCCGCTCGGCTGCGGAGTGTGCGGAAATTTGCCTACTCCTCGTTCTCCGTGGAATGCGGAGTAGGCAAATCTCCGCACACTCCGCGGGTGGAGCGGAGTTCTCCGCCCGCGGTCAATATATATATATATATATATATATATATATATATCGGCCACACTGGCAACAGATTATATTGCCCAGTGCCCACCCATGCTCAGTAGTATTTGCTATTCTCTTTTGTTCCAGAGGAACATAATTATTAACCCATTATTAATTATTAATTGCCGGCATCGATTTATCATCCTTTCAGCACTAAAGGTTACGCTTGTTCGCTTCATAGGTCGAGTCAGCTTCAGTTTGTTGTAACTTGTACTAGGCTATCCTTGCCACCATTATGTTTTATTTACTTTAGCATTGCTTATCATTCATTATCTGGTTTCTTGTTTGGCAGTCTTCTTCTTGTATACTTACTACTTACTGTACTTCTACTATTCGTTCCCTAGTCTCCCTCAGGTGACTGACTGTCTCATTTTCCTTTTTTGCAAATGCAACTGTCTACTACTGCTACCACCACCCACCATGGCACCTTAGGAAACCAAACCATCTCCATGCAGACATCGCTTCGCCTAAACATCAATCACAGGTAAGAGAAGAAGTGTGGGGGAGTCAATAATGTATATACTATGGAAATTAATTAATTCACACACCCACATCCTTCCGAGTACTTACTACAAAGGGGTTTTAGTTGCAGAATGTATAGAATAGGAGGAGAGACTGACAGTAGTAGGACAAGTGAGGGTACTGCATCTATCTGTCGGTGTGTTACAGCTATTGGCAGATTTCAAAACTGTCTGCGGCCCTGCAGCAAAAGGAGGAAACAAACAAGGTGACGTAAAAGAGTAACCCCCGAGAAAAGATTTGCATCATATGTATTGTAAAACTATAAATAATTTATTACCCTAACAAATATAAACTAGCAGAAAAACCCACAACACCTGACCCACCCCTCTCCCTAACCCCAACCAATGTCCAGTAAATTAAATAAATGTCCGTCCACGTAGAAGTTGAAGAAAAAAGTAAACCCCAAGTTTCCCCAACTCCCAACATCCCACCCACCAAAAAAAAGATTACAAAAGGGGGCAAGGGTCGAAGACTGAGGTCTAGCAGCTGGGGTGCTGGCTAGTTCGCTCCAGGAACTCCTCCAGCTTGGCCTCTAGGCGTGCCATCTGGAGGAGCATGCGGCGTCGAAAGTTCCTGCAGGAACAACAGGGTTGGGCAGCAGTAGATGATGATGAAGTTGATGGGTGGCGGGTGGCGGGCGGCTGCCAGAACACAGAGCCGTACCACCGGAGGCACGGAGGGGCTGGATGGGCCCCAGGGCATTGGAGGAAGAAGCTGCAGCTGCCGCCTCCTCCTCCTACTCCTCCTCAGCCAGGGCAACCAGCCGGTGATATTCTTCCCAGATGGCCTCCAGCTTCCTTTGCCGGGCCCTGGCTGCTAACTCCTGCCTGGTGTGTTGGGAAGTAGTAGCTATATCAAGAAAGACAAAAAAGACAATTGTAACCAATACTCTTAGCAAAACAGTGGCACAAAATTATACACATAAAATTTATAATGGCACAGTAGCACTAGCAGTTGTGGTATCCTCCTCACTTCCTCTGCCCTAAAGATTTGGATGTGATGATTAGACTTTCAGGCACTATGGAGTAGAGTAGAAGTATTCTTCTTCTCTCTCTTGTTTACCACAATTAATCTTGTAGGCATGCCAGCTCAGTCAGCTTGTGCCCTAGACAGACATACTTGTGCCGCAGACTCGTGTTACTTTACTACTGTCTGCATGTGGGGCAGCTGTACTACACAATTATGTATTTTTCCATTACGGCCATACTCTGTTAAACCAATGGAAAATGCTCAGACAATTTCACTTTCACCCTGACTACTGCAATAAGGCACATGATGATGATGACATGCTTATGAATGATGATATTCGGCGGCACGACATCATGTCACTCACGTGATGATGATGACATACTGAGTGATTTGTAAGTACTAGTAGTTACCATGCAGCCGATAGACCACCCATGGCTGACACAGTCAAAAATGACATGGGTAGGGACTGGAGCGGAAGTGGACCTTGGAGGGAGGCGATTAATGATGGGTGGGTAGGGTACATAATAGTCATGCACAATATATTTGTTGTGCTTGCAAACTACTGTGAGTCAAGGGAGTATTCCATTCTGAAATACAACCTCAAACCTTTGAATCAAAAACCTTGCAAAAAAACCAGTCCTTGTTCTTCCCAGGGCTTTTTTCATTTATCAGTGCATTGCTCTTCTAGCATTATTATTTTATTCTTCACCCTTGGCTTTGGTACTCTGGCACGGTTTAATTTTCTTTTACATTCTCTTCATCCAGTCTGACTCTGTCTTCACCTACTATCTATGATACCATCCAGGCATCCATCCATCCAAACTTGGCTTTCATAAACTGGTTTTCACTGACAACATACATTTGTCATAGATATAACCAACCACCACCCATGCGTCCTTGCTTGCCTTAGAGTTTGACCCCTCAAACCCCCTGGATGATTCCTTTCACCCGTACAGTTTCACCCACCCAGGCAGGCATCCTTTCTGCTTTCTCTTTCACCTTTCACTCATCCTTCAACTACCCATGCATCCTATCATCTTCATCCGCCACCTATATGCATCCCGGTGCCCCTTCCTTCACCCACGCATCCTTCTCTGCCAGTCATACATGTCGTCTGACTCTTTGTCTTCATCATAAAACTGTCTCTGCTGAGTTGAAGATAGACTAGAATAGGCCATTAGTTACTCAACCCCTGCCGCTAATGCTAATGTTAAGTAAAGGGTGTCTACTTCAACTGTTCAGTGTTCACAACTTAGTCTCAGCAGAAGTACAGTGTACTACTGAGTGTACACCCTTGCAGCGAGTGTATTCATCATTCTCAATAAGTAAGGAATATGACTTACCACTGCCCACCACTGCTGCTGGCTCACCCCTTGCAGCTGCCACATCCGCTCCCTCCGGAGTGGCATGGCCCTCACCGCTGGCCCCGGCACTGGTGGTCGGTACGCCTGGAAAAAACATTTCACATTTTTTAGATGCCATATACGCCTCCCCTATTTATTTTTTTCATTAGCAAGATTGAAAATAATAAATAATTAATAATACATACACCACACACATCACTATCGACAATTCGGTAGAGTAGAGTAGACAGAGTAGAGTAGAGTAGAGTAGTTGTCCTATCAAAAATAACAAAATAATATCCGGTTGGGCATTTTGTTGGTGGCAATTTTTGAAAAGCCTCTCAAGAAGACTAGGACAACCCAAAGGACTGGACTCAGTGACTAGAGCTATTGGTGCAACGCATTTTTTTTAAAGAAGAAAGAGTGGCCAACTGGGCGGACATGAGGTCTCTCTTAGTTGGAAAATAATGGTGCCGTCCTCCTACTCCTCATAGTTCCTTCCAGCCATGGTGCACGGTAATCAGTTGTTCAGTGTTCACCATCAACTGCTGCAGCTAAAAAAAAGTACTAGGCCTGGATTAGAAAAAGTAAAATACAGTTATACCACTTTGGGGTGTCCAACGTGAGTGACCACCATTACTGATTGAGCATGATGAGAAAGTAAAAGAATCTAAAGCCTTCTCATCTCACAAACCTGCGGAGAATACCTTACTTGGGCATGCAATCTGCACAGCCGATTTAGTGCTACTAGTACTAGTAGTAGTAAGGAGTCCTTACTAGTACTAGTACTAGTAGTAGCCTAGGACCAATGGCTTCTCTGAGTCTTACAGTACCACTACTAGGTCAATATACATATAAGGGTAGAGAGTATCAAGCTGAGTGAAACCCAGAAGAAAGCAAGCTACAGACAGACTAATACAGAGTCAGAGCAGAGGTTAGTCAGATGCAGTTTGATTTGATGTAAAAAAAAACAGACACTAGAAACAATGTTAGTACGAGTACTTAGTAGTAGTTAATGGAGCCAAAAACAAGAATTTAGAAACAGATAGATTGAAGAGGATTTTGGAAAAATTAAAATTAGGAAATGGAAATAAAAGAGTGGTAAAAGTTAGGGAAATATTAATATATAACAATACCAGGAGGACTTACTGGGGCCAGCAGCAGAGCCATCTGCACCTGAGGCCGCTTCCTGCTGCTCCTGGGAGGCCCCTCCAGCTCCCGCACCTGCCGCACTGCCAGCAGACCCAGTTTTCTTCTTACCCCTGGATGCTGATCATGTAAGACATAATTAAAGAGACAAAAAATTATTTGTGTTAAATAAATAAATATAATTGCTCTAAAAATATTTTTAGAGAGGAAACGGCAATTGCAATAACATTGACCTATCCTAAATCAGAATCAACTTATTCGACTAGTAGTAGTCGACTAGTATGTATCGCAGATCGAGTACCATCTGATCATTATTATTCCACAGTTCAATTCCGATTCCTGAATCCTAAACATACCTAGCCCGCCTATTCCAGACTTTGGAATGAATTGCAAAAAAATTATATTTGCTTCTACTAAGTTCCGATCTCATTCCCAATCATCTCTCAGTCTCCAACTCAAACCCCCTTTGACAGGCCAATTACTAAGTCTGCATTTTAATTCTACTTAAAGCATAGATGGACGCATGGCTGCATGCATATTGCATACACCAAATTGGTTGGTTGCTATTCTATTCACTCACTATACGAACGAACTACAAAAGGTTCTACTAGGACTGAAGTCATGTGAGATGATGTGTCACTCAGGCCGCTAAATTACCAAATAATACTAACTAACTACTACCCCTATCTTAGTGACAGGAGACAGGACAGCCAGACAGGACAAAGGAAAGGACTGGAGTATTTCCTATATGCATTACCTAATTTAAATTCTCTAACCTCTCTTACATAACCAGCCCAAGAGAGCGCAAAGTTGCAAACAAGTACGATTAGTTATTAGCGCCGAGCATGAGCACCTGTCTGGAAGTACCAATCACATAATAATAAGATTTTTAAACATAAGTTACCTGCATGTAAGCAGCAGCAGCATATTAGCTACTTGTGAAAAAAATTATATTCGCAATAACACAGAACAGAAGAACACAATAGTAATATAATTAGCTAGTCACCAAGCCCCGGGACCTCAACACCTAGCAGGTCCTGCTCCCGATCAAGGATGTCGGACCACCGGTGCGTCAATTGGTTAAGGGTGCGCTGGACCCCAGAGCAGCAAAACACTGCCCGGCGCACCCTCTCCCACCTCCGGTGACGCTCCCAGGGCCCGTACCCGGACCCAGGCTTGCTGCGTGCTGCCAGGGTTAAGGGGAAGTGGTGCTGGACAAAAAACCATTGCGGCCACCTCCGCCACACTGAATAAAGCCCGTGGCTGCACCCCTGGTGGGCGCCACCTTCCGCAAGGAATGCGGTCGTGGACTCAATCCTCGGCCACTTCCCCTGACCCTTAGTTTTTTTAAGGCTCTTCGCCATGGTTCTGGGTAGGCGGGTGGCGGAAAAGAAAAGGTAGGAAGTAAGAAGGTGAGTAAAAGAAATGAAAAAAGCAAGTAATAGAAAAAGAGTGAAAAACGCACTAAAAACATACAAAAAGTAGGAAAAAACGCAAAATATACATTTAGGAATAGAGAGGGTTAGATAATAAATAAAAAGATTCAAAAAAAGTCTTTAGAAACAAAGAATTGAAAAGATATAGGGAGGATAGAAAAACAGGCCCAGAACCATAGCAAAAAGCAAAAAGTGAAAAACAAGATGGTCTCCATCTTTGCCCAAGCCAGTGATCAAGGATATGCTTCCAGAAACGCGTATGGCACAGAGGGCTGATGAACTGCTGGAACAGCCATGTATGTATTGTGCAGTCTACCAATAAAAGGAGAAAATAACACGCTGCGTGTGGCCTTTCCATAATGGAGCGTTTCGATTGGATTATATAGCGGCCTGCTCTGGTCGCGGAAACGCCCCCCCCCCGCTGACTGAGCGGGTCCGTGGTGCCGACGATGGAAGTGGTGCCATAGGAGCAACGTGTTTCGTTTGGTAGACCCTCAGAAAGCACAGGACTCACCTGGCGTGTTTTCTGCTAACCCACAAGGGTAAGAGACATTATAAGGAGCGTGATGGGAGGCACTCACTATGGGTTTAAAATGTTGGGACTCGCATTACCACAATGCACCTAAGGACACGCCTATTAAGGCAGGACGTATAATCATGCTGCGAGTGCAGCGTTACTGTTTGCCTCACCGGTCTCCATCTTTGCCCAAGCCAGTGATCAAGGGATATGCTTCCAGAAACACGTATGGCACAGAGGGCTGATGAACTGCTGGAACAGCCATGTTTGTATATATCTGAAAGAAAGGTTGCAGCATGTTGGCATGCTGCCAAATCGCTGGTGGTGCATGGAAAAACAGCACCACTGCTAGCGCTAGTAATATCCCAAAAATCCTCCATAAGCTCTATTGTGAGAAAGGGAGCTGTCACTCGAAGTCAGATTGGAAATGACTGTTGAAACATGTATCTCTGGTGTTCAAGCGCCCGATGTTGTTTGACCGAATAAACAGGATGTAATCCTCTTACTTCAAACGCCGGCTCCCTTTCTCACTACATATATGTGTATATATATATATATATATATATATATATATATATATATATATATATATATATATATATATATATAGCCACTAGGTAGCTATAGTTAGGTCAGCTGTTCCATAGGAAAGTGTTTTTTGTGTTGCTCATAACTTTGGCAACATTTGGCAAATCTCCACAAAACTTAAAAAAAAGGTCCTACTTTTTACTAATTTGTGTATGGAAAGTTTCTGGATGATCCATCAAGCGGGGCCAGAGAAAAAAGGGGGTCTCAATCCTTCTTTAGGCAGGGCTGCAGCAAAAACTGGCAAATGGAATTATACCAAATTTGGCAGGAAGCTAGATCTTGGACTGCAGATTGTACTTTTTGTAATTTGGTGTAAATCTGTTCAGTTTTTTTTGAGAAATTAGGGTGAAAAATAATTGTGTATTTTGGGAGTAGGGCTCGCAAGAGTTCCGCTAGCCTCCCGAAAGAGTGTGAAATCAAAAATGGAGAGCTGTGATTGGTCGAGAGGCCCTTTTTCCCATGGGCCTTCACACTCCCGTGGGAGCCTCTAGAGCAAGCACTCTGGTTGGCTGGCTGTTCTAATGTTAGAAATGAAATAGCCAACATTACTGTTTAATGCGCAAAATTGGAGGTGTTATGGCAATGAAGTAAAAAGGTTATATAAGGGGGCTGCCCACCTAGATTTAGAGAGGAGGCATCTAAGGGATAAGTACTGTGAAGAAAATAAATGTATATTGTCTTTAACTAATTTTTATGATCTCGCGAGACTCTCGCAGGATGGTGAATAACAAAATGAAGTAAATGAGTTCTCAATACACTCTATTAGTAGGAATGCATATTGTGGTCCTTGTTTTTGAGAGGAAGTGTGTAAGAGATAAGTACTGTGATCATTAGAATGTTAATTCTTTTTAAATGTTACGATCTCGCAAGACTCTTGTGGGATCGTAAAAAGTAGAAAGGAATCGTGATCTTTGAATACACTGCAGTATGCACACTTGCTACTGTAGGTAGAAGTATTACTGGAGATGGTGTTTATCAGAGTGTACTATTTATGCCCATTGGCTTAGTAAGAGTAGTGAGTAGAGTTAAGGCTCATCCACACACACTACTATGCACACCCATCATCTCAGACAGACGTCTCAGCAGAGAAGCCAGTCTCTCTCCATATATCCTAGCACGCACACCTGTCATCTGAGAGAGAGGTCTGAACAGAGAGGCTGTTCCTCCTAACACCCTACTACGCACATCCTTCATCTAAGAGAGAGGTCTGACAGAAGAGGGCAGTCTCTCCCCATGCACCACTATGCACATCTGTCATCTGAAAGAGAGATGTGAAAGGAGAGGCCAGTCCCTCCACTCACCCTACTATGCACACTCATCATCTGAGACAGAAGTCTCAGTGGAGAGACCAGCCTCTCTCCACACACCCTACTATATACCCCCATCATCTGAGAGACAAGTCTGACAAGAGAGGCCAGTCTATGTCCACACTCTAATATGCACGCCTGCCATCTCAGAGCAAGGTCTACGAGGAAAGGGCAGTCCCTCTCCACTCACTGCTATACACATCCATTATCTCAGAGAGAGGTCTGAGAGGGAAGGGCAGTCCCTCTCCACACATTAATGCGCACATCTGTCATCTGAGACAAAGGTCTCAAAGGAGAGTTTACAACATCCACACACCCTACGATGCATACCCATAATCTGCCAGAGAGGTCTGAAAAGAGAGACTAGTCCCTCCTCACTCACTACTATGCACACCAGTTATGTGAGAGAGAGGTATCAAATGAGAGGTCAATCCCACCACACACCCTACTATGTACACCTGTTATGAAAGAGAAGGGTCTCAGCAGAGAGGCCACACACTGTGCAGGCCCTATTATGCATAGTTATCATTTGAGAAAGAGGTTTTTCACAGCAGTAATCCCTCCTTATACTCCAGCATGCACTTCCCAAAAACTATTTCCCTATATTTGTGTTGTGATCCTGCAAGAGTCTTGTGAGAGGGGAGTGAGACTTGCTGTATGAGGCTCGTATGGTCCTGCAAGACACTCACAAGAAACACATGGAAAATTGCTGAACCTGCCGCAAGGTGTTTTTAACAATTCTTCGAGAGTCTGACGAGATTGTATGGGGGAAGTAAAAAAAGTCCAAGGCTCAACCAATAGTTACCATTCTTATTACATGATTGAAGAAATACTGCAATGTGATTGGGTGCAGAACCAGAGATAGCTCAGTTTGTCCTTGGTGCTTTGGAGGAGCAGGAGGTCTGTTAGAGTTGGGATCAGCAGATGTGAATGTATGTGGAGTTGTAAGAGACTGGTGTGTTTATCTGCATTTAAGAAAGAACTCCAAGTTCAGGTATTTATTAGTATATTGTATAACCTTTGCTGTGAAGTGTCAGTAAGTGTACTAATGTTGGTAAACGTATTCTACATTATGTTTACAGCGTATAAAACTGGGGAGATGTAGATGTGTAAATATAGCTTTTGAGAGGTACACACAATAATAAAGAGTGATGTGAGCAAGGTTTGCAGATTGTGTTAAAAATGAAGTGCTTTAACTGTATATACTTTTTTTTAAAGTATTTTTATTAAACTGCAAACAGTTCCAGTCAGATACGCATTGTACATTGGGTCATCATATGATATACATATTACACCGTGCGAGGGGCACTGCCGTATGCAAACCAGCAAGACTTATATATCCTGAGCAGTTCAACATAGTACCCCAAAATTTGATTTGTGCACTCACATCCTCCTCCCTCTGGTCCCATTCTTTCCTAAGCTCTGTATTTCTCCCAGGGGCACCATATCTTTTCCCACTTCTTAGGGCAGCCTCTGCTCTCATACACCACCCTATCTGCCAGGCGACACCAGTCCATGTCTGCTTTCCAGTCCGATAATTTGGGAGGCACACGTGCACCCCACAGCCATGCAATGTTGCGTTTAGCGACCCCAGCAGCTAGCATTAGCCAGATTTTTGTATGTGCTGGCCATCTGTCCTCCATACTATGCAAGTATTTCAGAATATATCAGAATTAGGAAAGCACAAGTGAAGCAGATTTTTTGTAAATTCTGTAGTGTGTCCGAAACAAATACTTTAATATGATCAAAACAAATCAATACACTAGATGATGCCAACATTATCGTTAGTGCGCTGTATTGTTTTATTAGTAAAAGTGTATGTCTGTGCAAATGTAATGGTCATTTCAATTCAAAATGTGTTGTCTGTAATGGCAGTGTGCTACCACACCATGCATACTCCACTCTACGCCACTCCACTCCACTCTACTCTGCACCATTCCACTGCACTCTACCCCACTTTACTCTAACCAATACACTCTATGCCACTCCACTCTACCCTGCACACTCTACACCTCTTCACTCTGCTCTGAATCAATCTACCCTTCATCACTGCACTCTATGCCACTCTACTCCCCTGTGCGCCACTCTACTCTAAACCACTACACTCTATGCCAATGCACTCTATGCAACTGCACTCTATGTCAATGCACTCTATGTTACTGCACTCTACTATGCACCACTGTACTGAATGCCACTGCTCTCTATGCCACTCTACTCTATGACACTGCACTCTATGCCAATGCAATCTATGCCACTATACACCACTGCCCTCTCCAACACCATACTCAGCAACACTGCACTCTCTGCCACACTACTCTGCACTACTGCACTCTATGCCAATGCACTATACACCACTCTAGTCTACACCACTGCACTCTAGGCCCCTTCACTCTGCACCACTCTACTCTACTCTGCACCACTGCACTCGACTGTGCACCACTCTAAATCCTATGCCGCTGCACTCTACACCACTGCACTCTATGCCACTATACTCTGCCAAACTCTACATCAATGCACTCTACACCAGTCCCCTTTACTCTACACCACTCCACACTACTGTACGCCACTGCACTCTACTCTCCTCTGCAAAGAACGTCTACCATGCATTTTAAAAAACAGTATTTTATGTGCATATGTCAGTGGGTTAATGCTTTTGTCACAGAGAATCTTTTGTTACTGTGCAGTTCATAAGTTACAATTGTAATCTAGCACAGTGACTTATAAGCTGTCATCAAATAGCTGCTTGCAAACTGCATGGTACAAGTTAGTAACTTATGTTTTTTCCCACTCTTTTCAATATACTGCTGCTGCTAAAAAGGTTTATTTGGGTAGAAATACATTTTTATTAGTAAAGTCAATACTAACCACTGTGTTATGTTCTGAATCCTGAGTTTGTGCTTCTCCAGACCAAGCACTCTTTAAAAATTCCTACCAGTATGAATGACATGTGAATCCTACACCTTGTAGTCCCCTTTGCCTTATGTAACATTTTCTATACACTGATTTACACGTATGATTCATTGTCTCTATATGTGTGTGATGTAAAGTGCTCTGACATCCTACAATGGTATGAGAGATGCTATAAAACAAATGAAATACATGTGACAGAGGGGCTATGGAGAGATGAGAGGCACTGTTGGAGGGTGATAGTAAGGGAATCATTGAAGAGCCCCAACAAAGATTGTTGTATCCTGGTGCATAGTAAGGTCATCATTTACTATTCTTTAAAAGCTAATACAATTCAATATATAATGATAAATGTGTTGTAGAATGCACCATTGTTTCCTAAATTTTCTTGGGGAGAACCTCCCAAAGCTCCTTTGTAGTGGTCAGGCTCACTCGCTGCACTTGGTGTGCACCGTATGGGGACTGGTCTGAAAACATTTGCCAGGGCTGCTTTGGGTTTCCAGTCTGGCCCTGGCAGGAGCAGGAGCCTCGTACTGCGAAATAAAACCAACCATTTAAAAGTTAGTCACAAAGATTTTTGAAAATCCTTTCAATATAAAATACTAAAATCCTTAGTAATTCGAATATTTGTTTAGTGTGCACACGTGTTTATTTTTTTCGAATTACTGTTTTAATGTTTGAAATTTAAATCCTACAAATTGCTTGGGGGTCCCCATCTCTCAGTGGTGACTCAATGGGGGGTCCTCAGGAGTCAAAAGTTTGGGAACCACTGCTCCACTCTATGCCATTGCACTCTGCAGCACTCCAATTTATGCCATTGCACTCTATGCCACTTAACTCTACGACACCATAATCTACTCTGCACCACTCTACGCCAATCAACTCTGCACCCCTCTAGACCACAGCACTCTATTCCACTCTACTCTACTCAACACCACTGCACTCTATGCTACTGTACTCTACGCCACTCATATATACTCTGCAACGCTGCACTCTATGGCTCTGCACTCTACTATGCAACACTCTAATCTACGCCCCTGCATTCAATAACGCTGCATAGTACGCCGCTGAACTCTGTGCAGCTGCACACTATGCCACTGCACTTCACACCACTATACTCTGCAGCAATTTTCTCCAATGTACTCTAAGCCAGTCCACACTATGCTAGTCCGCTCTGCACGACTCCACTCTATGCTCTCCAATACACAACACTCTTTGCCATCCACCATGCGATATTCCATGCCACTCTCCTCTACACCACTAACTTTAGCCATGCTGGTGTACAATGTAGCTTAAACACATTGGCAAAGCCAAGAGCTCTTTCATAGGTGAGCCCTAGTGGTTTTGCCAATGCTTATTGGCTATAATAACAATAGAAGAGCAGTTTGTGAATAGGAATGCACTTACTCTTTTGTGGGTAGGTGTATGTCCCTATTTAGCCCTCCCATAACCCTGCCTCTCTTCTCCGTTAATCCCTTCCTCTTAGCAGTAAGTGTTCCCCATTTTCCAGCCACTCCCCTGTGTCCCTCCCACATTTACTACTAAAACATATACTTCCCTATGCGGACACCTTTCCAGCTAGGGTGGGGATATATGAGGACATCTCTCCAGTTAGGGAGGGGATATCCGCACATAAGAAACAGGAGAAGCTGAGGTGGAGTCCTCCGCACATAGGTATGTGAATAGTATTTTATAGTATATCAGTAATACTATTGTAGCACTACTAAACATATTACAAAATGCAATTTGTGAACGCGTCCCACTCTCTTCCTTTTTATCATGTGTTTTAAAGCTCCATATCACCGTTTTAACTGTTTTATACCTCTTTTGCCTGAATATGTGGTATGCAGTTCCTTTTGATGTATTTGTGTAACGTTTTTCCTAATAGCCGTAACAGTTTTAGATGAAACAAACACTTTCATATATGCATATGACAAGTTCTTTCAATCAGCACTTTTTGTGAGAAGTGACACTATAATGCACCTGACTCTCCCCTGGCCAACGGATTTTAACTATCGTATTTTTTACACTTTCCTGTGCACGGAAGGCTGTTTTGACCGAAAGTGCTAATAACATTGTATACGTCAAATTAATTGGCCCCCTACAAGAAGTTACTTTTATTATCGCTGCATATCTGTCACTCAGACAGACTGCCCCGTCGGATTGTGATACGGGAGTAACACAGTAGTTAGATCTCGGCCTCTGTCCCTCTTTCGCACTTAACCTAGCGTCGCGACATGTCTTTAAGACACCACCCATGGGGGGCGACAGTTTGATTAATAGCTTGAACCAAATTATGGTTACACTATCAATCTGAACATGCTGAAAGGTACCCGTGGACACTCCTTTCTCTTAAACTTGATCTCGTGCCGTGCACTAATGCATTCGACATGCATGTTCTCTTACGTTCGTCAAATCGTAAAAATATCTCTCCATCGCAGACCCTTGCTTCTTTCTTTCCAGCGCATTACTTCTGAACGTGTTTTCTACCAACTGGAGGCTCTCGTGAGCTGCTTAAATCTTAGACGATGGCAAAGGAATTTATTTCGGCATGCCTAGTTCTTATTTCACTGCTTAAACCATGCTGAAACTAGTACAGTAATGATCTGGCACTGCTATGCAACATAAATATGTCTTGAAAAGGGTTCAGCTGTCACGAAAACACCATTCATAAGCAGGTAATTTGGCTGCCCAGTGTAAGCATTTTTTGGAAGGGTAATAACTTTCCCCTCATTCTGTAAATCTGCGTGCAATATTTCAAGAAGTATGTCACGTTTCTTGCAGCACGATGAAGGGCGACAATTATACACATTGGGGTGGCACCTAAAAGGGTGTTTCCATTCAAAAACCTATCAGAATTTTGCATAAATGTAATGAAAAACACAAATGGACAGAGTCACGACAAACCTGGAAGAATGAAGTGTTTGATCCAACCTGAGTTCTTTTTTGGTTTGTTGTAAATTCGCAGTAGTTTTTGAACAATTTAAAAGAATACAACATTAGTAATATGTTCTCAGTTTGTATGCCGAACAGCCTTTATGAAAAACATTTTGAATAAAATGAACTCGATTGGCCGAACACGAAACAATTTCTAGTGGCCAGCCCAAAGTTTGGTCATCTCTGAAATCTGATTGGTCAAGGTAACCTCTAACTTGATTGGCTACAATGGGATGATTTGTGCGCAGTTGGAGATTACACGAGTAATTATGAGGTCAGGTTTGAGAGCTAGCTGTGGTAGTTTTGTAACCTTGATTAAAGGAAAGGTTCTGGAACCAGGCGGGGCTTGGTGATCTCACTCTACCACTGAGAAATGTGTGCAGAGCTCAGGAGTCAAGATGCCCCGACTAATAAAAATATATATTCCCACCTCCTTCTCCACCCCCGGCAGAAAATGAAAACCAGAAAGTCCTTTAAATAATGTAGGGACTTGCCTTTTCTCCGAGGACAGGGATGGCAATAATAGGCTTACCAGCTGTGTCAAGAGCTAGGTAACAAATTTCTTATCCATTCTTTCCTACACGTCTTAGCTCACTTGCCTGTCAAAGGTTAGATGAGCAAAACCCCTGTGGACAGGATCCCACACAGGCCCCTTTTTTACCTCTGTGGCCTTGCCCAAGGGCTGCATTGCAAAATAAACGAGCCCCAGACTTCTTAACTCTTGTCCATCCCTCAGCATTCCTGGGAGAAATGGACACTCATAGACATTTCATCCACATTCTATCGTCTGCAGGGACAGTTGTTCGCAGCTCCATCTTTTTTCATCCGGGGGGAGAATGACATCTCCACTTTCTGTCCCAAGAACCCTAGGACATTAGCGGCTCAGCATGAAGCAGAATGATGAGTGCTGGGCATAAAATATTTAGGGGCCTGTTTGCAACACCATTGCGTCACCGGTGCGTCACTTTTTTGGACGCACTGGTGGCGCAGTGTGCCTGCCCATATTTACAAGGCAACATAAAGCCACCATGCGTGGATTTTCATGGCCTTGGATATATGACCCCCCCTTTCACGGATAAATCTACGTGAAAGGGGCGTTCCATGGGTGTTACTGTGGGTGCTCCCACACAACATCCATGGAACCTGACGCTTTCCAGATTTACAAGGATTTGTAACCTGTGAATGCATCAGATTCCTATGCCTCCCCAGGGGAGCAATAAGGGAGGCGCAAGGAGGAGAAACACTATTGGGTCTTATTTACCAGTCCATTGCACATCCAGTGCGTCACTTTTTTTGATGCACCAGCAGCGCAGTGTGCCTGCCCATATTTACAAGACCATGTAAAGCCACCCTGCTTGGCTTTTCATGGCCTTGTAAATATGGCCCCCTTACGCGCATTATCTGCATGAAAGGTGCGTTCCATGCGTGTTGCTATGAGTCTTCCCACTCAACATCCATGAAACCTTATGCATTCCAAGATTTACAAGGTTTTGTAAACCTGGGAATGCGTCAGGTTCCTACGCCAACCCAGGGGAACCGTAAGGGAGGCGCAACAAGTAGACATACCTTATTTCTCCACGTCTTTCCTTTTTCTGTGTGCTGCATTCTGCAGCACACATAGAAAGCGGAAAACACTCATGATCTATTTGTGCAGGAAGGTGTCCCTTCCTGCCCCAAAACTATCACCCCAACAAGGCAGACACCCTTGCACCATGGCGCAGGGGTTCCTGCGCTGTCACATGGCAGCCCATTGTGCGCTGGCGCAGGGGAAAGGGATAGTAATGCACCTTATCTTCTAAATACAGCATATTCCTGACCTTTTCTTTTGACGCACAGCAGCACAGCAGGAAGGCTTGCTGTGCTGCAGTGTGTCAGAATATTGTAAATGAGGCCCACCTATATTTCTCCTTGTTTTTCCTTTTGCAGCACACATAGAAAGAGGAAAACACCTCTTGTGATTGTTTTTGTGCAGGATGGTGCCTTCCTGCACAAAAACAATCACCCCTACAAAGGAGACACCCTTGCACCATGGCGCAAGAGTGCCTGCGTTGGAACATGGCAGACCATTGTGCGCCAGCACAGGGGAAAAAAACAGTAAGGCTCTGTATATTCGATATACAGCACATTCCTGACCTTTTGTTTTGATGCACGGCAGTGCAGCAGGAAGGCTTGCTGTGCGTCAAAATATTGTAAATGAGGCCCACCTTTGTTTCTCCTTGTTTTTCCTTTTTCTATGTGTGCTGCACAATGCACTGTATCTTCTAGATACAGCACATTCCTGACCATTTCTTTTGACGCACAGCAGGAAGGCTTGCCATGCTGCGTGCGTCAAAATATTGTAAATGAGGCCCAACTTTATTTCTCCTTATTTTTCCTTTTTCTATGTGTGTTGCAGAATGCAGCACACATAGAAAGAGGAAAACACCACTTGTGATTGTTTTTGTGCAGGATGGCGCCTTCCTGCACCAAAGCAATCCCCACTACAAAGAAGACACCCTTGCACCATGGCACAAGGGTGCCTGCATTGGCACGTGGCAGCCATTGTGCGCCAGCACAAGGGAAAAGTACAGTAATGCGCCGTATCTTCTAGATACAGCACATTCCTGACCTTTTCATTTGACGCACAGCAGCTCAGCAGGAAGGCTTGCTGTGCTGCCTTGCATCAAAATATTGTAAATGAGGCCCACCTTTATTTCTCCTTTTGTTTCCTTTTTCTATGTGTGCTGCAGAATGCAGCACACATAGAGAGAGGAAACACATCTTGTGATTGTTTTTGTGCAGGATGGTGCCTTCCTGCACAAAAACAATCACCCCTACTGTGAGAAGTTGGCATGGTATATGCTGTGCTCTAATTAAAGTGGGCACCTTGCACCAGTCTAACAACCCTTATGGTGGTTTAAGAGGTCAAAGATAACCTTAGAAAGCTATCCAAGTGGTAGCTGTGGAGACCAGCCTTCAGGCTTAGTCTTGAAGGAATGTTAAGCAGCTTGTTTTACCAGAATGCCATCTTATAGTATTGGTTAAACGAAAGGAGAAGCACACAGTAGTTATAAATAATGTATTTATTAATATAACACTCTCTAGTACGACACAGTATCTCCTACACGGAGATAATCACAAAGCACACAATTCTTAAGCACAGAAATGACAGTAAATAGCACTAATACACAGTGGGCCACAGGGGGGGACCAAACCATATACTAAAATAGTGGTATAAGAACCACGACTCAAGTCAAGACAGTGTCGAGAGGTTGTAGAATCGCTGGGACCCCAAGGAACCACCCAAGGTGAGTAAGTAGGGACCCCACGGAGAACGGGTGCGGTATGGGAACACGACTGCATGCTCCATACAATTCTATGGGTAAGTCGCGGTTGAAGTTTTGGAGTTTAAGGACCCTTCCCAGTGGACTTCGAAGAAACCCCGTGGAAGTTAGGAGGTTGGAGAGCCACCCCACCCGTGGATACTGAGGTACCCAAGTTACCTATCCCAGGGAAGCCGAGTGCATAGGTCTGAAGTGGCGTCGGAAACCGCCGTCGAAACCAATGGAGTACTTCGGAGAAGAGCTACTGCTGGAAGGAAGAAAAGTGTCAGTTGGAATCCAAAGGTGGATTCTTGTTGAAGAGTACCTGAAAGCAAAGGGGACAGAGTCTGGGTCACTCAGGAGTGACCAGGGGCTCGGTAGACGAATGCCCATTGATGTTGGGTGCTTCAGGTGCGTTGATGGAGTTCTTGACTCTGCAGCTACGGGGACCAGGAGATTTTGAGGATGACCAGGAGCCGGATAAAAGCTGTCCCACAAAGGATGTTGAGTGTTGAGGGGTCGGTGTCCGGCGGGAGCACCAACAAGCCTTGGCAACGGCAACCCACGCAGAAGGTCAGGGATGGATACTGTTCAGACCAGCAATGTCCAGGAGACTCACCACAGCAAGGGGAGTCAGGGAAGGCCTTTAGCAACCAGGGGAGCCCAAGAAAAGCAAAGTTGACCCTCAAGTGGACCCACAGGCTGGAGGCACAGGAGTCGTGAGAGGACCTCAAGCAATTTTACCAAACAGCAGCCCACGGAGCACTCAGTGCAAGGAGGCTGGAGTTCTTGATAGGAAATGGTGCCAGAGGTTGGGGTTTCTCGGAGCCCAATCCACTTGTTCAGGAAACGCCAACAAGCATATGCACTTGCCAATGTACGCAGTGCGCAGGAGTTTGGGAATTGCAGCCCCCACGAGGGATTCTAACCTCAAACTTGGTGAGAGGGCAGCTCAGACCTTGAGATATGTAGAAATCCACCTCCTGTGTTGTTGAAGCCTTCGGAGTCTGTAGGAGCTCAGAGTCAGCAGACCAGACAGCAGTGATGTGTGGCCTGCGAATGCAGGGGAGTGACTCCTTCACTCCAAGGGAGATATCTTTGGTTGTCCTTGATGCTCCACGGGTCCTGCATGGATCCTGTATGGTGCACGGGCACAGACGATGCTTCAGACTGAGAGGGAGACAAAGTCGGGCCCAAACGAAGTCCAGCGAAGTCCAGAGTGTCCAGACGGTCGAAGTTCAGTGGTTCCTGGTTCAGAATCTTGTCCACGTCACATCTAGGGTCCTACAGCCAGGTAAGCCCTCTTGTACCCACAGGAGAGGGTTGGACAGATTCAGGGGACCCTCCCAGGGGAGGGTCTGGACAGTGGGGAAGTTACTCCCATGTCCTTTGTCCAGTTTCGTGCCAGAGCAGGAGCCAACGGCTCCCAGGACTGGTTTGAACTGGACTATGCACAGGGACACCAAATATGCCCCTCATGCAGACTTTGGGTCGCTGGCAAGCGCACCCACCCAGCCCTAATACACTAAATCCTGTCTGAGAGGTGGTCACACCTCCCTTTGACAGGATGCCTATTGTTCTGCCTTCCCCTGCTCGAGCTTGGCTCACCAGCAGGAGGGCAGAAATGTGTCTCTGGTTGGCAGCAACCATTTTGTGCTGCCCGGGACTAGAAGGCTGGTACCGGGAACACCAGGGACCCAACGAAGGTCGCTTCTGAGGGGTGGAATCATACCTCCCACACCGGTTACCAGTGCGGGGGTATGATTCCAACATGTTTGACACCAATCACGATAGGGTTTGTTTCAGCCGTTTTAGAGTTGGTCATCACGCGGTCGCATAATGCCACTCTATATGTCGTAAATGGCTGCTTCACTGACAACCCGGGAGAATGGCACCCTCTCACTTTGAACCAAGCACCCTGCCTTCAGTATTGTAAAAGCCTGTTATAGGGGTGGCTGATAGGTTTTAAGTGCAGTGACCCTTACATATAGTAAACCTATACCTTAAGTAAGTGGTGCATGCACCAACTTACACAGGCTGCAATGGCAGGCCTGTAGGTTCCATTTTGCATGGGCTCTCGTGGGTGGCATAATACATGCTTCAGCTCATGGGAGGCCTCTGGGGTACATAGCATAACAGTTTAAGGAGAAAGCAGATAGACTGGGTTCTTGATTAGCATGATCCCAGTCAGACTAGTCAAAAACAGTATCACATTTAGCAAAAAATGGGGGTAACCATAAGAAGCAGCTACAAAGAGGACACCCTTGCACCATGGCGCAAGGGTGTCTGCATTAGCACATGGCAGCCCATTGTGCGCCAGCACAGGGGAAAAGGACATTAATGCACCGTATCTTTTAGATACAGCACATTCCTGACCTTTTCTTTTGACGCACAGCAGCGCAGCAGGAAGGCTTGCTGTGCTGCAGCGTGTCAAAATATTGTAAATGAGGCCCTTATTGTCTTACAGAATAATGGAGCGGGACAGTAATGTGGATTGTTGACCGGGAGTGGTGCTACTGCATAGAATGGTCTGAGGGCCTGGTAATGGTGGCTGGAATACAGCTAAGTGTCGTGGTAACGGTGCAATATTTATTTTCAATAAGTAACGTGCTTTGCTCAGTTAGCAATTCTGTTTGTGCAGAATGCTATATTTCATTAAGACTTTTTCAAAGACACATGACATTCAATCACATCTGCTATGTAATTTCCCTACTTACATAAGTAATTCATCCTCTAATTGTTCCTTTGTTACTTGTGCTTTTTAGGCTATCCCATCACTTTTTCAACCATAATTTCAAATATCTTTTTGTAATGTTTTCAGGCCATTCTTATATTTCATCCCACTTAATGAAATGAAGTAGTCAGCATTTTTTAGCATGCAAGGCTGGAAGTCTGCAGCATGCCTCTATAGACTATGTGACCCCCCCCAGTTTTTGGACCTTGGCAAATTACAAACATAAAATGTTCCTCTACCCTTACTCAAGGGCAGGTGAGAGTTCTGTGTGGCCTCACAGAGCACTGCTCTATCTTACAAACTCCACACCATTCATTGCTCAAAACAACGTTTCCTATGTGCTTCCCACTCACTGAGGCTTAGGCAATTGTTTCATTATAAAGCAGCCGGGACCACGGGAGACTCAATTAGGTTGTTGCGGGTCCACCGTCTTGACGAAAGTGTGACTACAGACGGTACCCCTCCCGTGCCCTGAAACGCTGCCATACACTTCATTTTAGTGTTCCCTCAAGTGGGGTCGTAAGTATCGACACCACTCACTTTTTCCAACACACCTTAGCGCGTGTGCTGAGAATTCACCATTCACATGGCCAGATTTTGCCACTCACTCACAATTTTTCACACTGTCCTGACGAAAGCCCACCCTAAATCCTTTTTTCTGGGCTGAAACATGTAGACCTACTGCAGACAACTACGAGTAAAATCACTCTATTAGTTGCGCTCTTGGATTTTAACCATATCCTGGGCCGCCACGAATAAACATATTTGGCAAGGATCCCCAGAGATATTTTTAATCTGCACATTATCACATCACACTAATACATTACACCAGCTCCGCTGTAATCAGGCGTTGTAGCACAAACGGGCGGCACTCGGCCACCCGGTTGGGAACCCAATGATGAAGCATGACACCAACTAGGTTGGTGTGTGAGGGGTCTTTTAATAAAACCTAATGGTTCTTCGGCACTGTTTACTACTACAGTGAGTCCAAAACCTCTTCCTTATCTAGTGGGTACGTCCACATTGTTTGTTTACTTGATTTGGGGATAGGGATGTCCCCCGACCTTTCCTCGCTCTCCCCTTTTGATTGACACAAATTGTTTCATTATGCCAACGAAATGCTCGAAATTCATGAATTTCTTGAAGATGAAAATATTGAAATTCCTCAAAATTTCACTTTCTCTTAAATTGCATAACTTTTGTACCTAAGTGCGCACATAGGGCCCAATTATGTGTTTGGTGATGCGGCAGCGGGACCTCCCCGCTGCCGCACCGCTAAACCTGCATGAGAACTGCCCCCCATAATATGACTTTTATTAGTCACTGGCGGGCGGTTCCTTTAGCGTTCCCATGGCGGTGCCTACAAAATAGGCACCGCAATGGGAACGTCAAAGGAAGTTCCAGCACGGCATGGACTGTAAAGTCCATGCCGTGCTGGAACACGGGGTGCATGCACACAGGGGGGCACATGCTGTGCCCCCCTGTCTACATCCACATGAAGTGAGGCACAAGGGGGTCCTGAAGGGCCCCCTTTCTTTCCTCACTGCCACTGTTTTCGTGGAGATAAGACCTCCATGAAATCAGTGGCGGTGAGGAAAGTCGTAATATGCTTGGCTGGACTGTGGCAGTCGTGCCAAGCATATTACTGCCTCAAGACTGCCGCGCCACCACCAGGGAACAGCGGCTCCCTGATGGAATCGGCGGTCCCAGGTTGGCACGCCCGCCAAGGTCATAATGTGGCAGTCGGAAGACCACCACACCGCTCCACCATGAGCCTGGCGGTCTCAGGACCGCCAGGCTCATATTCAATCAATCAAACAGGGATTCTTTAAAGTGCGCTACTCACCCGTGAGGGTCTCAAGGTGCTGGGGGGGGAGCAGCTCCGGTCAGTCGAAGAGCCAGGTCTTGAGGGTCTTCCTGAAGATGTGCAGGGTGGGGGCGTGTGTGATGTCGATTGGGAGCTCGTTCCAGGTCTTGGCTGCGATGTAGGAGAAGGTTTTGCCTCCCGTTCTTGCTCAGCGGATGCGTGGGGGTTTGGCGAGGTCGTCCGATCGGAGGTTCCTCTTGGGTACGTGTAAGGAGATTCTGTCATTGAGATATTGGGGTCCGGTGTTGTGGAAGCATTTGTAGGCGTGGGTGAGTATCTTGAAAGTTACTCTCTTCTCATCGGGAGCCAGTGGAGGTTGCGCAGGTGTTGGGTGATGTGTTCGTGTCGAGGGATGCAGAGGATGAGTATGGCTGCGGTGTTCGCTATGGTCTGGAGTTTGCGGAGCAGACACTTGTTGATCCTGGCGTAGAGGGCGTTTCTGTAGTCCAGTCTGCTAGTTATGAGTGCGTGGGTGACAGTCTTCCTTGATTCAGGGGGATCCATTTGAAGGTCTTTCAGAGGATTCGGAGGGAGTTGAAGCAGGTGGAGGCGACGGCGTTGACCTGTCGGGTCATGGAGAGGGAGGAGTCGAGTACGATTTCGAGGTTTCGGGTGTGGTCCATGGGGGAGGGGGGCTGCCGAGGACGGTGGGCCACCAGGTGTTGTCCCAGTCAGAGGGGGAGGGTCTGAGGACGAGGACCTCTGTCTTCTCGCTTCAGGCAGCTGCTGCTCATCCAGGATGCGACGTCCTTCATTCCTTCCTGGTAGTTGAGTTTGGTGGTGATGGGGTCTTAGGTGAGGGAGAGGATGAGCTGGGTGTCGTCGGTGTAGGATACTATGCTGAGTCCGTGCTGTCTGACGATGGTGGTGAGGGGGGCCATGTTGATGTTGAAGAGCATGGGGTTGAGTGACGATCCTTGGGGTACTCCGCAGTTGATTTCCGTGGGTGTGGAGAGGAAGGGTGGCAGTCTGATTCTTTGGGTTCTGCTAGTGAGGAAGGAGCGGAGCCAGTCGAGGGCGGTTCCCTGTATGCCGGCGTCATGGAGTCTGGCAGTGAGTGTGCTGTGATAGATGGTGTTGAAGGTTGCAGAGAGGTTGAGTAGGATCATGGCTGCGATGTGTCCTTGGTCGAGGAGGGTGCGGATGTCATCTGTGGTGGCGAGTAGAGCGGTCTCGGTGCTGTGGTTGCTGCGTAATCCAGATTGGGAGGGGTCAAGGATGGAGTTTTCTTCGATGAATTTTGTTAGTTGGACGTTGACGGTCTTCTCGGTGACCTTGGCTGTGAAGGGGAGGAGGGAGATGGGTCGGTAGTTCTTGAGGTCAGTGGGATCTGCTGAGGGCTTCTTTAGTAGGGGTCTGACTTCTGCATGTTTCCAGTAGTCGGGGAAGATGCCGGTTTCGAAGGTGGCATTGATGGGGTGTGTCGTAATTCCGGACAGATGGTGGCGGCGGCTCTGTGGAAGATGTGCGGGGGCAGGGGTCAGTGGGGTTTCCTGAGTGGATGCCTTTCATGGTCCATGCAGTGTCTTCGGTGGTGACCAGGGTCCAGGAGGAGATGGTGGGCTGGCTGGCGTTGCTGGAGGAGAGAGTGGTTTCGGAGTCAGGTGTCTGGTCATTGAAGTTGTCGTAGAGGCCCTTGATTTTCAGGTGGAAGTAGGAGCCAAGCTTGTTGCAGAGGTCCTGGGAGGGGGTGATGTCTGTGGTTTTGCTGGAGGGTTTGGTGAATTCCTGGATGATGCTGAAGAGTTCCTTGGAGTTGGCGAGGATCTTGTTCTGGATGAAGGTCCTTTTGGTGGATCTGCTGTGTTGGTGGTATTCCGTCATGGCGTTCTTGTAGGTGGTGCAGTCTTCCGAGGATTTGCTGTTCCTCCAGTTCTCCTCGAGACGTCTGCAGGTGCGTCTGGCTTCTTGGAGGTCTTTGGTGAACCAGGTGGCCTTTCTGGGGCGCTGTCTGTTGGGGTTACTTAGGGGTGCGAGCTCGTCTGCGCAGTTGGTGATCCATCTGTGGAGTTCTTTGGCTGCGCGGTTGGCATCGGTCGAGGCGGTGGGGGCATCGAGGTTGAGGGTGGAGTTGAGCTGCTCCTCTGTGACCTTGCTCCAGTTTCTTCGTGGAGGGCGGGGTGCAGGTTTGGGCGGCGTGGGTTTGTTGACGAGGAAGTGTACGCAGTGTTGGTCTGTCCATGGGGGTTGCATGGTGTGAAGCGGATGTTGTTCCCACCTGCGAAGATGGGGTCAAGGGTGTTTCCTGCCTTGTGGGTAGGGGTGGTGATGAGCTGTTTCAGTCCGATGTTGGCACTGTTGTCCAGAAGGGTGGCGGAGTTGGGGTCGCTGGGGTTGTTGAGGTGGAAGTTCAGGTCTCCGATGAGTATGGAGTCTGTGGAGGCAATGGCGTGGGGTGCAATGAGGTCAGTGATGGTAGTGGCGAATGAAGTGCGAGGACTGGGGGGTCTGTAGGTGAGGGTGCTGCAAAGTGTGGTTCTAGGGCTGGTCTGGATCTGGAAGTGAAGGTGTTCGGTGGTGAAGGAGGAGTCACTCGTGGAGGTGGAGAGTCGGAGGGAGCTCTTGTGTGCGTTGGCGAGTCCACCTCCTGGGCGGTAGGGGTGGTCCTTCCTCTGGATCTTGTATCCATCAGGGATGGCGGTGGCGATGTCGGGGGTGGAGGAGGCATTGGTTAGGGTTTCTGTAAAGAAGGCGACGTCTGGCGAGAGGGTGTTGAGGAGGTCCCAGATCTCTACAGCGTGTCTGTGCAGGGAGTGCACGTTGAGGAGGATGCACTTCAGGGCTTCGGTGGTGTTGGCATCCGACATGGGGGCGGGGACCGTGGTGGTGCGGAGGCTGGTGAAGGGCTGGTGGCAGTGATGGCAGGAGAACTGGCTGTAGTGGTGTTCGGCCTGGACAGCTGGCAGTTGTTGTTCCTCCCAGGGTTGAGTGCGAGGAGGGCAGCTAAGTCATATTGGAGTGTGGTCAGAGATCCAGGGTCCCTGATGCTGGTCGTGCTTGGGTTGCGGATGGGCGCAGACAGGCTTGCCTTTGGCGCGCCTTCGGCGTGCCAGCGGCGCATCCGTTGCGCGGCCGCACAGTGGCTGCCATTAAATAGGGAAGGGGGAGGGAAGTGCAGCTACGAGGCGGGAGCGGGAACCGGCAGGGGGGAGGAACCGTGTGGGCAGCAGCGGCGGGAAAGGAAACGGGCACAAACAGGCCAAAAACAACAGGGAGACAGAAAAAACAGAACAAGGCACAATAACAAGATGTAAGGACCAATAACAAGGCACTGACAAAGACAGATGGAAGACAGATAAAAATGGGCACAAACACAGAAACGGACAACAGCGGCCTCGAACACCTACCAGGCAGAGGTTAACGGGGTCAGCGGCAGCGGCACAGACAGCGGAGCTGCTGGGGAGAGAGCAGGTCTCAGACCAGGAGGTCAGAGGTCTTTCTCGCGCTCCCTCGCAGCAGCTGCCATTAAATAGGGAAGGGGGAGGGAAGCACAGCTGGGAGGCGGGAGCGGGAAATGGCGGGGGGAGAGGCCACAGGGGCAGCAGTGGCGGGAATGGAAACGGGCACAAACAGGCCAAAAACAACAGGGAGACAGAAAAAACAGAACAAGGCACAATAACAAGATGTAAGGCACAATAACAAGGCACTGACAAAGACAGATAGAATGAGCACCGTCCCGGGCACACGTGGTGAGGGTATAATAATAGTGTGGCAGTTTTGTTCGGTTAACAATAGCAGTGGTCGACACCCGAACACAGTTGAAAAGTTATTTAATGAAACCACGACTCAATTTAAACAAACAACCAGCCGACACGTGTTTCGTCACTCAGAGTAATCCGGTGACTCTTCAGGGCTGGGAAGGATACAAAAATTGGGGTGAGGGGGTAAAAGGAAAACAATAGGAAAAAAAACTAGTCGTTGAAATATCAATAGGAACAAGGGGAAAAGGGATCACCATAGGTGCATGTGCATTATGTGTGCCAAATCAAGGCGCATGGAAATAAGTGACTTTAGTGCTAGTGCCGCTCTCATGGTATGAAAATCATGAATATAGGGCGGGAAAAACATATTAAATGGAGTAGCGTGACATAATCTACAAAAGTGGGCAAACGTGTACGCGAGTGACATCATGGATGTCATGTTCTAAATCGGACAGGTGATGCTATGCCTAAGACCAGAGAAATATAACAACAAGGTGTGTAAACGCTACAGTGATGCGTAACATTGTAACTGTATGCGGTAGTGTATCTGAGGTAGACAGAACACTATCCTGAAGCGGGGAAAAAAACTAAAGGACTGGGTCCGGGCTGAGAGGGAACTGAAAGGGGATGATAGAAAGAGGAGGAGGTCGAGAGGAAGAGGTAGGAGAACGAGTGGAGGGAAGCCAGGCAAGCGACAGGGAAAGGGTGGGTGATTACCTGAATAACGAGAGTGAGAGTAAGGAAAGCAGACCCCTGCAAGAGAAATATGGATGGTTGAGAATGAGCCCAGAGATAGGAAAACTGGATGGGGGAATCAAAAAATGGGGGGGCCATAGGCAGGAAAAGAAAGAATCTTACCAGAGAGCCGGTGGTAATTCCAAACCGGCCGGGGGTATGCGGTAAAAATGTAGGAAGGGGAGGAGGCGGTACTCCTTGTAGGAACCAGGCACGGAGTGCGTGCCGCGTGAGGAGCAGAAATGCCGGTGGGTGGTAGAAGCCGCTGCGCAGAGGTGGTCTGCGAGAAAAGAAAGGCGGGAGCGTCGATCCGTAGGTGGAAGCGCCTGACCTGCAAGAATGGGGATCAGAGATCAGGGCTGAGGAAAATGGAGCCAGTGGCGCCAGGTGAAAAAAAGGGGGTGAACTTACCACAAGAACTAAAATGGAGAGTGTCCAGTAACCGGAGGAGGATAGGGCTCAAGTGCCAGGTGGCGGCGGAAGAGGGGAGCTGAAAAAGAGGGAGTAGATGAGTGCGTAGAAGAGCAGGGCTGTAGGGGATGGGAGCGAACAAAAATAAAGGAGACTTACCCAGGAGGAAATAATTATGGCGCTCCACGAGGTTGAAGCGTGCCGGGAGGCGGATAAGCCTGTAGGAGGGCAAGAGAGAATGAGAAGTAGAAGTAGAAAGAACAAGGAGGTAGCAAGGGTAGAAGCGGGTGAAAGTAGCCGCGAGGAAACCGCTTTACCTGTAAGGTGGATCGGACGCTGCCGGACGGCGCTGGTGCCGTGTAGCAGCTGTACTGGAACTAAAAGGGAGGGAGTGAGTGGTCTAAGGCCAGAGGCACTGAAAAAACTAGGCCGCGCGTCGATGCATCACGTGGTCAAGGAGTGTATGGCTGCCATGTTGGGATGGTGGAAAAAGGGAGGAGGTTAATGCGCTGGTATGATAAACCATGCAAAAGGACCCAAAACCGGAAAATTCTGAGGTAAAGACTGTAGTGCTAAATAGCAAAAAAAGAGAGCGGAGAGGAAATGGCAGGTGAAAAAAGGGGGGAGCCAGGGGGAACGCCTGGTCAGGTATGCCCGGCGAAAATAAGGCGCCAGAACTGGCAAAAGTGCATGGTTGCAGAGGCGCAATGGTAAGGGGCAAAGGTAAGGGGCAAGGAATGGCGTACCACCGACTAGGTCGAGCCAACAAGGGCTACCGGTGGTGGCCACAAACGAAAGAATCGTAAATGGTGCGCAGGGGGGGGGTAGGTAGGAGGAGTAAGGCACATATGGGGGAGGCAGAGTGATTGTGAATACTCAGATGTTTCCTTCTAAGGAAACATCATGCAACGCCTTAATGTTTAATGCAGAGAGAGATCCATAGACCTCAAAAAGGATCAAGTCTTAAGCAGCGTTAATGTCCGATGTGCACTCGAATGAACTAAGTGGTGCTATGGTCCGAAGTCTATTCAAGTGGGCATTACTGAGCATATTGTAAACCACTATGAAACACTCTATATGAGTGCAGTGTGCTAAAGAACCTGATGGGAAATATCAGTATTTGGAAGCTCTAAGGGAACTTGATGGGAACACTGTTGTAAGCACTAAAAGAACTTTGAAAGCTCACAAAGAACCTATCGCATAAAGATATTGTGCTAATAACGATTGCCTAGATATTTCTGTGAAGCATATGACTCATTTTCTGTGGAAGGCTTGAACTTTAACTGGCATGAAAAATGTGTGATACACTGCACAAGGTAATCAGAGAGTAAATCCATTGAGATTCTATGGACTGTGAGTAACTCTGAAACCGGGGAACAGTCCTATGACGTTGGCAACCAAGGGTGAATGTTCCCTTGTGCTCAATAACATGAGTGCCTGAAAGATGTGCCAGTGTATGACTAACACCTTAAATCTCATACAGGTAAGATGGTTTAGTGTTATACATGACATGCATAGTAAAGTTGATTAATAGTTTCTGTGCTTGTAACCCAGCACTAATACTTGGTCATCACTGTTCCAGGTTTCCTTCCCCGCAGTGCCCTTCCTAAAACCCTTGCCTTCATCCAGCCACTCCGATCCTCTGGTGTGGATAATCAAAGATTTGGTGCTGCCAGAAGGTGGGCATTGGAGGGTACTGCTCCTGACAAAATCAGAAGCCCAACTGTATTCGTTCCTCCCGGGCAGTACCTTCACAATGTCCTCCATGGAAAATGTCTGCAGGATGCTTGCCTCATTCAAAAAAGATCTTGCAGCTGCTCGGCTCGAGACAGTAGCATAGCTAGTCAAGTAACACAGTTACAGGGTCAGGTGGGGAGGTCACCACCATCACATGCCTGAGCATTAAAAGCTCACAAAGACCATTTTCCATAAAGATATCATGCTAATAACGATTGCCTAGACATTTTTGTGAAACATATGACTCATTCTTCATGGAAGGAACAACAAACTTTAACACCCATGAGAAATGTGTGATATGCTGCACCAGGTAATCAGAGAATAAATCCATTGAGATTCTATGGACTGTGAGTAACTCTTAAACCAGGGAACAGTCCTATGACGTTGGCAACCAAGATTGAATGTTCACTTCTGCTCAATAACACGAATGCCTGACAGATGTCCCAGTGTGTAACTAACACCTTAAATCCCATACAGGTAAGAGGGTTTAGTGGTATGTACACTTTTAACCTAGCACTAATCCTTGGTCATCACTGTTCCAGGACTCCCTCCTTTCAGTACCCTCCCCAAAACCCTTCCCCTCATTGGGCTACTCAGATCCTCCGGTGTGTATAATTACAGAGTCATTGCTGCCAAAAGGTAGGCATTGGATGGGACTGCTACTGACGAACACATTCCTGACATTAATATACTGAAACCATGTCACCACCTGGATGTTCAGGGCACTGACCCCCTTTTCTTTCCACCACTCCATAAAGAGATTGGCGAAACCTGGGGAAAACACATGCCCATCACCGTACCTTCGAACTGTCTGAAATACTTCTCATCAAATACAAAAAAGTTGTTAGTGAGGCAAAACCAGGGGGCATATTATCAAAGAATAGCGATAAACATCGCTAAGCGCACTTAGCGCATTTCTGTTTATCGCCGTCTATCGCTGAATTACATCGCCGTGTTAGCGGCGTATTATCAACGCTTTGCTAACAGGCGATGTAATTCCAGCGATAGACGGCGGGAAACAGAAATAGCGCTGAAATCCAGCGATGATATCACAGCGCTATGGAGAAGCTTGCTGATAGGGGAGTGTGGACCTAACCAGTCAATCCACCTCCCATTATCAGTATAGCTAAGTGGATTCAAAAGCAGACGTTCAATACCTGCGATAACCGCGGTTAGCGCAGCTTTTTTAATCGCTTCGCGGTTCTGGGGCCGCGTTGATAATAGAGCGAAGTTGTGTCTGCGAGTGTTTCCATGACGTGTTAGTCAGGAACTCCTACTTTGCATGTCATTAGCGATATATATCGCTGACATGCAAAGTGGGAAAAAACCTACAGCTAACGCCTGTAATCCTGCGCTAACGCCTGTTAGCGCAGGCTTGTTAATAGGGCGATAAAAATATTGCCGCTTTTTCGGCAAAAATTGCCGCAAAAGTGGCGATATTGCCCTTGATAATATGCCCCCAGGTCATTTCAATAATCATTTTAGTGTGAAATATTAATGATAAAGATCTTGCTTTCAAAAAATGTTTGCATTCGTGGATACTATCCTCATGCCTAATGTTCGTGTACAGACTGCACACAGCAGGTTGAGCAGTAAATAGTCATCTTCCCAATATACATCATCAAGCCATACATGGAAATCTCTACTGTCTTGAATGTATGATGGTAAAGCGGTGACAAAAAGATGGAGAAAGAAATCAATGTACTTGGAAGTGTTTTCCAGGAGGGACCCACTAAAGGAGACAATAGGTCTTCTTGGTGGGTTAGAGGCCTCCTTGTGTATTTCTGGGAGAAGATAAAGAATTCGTATTTTAGGATGTTCGTTATAGAAAAATCTATATTCCTTCCATTCAGTCAGGCATCTCTCTCGCAATTCCCTCAGGTTTTCATAATACGCAAGATGGGTGTCAGTTATTACACATTTCCGTATCATAACACATCACATTGTCCAGTTGGCTATATCCCTCCTTGAGAAGACAGACCGGCCATTAGCGTATTCACCTTCACCACCGCAGGAAATTCCTTATAGAATTTATTAACAGGGTTTGGCAGGTAATCTGGTAAATACAGACTTGTAAACATCCCTCCACTCATGCTTCAAGACCTTCTTAATGACACCATGCAAGGGGACTGATACAGGCTCTGTGCTGTGAGACTGTGACCAGAACTCATTCTCCTCAGGAGTAGGATCAAGAGCAGGAAGGTTTAGATTTTCCCTCAAATTATGAATAATTTCAGCTAGTTCAGGACCCTGGATAAATCTTCTTTTCTGCTGTCATCCTCCGTATTCAAAGCAGAATTATCATCATCTGGCTTCAATCTAAGGACCTTAGGTAGTAAAAGGCACTCTCTAGCCTTGAAGGTGGCCTCTATAGCCACCTTAATCAATTGTTGTATAGTGGCCAAAAAGGGTGGTGGGTCAATGTATGGACCAGGCATGTCCTCAGCTGTCTCCTCCATTGCCAGCTTAATCCCCAGTAAAGCATGTGTAAGACGCCAAGAAACACGATAATACTTACTTTCTTGGTTGGTTTCTAAGAAACATGGGTCTCGAGAGAACTCTCTCGGGAACACTCTCTCAGTTGTGCCAATTTGCATTGGGGAATTCACCCTTGGAGCTAGCGAAGCGCTCAGTGCCATCACTCCAGAAACTGACAACTTTCCTCAACAGGGCCACATAAATTCACTAGGAAAAGCTACTCTGAATGATCGCTGAAGCAGATCATAGAGATAGCTGCAATGTGCCTGCCCATCTGCTTGCTTCAGCAAAGAGTAAGGACCAGATATACTGAAATAAGAGGATTTCTAAAGCTAATCCTTAAATATACCATTAAAGAAAATAGCAAACACTTATGTGTGTTAGCTAGGGTCATTTTGCAGCAGAAGAGAAAAAAAAACTAAAGCCTTTTAAACAGGTTCAAGAGAGAAACCAGTTTGGGTACAGAAAGTAAGCATGGGCGGTGAACTTCGCTCCGTTCGCAGAGTTTGCGGAGTTTTTTGCATTCCGCACTCCGCGGAGCTCGCGGAGTGCAGAAAACTCCGCTTCGCGATGTGCAGCAGGGTTTTTTCCCCGCTCGCGAACGGTAAGTTCGTGAGCGCGAACGGTAAGTTCGTGAGCGCGAGCTGCCGCTCGGGTAGAATTTCTACCCGAGCAGCAGGAATACCAGCACAAACTGCAGTTCGCACTGCACTCGGCTACTCGCGGAACTTCGCTGAGTTTTTTGTAACTTCGCGGAGTTTTGCGTAGCAAAACTCCGTGAACTACGCCCAGGGTTAAAGAAAGCCTGTTTTTCAAACCACCGAAAGGCTTTCCTTTCAAGGATGGGCCCATGGTCAGAGGGCTGCCTTCTATACCAAATCCCAACCCACATCATCTGGCACTCCTTACATCCAGCAACAAAAATGACTGTATGATAGTGGATGGCCGGAAAAGTTGTTTCTGCCACATTGGAAGTGAGAAGTAGCGGACTTATGGGTCCTATTGGTAATGGAATATGGGTATCGAATTTAATTCAAAGGGCTTGCTCCCAACCCTTGCTTCAAAGTTACTCCTTCAGCAAAGGATACTTTAAAGCTTCAGAGTCTCAGATCAGGGATCCAATCACTCCTGCAGAAGCAGGCAATAATTCTGATACAAATGGAGCAGAGAGGTTTGGGATTTTACTCAAACCTGTTTTTAGTGAAAAATCCAGATGGTTCCTTTTGATCAATCCTCACTTTCAAGGACTTAAACACTTTTATTCTCTTAGAACATTTCAGAATGATATCTCTTCAGTCTATAGATCCCTTTATCATGATAGGAGATTATTTGGCAACTCTAGACTTGCAGGATGCCTACTTTCACGTGGTGATCCATGGGGAGAGCCAAAGATTCCTGAAATTTTGCGGCTGACAACCACCATTTTCAGTTCCAGGTCCTGCCATTCAGTCTAGCGACATCTCCCCGAGACTTCACAAAGGTATTAGCTCGAGGATTTATTTTTTTGCATTTAAAAGGAGTTATTCTGTATCCTTATCTAGATGATTGGTTGGTGACTGCCACCTCTTTTTTAAGGCACACCAGGATGTGGATTTGGTTCTTCAAACCTTGAAAGATTTCGGGCTTTTGGTGAACCTACCAAAGTCACATCTCACTCCTTCACGAGGGAAGACATTTATCGGAGCTCGACTGGATACTCAATTAGGAGCAGCATTTCTTCTTGTCGACAGAATGAACACTCTCCAGTCGGCTGTGAAGGACTTGTTGACATTTTCACTCAAAGTGCAGGTCTATTGGCAGCCTCAATAGCTGGGCACGGTTTAATTTGAAGCCAATTGTGAATCACATTCTCAAGCATTGGGATCCCAGCTCACAGAGATACGAACTAATGATACCTCTTTCAGAGCAGTTTCTACTTCCAGGGCTGAGGCAGGGGGAGTTTCCCTCTTGGAGCTTTGCAGGGCGGCCTCATGGTCTTCACACCATTCTTTCCTTAAACATTATCATCTTTCTGTTTGTGATGATTTGGATGGACATTTTAAGTCAAACGTTTTGACTATGGCAATGAAGTAATTGTTGTTCTCTTTTTCTAATAAACAATGTATTGCATTTATGCTATTTGGTGGAACCTTGTTTTTTCTAAACTTGGATACATCCTCAGCTGTTAGGACTGGGACGAGGAGGACCCCATGAGGGTGTAATGAACCTGTTACTTACCAGTAATCCTCATTACTCCGACTAGGGATCCTCCTTGTCCCAGTCCTCTTCCCTCCCTTGTTGCACCCTGTGGTCTGCAGCTTGGTAAGATAACAGAAGGAGGCTAGGGGGAAAGAGTCAATTAAAAAATAAATAAATACAAATAAAATAAATACTTACATACTACACCTGTTGTGAGAGGGACATACCTTCAACTGTTAGGACTGGGGCGAGGAGGACCCCTTATTCGGGGTAATGAAGAATACCGGTAAGTAATGGGTTCATTAACCTAAATGGAATTTTAGGTCTAGCTTGACAGTGCAAGTGTAACCTGATCTTTTACCCTGCACAAATGTTGTTATACAGTTCTTTGCTTCCGCAAAACACATATCCATTCCCATGCTATTTGTAATGCTTCAGATTACCATACAACATTACTTTAAAGCCAGACCTATTGGCTTTGTCAATGCTTGTTTTTTCTTCTTCACTGAAAGGCCTCTTTGAAACTCAGCTGTGCCTATCTGTGAGATCTAAGAATTGTCACTCCGTGTAAGAGAACACTTTGAAAACACCAGCGTCTGGAAAATAAAAGGTTTTTTTTTCTTAACATGGGTGTTTTGTGCCCAATTACTGTTGACCCAGGTGAACAGGTGAATTGAGGTCATTACATGACCTGCTATCTGAAGCAGGAGGAGTTAAGAATCGACACTTTATAGTGTGAAACACCTGCCGCACTCCTCGCTTCTGTTGTGTAGGAGAAACCCGAGCCTGCCGAGAAAACCCTACCATCTAAGAAGTTAAAACGAAGCAGCAGTCAATAAGCATGTAAACCAAGAGACATGAACTGGCATGAACAGTTTATCTTCAAATAATAACTCAATAACATGGCCCTAACATAATGCGAAGGGAGGCAGGCCTGCAGCTTCCTAAAATCCGTCAGCGCGTCATTAGTGTTGTTCACAATGGCGTTTGTTTGTGTATGTTTTCCAGGAGAGATTTCTGCAGTTCCGTAGATTTAGCGGATAAATCGGTTGTATGATAACACTGTTTCAAAAGACGAAGGAAAAGGGGTTTTAAAATATTTGAGAGAACACAAACGCAGTATGCAACTGAGCAAAATGTTGCTCCTGAAAGAAAAAAACTCTTCTGGTTTGTGTACATTCGACAATGGTCTCCTTATGTATATATTCACCCATAATCAGAGCCCTGGCATGTTTCAAACCCATGGACAAAGCGTTCCTCTCTCCAAAAAAATCCGCATCGGCAAAGAACTTTGCTTACACACACACACACACATCAAGAACATAAGACAATCTGAAATAGGCATTTTGACCCTCTGCTTGATGGCAACCCGCCTGCACTTTCAAGAGGGGAGAGCGATCCCCTTGAAGGAGGGTGCATTGAGTGACTGCACATACCGGCAAGAGAATGCCTGGGGAGTGCACTGGACCCCCTTCACACCCTCCAGAGGGCTGCCTTTAGGAGGTGCACTTTCAGTGTGCCACCTTTTTGTGGCACACTTTCAATGTGCCTCTTAAAAGCATGTTTGCCTCTGCGCCCCCGTCCATAATATGGAGCAGAGGCAAAGTGGTTCCCGTCAGTTGTGTGGGGCCTTGTCCCCATGCAAATGTGCTATTGCGATATGTGTGCCAGAACTATCAGTATTACAGAAGGGGCTGCACAAGTGTCTACGGCCCCTTTCTGTAATACCAAAGTGCCCTGGGGTCGTACAAAGCGGGTGACACATGCTGCTCTGCTCCTTGGGCACGTTCTGTCATACGGCCGCTGGCGTACAGTAAAATGTCAGCATACAGAGACACTAGAGGAGACTTACCAGCTATATGTAGGCTAGCACTGCCTAAGCATTAGTTAGCATCAATTCTCTTGGTTCTATCCTTAAAATATTTATGAAGTATAAGGAAAATCCAGTAATCCTTCGAGGAAGAGTTAAATATTGAATATGTGAAAGGTTCCTGGAGGAGGCTTTTTCTCATTTCCATCAGTGCCCATGGCGTCCTGTTTCTTGTGCTTGGAGACAATCCGTTTGGACAATATTTCATAGTGTAACAAATGAAAAAGTCCTAGAGGCGTGCTCTCACCTTAACCAAATGAGATTATCTGGTGCTTTTAAATAAGGAAAATAAGTTGGAGTAAAATCACTGTAGAACAATGTGAATACCTGCAGCTACTATAAGAAATCAGACCCGAATAAATGTTTGCAGTTATATATATTTAAAAGCTTCAAAACGTTCAAAGAAAACAGCAGAGAGACAACTTCCATATATAGAAGAGCAGTATTTGCTCAAATATAATAAATACAAAGGTATACCAAACAGGTAAATGAAACGAAAAACAGGCAAAAACAGTCATCTAAATACTAACTAATGTATTAATTATGTAAAAAACAAAACAGTGAGGAATTACAGTGTTTTCTGATCAATGTTTACACTTTAATCTCCTTTAACGTACACGAATAGATAGTTTGATAGTCACGTAAATTATGTTTGCATACTGTGAAATAAAAAGGTAAACTGCTTGGGATTTTTACAATAAATAAAACACTTGTGCTAACTGATATATAAAAGGTTGATCTCTAGGCCTGTGTTCAGTGAAAGGAACACAGCAGAACAATGTGGTACCTACTAAGAAATGGCTCTGTTTTTCTCTCCCCCAGTACAGGCGTACTTTAGGCTGCCAAGAACCAACTCACACATCCTTACACCATGAAAAGTGTGGAGAAATGAAAACAATTCTCATTTATGCCTGCCTTGAGGAGCCATAAGGTTTTGGCGCTCATACCTGTGTACAGTTATTGCTAGATAGGGATTTGCCTCATAACCCATGGGTGTTTGCATGGGAACACCCAGGTATCAGCCAAGGAACGCCCCCTTGATGCGAGATGCGAAGTAGCGCGTTGGCAAGTTTTTAACCCAAATCCGTATTTGAGTTGGAAAGTAAATACCACCAGAACGCTTACCACAGGGTTTCTGTTACAAAAGTAATGCAAACGCGATAGTAAATCTGGGCCTGAATGATAGCAGATGGTTAACATGCAGCATACGTGGTGACAATGCATAGGGATGCCGAAAGGCCAGATATAGGTAACTATAGAGCAGTAAGTCAAAATTTGTGTTTACATTTCTTTTTTAGATGATTGTCATCAAGACAATTCATCATCTTTTGAGTATTTTATACGGCACTTGCAGCTCTTATGTGTTAGAGCGCTCGCGACAAGTAGAAAACCCCCTGCCAGCTTAAATGGGAGTAACAGACTTTTAGGATACTTCTACCCTGGTTCTGCTCCGGCCGGCTGTCCCAGAGCCTGCCTCTCTATACTGGAAAGTCTCTGTCTCTCGCCCAACTCGTACTCGTAATTGTCAGACCTCACCTTGCTCTGCTGCTATTTTGTTGGAACTATCCTGTGTGTGTAAATTTTAAACTTTTAATGTAAACCGATTTTAGGCACTTTTTATTGTTGGGGAAACTGTGGGAATTAAATGTGAAATAATTTTTACTTACTGTGGTCGGGGGAACTGAAGCATTAGTCCGGTTTCCTGACTTGACCGAGTCCGCCATTTTTACTCTCAGCGCGGTCTAGTCGTTTGAACTGGCGACTACAAAACGAGACGCTCCGCGACCGCGCTCGATCTCGTAACTCGTAATTGTCAGACCTCACCTTGCTCTGCTGCTATTTTGTTGGAACTATCCTGTGTGTGTAAATTTTAAACTTTTTAATGTAAACCGATTTTAGGCACTTTTTATTGTTGGGGGAAATGTGGGAATTGAATGTGAACTAATTTTTACTTACTGTGGTCGGGGGAACTGAAGCATTAGTCCGGTTTCCTGACCTGACCGAGTCCACCATTTTTACTCTCAGCGCGGTCTAGTCGTCTGAACTGGCGACTACAAAATGAGATGCTGCGCGAGCGCGCTCGATCTCGTAACTCGTAACTCGTAATTGTCAGACCTTACCTTGCTCTGCTGCTATTTTGTTGGAACTATCCTGTGTGTGTAAATTTTAAACTTTTTAATGTAAACCGATTTTAGGCACTTTTTATTGTTGGGGGAACTGTGGGAATTGAATGTGAAATAATTTTTACTTACTGTGGTCGGGGGAACTGAAGCTTTAGTCCGGTTTCCTGACCTGACCGAGTCCGCCATTTTTACTCTCAGCGCGGTCTAGTCGTCTGAACTGGCGACTACAAAACGTGACGCTGCGCGAGCGCGCAGCAGACGCGCACAGCGGGCGCGCTAAAGGCGCGCAAAAGGCGCGCCTAAGGCAAGCCCGTCTGTGCCCGTCCGCGTCCCGGAGGAGTCCGGAGCCGGAAATGCTGCCAGTTTTGCACCTTTATATAGGAATTCTTCAGTTTACAGTAAGTCAGAGCTCCTTGAGATTGGGAATCTGGCGCCACATTGCTGTCATAAAGGTATGATTTGCATAACTGAGACCCCGCTCTCTTGTCACTTGTGTAACTGGGTAGCTGACCCTCAGACCAGTAAACAGAGAGGTGGAAGCGCAATCAAGGATAGCATGGGTTTAGTATTGGACAGGGACTCATGGGATAACAGCCCTCTGAAGATCCTTCTCCTGAATACCTGCTCCATTAAAAAACATGAAGCCCAACTGTACGACTTATTACTTGAGTCCGACCCCCATGTCATGTTTGTAACGGAAACTTGGTTGAATGATGGCTCGAATCCGACGATAGCAGGGGCTCTCCCGCCTGGCTATCAGATTATAAGGAAGGATCCGCCTGCTGGAAGAGGGGGCGGTATTGGCATAATTTATAAAAACTCATTGTTATGTTCTATTTTACCTGCGCAAGATACTGAGGATGCTGAAAGCCTCAACTTTTTGCTCACTGTTTCTAACCACCAATCCATTGCGGGCATTCTTGTTTATAGACCACCTGGTCAAGGCGGCAAGTTTATTGAGTCACTTACTCAAGCTATCTCTCCTATTTCTATCAAATATAGACATTGGGGTCGATTCCGATTCGGGCCGGAAAAAGCACCGACCGACTCGGATCCGGAAAAAATACCGACCGACACGTACCAGTGGCGCCCGACACGCCAAGTACGATGCAAGCCGCGATAAATCCGACCGACACGTCAGGAAACCAAGCCGACCGACCGAGCCGCTCGGAAAATAGCAATCCGGCCGGAAAACACGCGAATCCAACCGACCGACACGCACCCGGAACAAATCCGACCGAATCGTACCCGCCAACTCCAACCCGCAAAGTACGATGCAAGGCGCGAAAACACGACCGAGTCGGACGGAGGACAAGCCGTACGACCGACACGCATACAAAACCGAGCCGAAGCAACACAATACACCGCGACCGACGCGTACGCAGCATACAAAACTGCACAAACACAGCGTGAACGAAACGGAAAACACCGTACGAGACCAATGCAGGGTCCGACTCGGTCACAAGAACGTTTCCAACATACACAAACAGCACAAAGGAAAAATCAACCAAAAAAGCCCAAACAAGCAATTACCAAGCCAATAAATACTGGGGGTGGGGACAGAGAACAAAGACACACCCACAACTCCACCTATATAAAGGACACAAATCACTACCATGAGCCTTTGCAAATGCCATTTCACTGCCAGCACCCAAGAGAAAGCAACCACACACCCACAGCTCATCCCTCACACAAGCCACACACCATCAGCACACCAACAAATACCTACCTCACATACACCCAGCAAAACACACACTCACACACCCTCACCTGCACACCAACACACACATCACTCACCATCACCACCCATCACCATGCCCCCCAAGAAGAATCCCAAGTTCCTAGATTGTGAATTGGAAGTCCTGGTAGACGAGATCCTCAGGGTGGAGCCACAGCTGTTTGGCACTCTGGTCCAACAGACCCCCATGTCGCAGAAAACCAAGATGTGGGAGAGGATCATCAACAGGGTGAACGCCCAATCATCATGTCGGCGCACAAAGACGGACATCCAGAACAGGTGGTATGACGTGCGCAGGAGGGTACGGGACCTGCTGAAGATAGACTACAGCAACAGCCAACAGACCGGCAGTGGCCCTCCTGCCAAGCCAATATACCTCAGGCCCTGGGAGGAGAAGGTGCGGGCCATCCTTCCGCCAGTGAGCGTATATGGACTAGAGAACATCCCAGAGCCTGGTGAGTACACAACAAATGTACACAATAAACTGCCACAAAACACACACATCACTGTCAAGGGGAGAGTCAAACCATGCACACATAGCAATTACACAGCAACTAGAACAGAATCATCCCAAAATGTGTATGTCAGTCAGATAAACACAACACATGCCATCAAAAAAGTCACATCCAACTGTGCCAACACATGTACAAACACAACCACAACTACAGCTAGGCAGTGGCACAAATAGAACTAACACACACATCCACACATGTAGCCACCACAACAACACCAACACACAGTGAAGACCACTCAAAGGAAGGAATTCTGTGTATGCTGGCCAAGTCAGTGTAGCCAATAGCATCATGGGAGTCGCAGTCACACATATTGCCCCCCCCACAACTGTCCCATCAACACCACCCTGAACCATGCTCACATCACAGGGAGTGGAGAAGGACTCACAAGATGGCTGACACTGGCTACTGCTGTGGGGAGCACAAGGCCCTGCTGCCAACTGTGCACCAACAAACAGCAGGACACCACTGACTGACATCCTGAGAGACAACTTACACTCCCTGCAATGCAAGCACGTTCCATGGTGGGCTATCTGGCTGGCTGGGTGGGAAGGGGGACTTGCAGCACTGACTATAGTCACCAGCACCTCCCCTCACACCCCCCCAACACAAACTCCACAGTACCCACCTGGTAGAATGCAATGCCCTCCATCCTAACACAAGATCCCACAAAGCACCACCACCCTGGGTTATGTTGTGTGAAGCACAGGGACACTCTTGGGACTCTTAGCCAAACAACTGCCAGGACAACACTCCCAGCCATCCTGTCAGCACAGCCAGCCCACCCCACAGGGAAGCAGAGTCAAAAGGAAGGAAGCATGGGCATGCTGGGAAGGGGGTGGAGGCAATAGCATGATGGGAGACGTAGTCACAGACATAGCTCACCCCCACAACTGTCCCATCAACACCACCCTGAACCATGCTCACATCACAGGGAGTGGAGAAGGACTCACAAGATGGCTGACACTGGCTACTGCTGTGGGGAGCACAAGGCCCTGCTGCCAACTGTGCACCAACAAACAGCAGGACACCACTGACTGACATCCTGAGAGACAACTTACACTCCCTGCAATGCAAGCACGTTCCATGGTGGGCTATCTGGCTGGCTGGGTGGGAAGGGGGACTTGCAGCACTGACTATAGTCACCAGCACCTCCCCTCACACCCCCCCAACACAAACTCCACAGTACCCACCTGGTAGAATGCAATGCCCTCCATCCTAACACAAGATCCCACAAAGCACCACCACCCTGGGTTATGTTGTGTGAAGCACAGGGACACTCTTGGGACTCTTAGCCAAACAACTGCCAGGACAACACTCCCAGCCATCCTGTCAGCACAGCCAGCCCACCCCACAGGGAAGCAGAGTCAAAAGGAAGGAAGCATGGGCATGCTGGGAAGGGGGGTGGAGGCAATAGCATGATGGGAGTCGTAGTCACAGACATAGCTCACCCCCACAACTGTCCCATCAACACCACCCTGAACCATGCTCACATCACAGGGAGTGGAGAAGGACTCACAAGATGGCTGACACTGGCTACTGCTGTGGGGAGCACAAGGCCCTGCTGCCAACTGTGCACCAACAAACAGCAGGACACCACTGACTGACATCCTGAGAGACAACTTACACTCCCTGCAATGCAAGCACGTTCCATGGTGGGCTATCTGGCTGGCTGGGTGGGAAGGGGGACTTGCAGCACTGACTATAGTCACCAGCACCTCCCCTCACACCCCCCCAACACAAACTCCACAGTACCCACCTGGTAGAATGCAATGCCCTCCATCCTAACACAAGATCCCACAAAGCACCACCACCCTGGGTTATGTTGTGTGAAGCACAGGGACACTCTTGGGACTCTTAGCCAAACAACTGCCAGGACAACACTCCCAGCCATCCTGTCAGCACAGCCAGCCCACCCCACAGGGAAGCAGAGTCAAAAGGAAGGAAGCATGGGCATGCTGGGAAGGGGGTGGAGGCAATAGCATGATGGGAGACGTAGTCACAGACATAGCTCACCCCCACAACTGTCCCATCAACACCACTCCTGAACCATGCTCACATCACAGGGAGTGGAGAAGGACTCACAAGATGGCTGACACTGGCTACTGCTGTGGGGAGCACAAGGCCCTGCTGCCAACTGTGCACCAACAAACAGCAGGACACCACTGACTGACATCCTGAGAGACAACTTACACTCCCTGCAATGCAAGCACGTTCCATGGTGGGCTATCTGGCTGGCTGGGTGGGAAGGGGGACTTGCAGCACTGACTATAGTCACCAGCACCTCCCCTCACACCCCCCCAACACAAACTCCACAGTACCCACCTGGTAGAATGCAATGCCCTCCATCCTAACACAAGATCCCACAAAGCACCACCACCCTGGGTTATGTTGTGTGAAGCACAGGGACACTCTTGGGACTCTTAGCCAAACAACTGCCAGGACAACACTCCCAGCCATCCTGTCAGCACAGCCAGCCCACCCCACAGGGAAGCAGAGTCAAAAGGAAGGAAGCATGGGCATGCTGGGAAGGGGGTGGAGGCAATAGCATGATGGGAGTCGTAGTCACAGACATAGCTCACCCCCACAACTGTCCCATCAACACCACCCTGAACCATGCTCACATCACAGGGAGTGGAGAAGGACTCACAAGATGGCTGACACTGGCTACTGCTGTGGGGAGCACAAGGCCCTGCTGCCAACTGTGCACCAACAAACAGCAGGACACCACTGACTGACATCCTGAGAGACAACTTACACTCCCTGCAATGCAAGCACGTTCCATGGTGGGCTATCTGGCTGGCTGGGTGGGAAGGGGGACTTGCAGCACTGACTATAGTCACCAGCACCTCCCCTCACACCCCCCCAACACAAACTCCACAGTACCCACCTGGTAGAATGCAATGCCCTCCATCCTAACACAAGATCCCACAAAGCACCACCACCCTGGGTTATGTTGTGTGAAGCACAGGGACACTCTTGGGACTCTTAGCCAAACAACTGCCAGGACAACACTCCCAGCCATCCTGTCAGCACAGCCAGCCCACCCCACAGGGAAGCAGAGTCAAAAGGAAGGAAGCATGGGCATGCTGGGAAGGGGGTGGAGGCAATAGCATGATGGGAGACGTAGTCACAGACATAGCTCACCCCCACAACTGTCCCATCAACACCACCCTGAACCATGCTCACATCACAGGGAGTGGAGAAGGACTCACAAGATGGCTGACACTGGCTACTGCTGTGGGGAGCACAAGGCCCTGCTGCCAACTGTGCACCAACAAACAGCAGGACACCACTGACTGACATCCTGAGAGACAACTTACACTCCCTGCAATGCAAGCACGTTCCATGGTGGGCTATCTGGCTGGCTGGGTGGGAAGGGGGACTTGCAGCACTGACTATAGTCACCAGCACCTCCCCTCACACCCCCCAACACAAACTCCACAGTACCCACCTGGTAGAATGCAATGCCCTCCATCCTAACACAAGATCCCACAAAGCACCACCACCCTGGGTTATGTTGTGTGAAGCACAGGGACACTCTTGGGACTCTTAGCCAAACAACTGCCAGGACAACACTCCCAGCCATCCTGTCAGCACAGCCAGCCCACCCCACAGGGAAGCAGAGTCAAAAGGAAGGAAGCATGGGCATGCTGGGAAGGGGGTGGAGGCAATAGCATGATGGGAGTCGTAGTCACAGACATAGCTCACCCCCACAACTGTCCCATCAACACCACCCTGAACCATGCTCACATCACAGGGAGTGGAGAAGGACTCACAAGATGGCTGACACTGGCTACTGCTGTGGGGAGCACAAGGCCCTGCTGCCAACTGTGCACCAACAAACAGCAGGACACCACTGACTGACATCCTGAGAGACAACTTACACTCCCTGCAATGCAAGCACGTTCCATGGTGGGATAACTGACTGGGTGGGTGGGTGGGTGGGAAGGAGGTCTGGCTGTCAACCAAACACAATCAATGCAGACCATGTTCACACCCCAGAGAATACATAGAAATGCCCAAATAATGCAGGACAATGTGCCACACCAATATCAACCCCTGACTGTGACGACTTAGGACAATACAATGTACAGGCCCGCACCCCGAGGCACAGTCACAACTGTCAGGTGTGTCAACCACTGATGCCTGCAGAAACATGACATACATTGTTTGTGTCTCCCAAAAACAGGTGATGATAGGGACACAGCAGCAGACGCTGAGGAGTCCCAGTCCCAGGCTCAAGAGGATGCCGAGCTCACTGGCGTCGTACAGCCTCTGTCCTCCTCGGACGATGAAGAACAACCTGGCACATCCGGTGCAAGTCAACATGCTGCACCAGCAGGACCACCAGCTGCAGCACCAGCAGGTCCACCAGCTGCACCCCCTGCACCCACCCCTCCAACGACTGTCACCACGAATACCATCCCTGCCGACATGGACAGAATAAGGAACAACACCAGCGCAGTGACCCTGGACCAACCTGGGGCCATGGACACCACCACCACCACCAACCCCCAAGGTGGACCAGGGTTATCTGTGCGTGCAACTGCACACACTGCACATGTCAGCAGGGGTGGTGGGAGGGGTGGGAGACAGAGGTCGCTGCTTGCAGACGTTGCTGGTGTGCATGAAGACCCACAACTGGTACGCATAGCTGATGCGTACCAGTCCAGCACCGGAGAGCTCAGCCAGGTAGTGGGGCTTCTCAGAGACATTAAACAGCAGCAGGCTGCCCATCATGCCCGCTTGGACTCCCACATGTCCCAAGTGGAGTCACACATGTCACGTGTGGACTCCCACATGTCACGTGTGGACTCCCACATGACCCGCGTGGAGTCCAAGTGGGATGTACTACATGAGATGACGGCGGTGCACAGGGACATTTTACAATGCCTCCGCCAGATGAACAGCAACCAGTCCACACCTCCCTGTGTGCCAACAACATCTGGTACCGAACAAACTGCAACTGCCACAGGGAGGGAGGAGGACTCTGGCGGAGAGTCCCCTGCACCGCAGCAGCCTGCACTTGAGGGCCCCCCCCAAGAAGAGGGGTCGTCCGAGGAGGGGAAAGTGAGAGGCTGATGGCCAAGCGCAACTCCCAGGAAGCCTGAACCTGTTCTGGATTTTCGCCTTTGTGCACAGACTGTTCACCCTGTTGATGGCAACACTACTCCCACACATTGCATGGGGAGTATAAGTTGGAACAATGTGTCAGACAACAGTGGCCCCGATACTGGGGATCCTGTCTACCTGGACTTTCTATTCATCTAGGAACTTGGGATTGCAAGATTCATGTACAGCACAATCCATCCTATGCACTATTATCACAATAAACACACTAATACACCATACTTGCCTCTGTCGTGATTCCAACGTGGGTGCTGTTATGGGGATGATGAACTGCAAAATTACACAGTGTATGCGAACTGCAACAGCAAGGACAACACAGGCATGTGAGTACAGGCAACGTGACACATATGAGGGAGACACACCACCAGGGCTACACAACACATACACACCTAGGCCATCTGACTCATTGCCTACACTGATGTTGCCAGGGAAGACGGTGCAATGCACAGACACCACACCCATTCCCAGTTGTAGTCAAGTAGCCCACAGGTGCAGTAAGCAAATGGCAGTCAAATGTGTGACCACAGACAACGCACATCACTAAGTGAAGCACAGGTTTATTACACAGTAGCAACATGCCGTAACCACTACAGATGCAAGGTAACCCCACCTGGTAGCGGGCACACAGTCAACAACTGTAGACAGAAGGAAGTCCATGGGTGTGGCGCACATCACCTGTAGGGACACAACAGCTACCAGCCTGGATGTGCAATCACGTCGTCGGTGGACACAGTTGACCAAACGAATCTGAAAGTACCCTGTGAAGGACAGAAATGACACACAGTCAAAAGCAATGCAGTACAGGACAGAACAGCAAAACTCATGCACAATACATGTTACAAGATACCCACCCAGAACCAAGTTAGCATGTCAACACTGTTGGGGAGTACAGCCCACCTGTCACCACACATCGCAACACATATCCTGTCAAGTAGCCCATGGACACACTCCAACAGCACCAGAGCACCACCCACACATCATGCCAACTCACATCATTCACATGACACCTCAGGATACTCACATTCAGCTAAAGAAGTTGGTGATGAGCTGTGTGCGGACATCACCATCACCATCATCATCATCATCGTCACTGGCATCGTGGTCCAGGCCAGGATCCTCCACAGGTGGCGGATGTTGGTCATCGTCATCCTGGATGAGAGGCAACTCCTTCCGCACTGCCAGGTTGTGGAGCATGCAGCAGACGATGATAATCTTGCACACTTTCGCAGGGGCATATGGGAGGGACCCTCCGGTCTTGTCCAGGCAGCGGAAGCGGCTCTTCAGGAGACCAAAGGTCCGCTCAATCACTCTCCTGGTCCGACCATGTGCCTCATTGTAGCGCATCTGGGCAGGTGTCACAGGGTTCCTGAGGGGTGTCAGCAACCACGGCATGTTGGGGTATCCCGAGTCACCTACGGACAGACAAGTGCACATCAGCTGACTTGGAAAAGTGGGCGGAATACTACAGATCAGATCACACACAATGGCACAAAGTCAGTACACACCGACAAGCCAGGCACGCTGGTTCTGCATCTGTGCCATCAACCTGGGGATGCGACTACTCCTCATCACAAAGGCATCGTGTGCTGAACCAGGGAAACGGGCACACACGTGTGTGATGGTCATGTCTGCAAGACACACCACCAGTGCATTGACCGAGTGGTAGTGCTTGCGGTTCCTGTAGGCCTGCTCCTGGGCCTGTGGTGGTACCAAAGCCACATGTGTCCCATCAATGGAGCCAATGACATGCGGCATCCTCCCCAGGGCATAAAAGTCACTCTTCACGTCAGCGAGTCGTCGCAGTCTAGGGAAATAGATGTACCGGTTCAGGAAGAGCAACATTGCCGCCAAAACATCGCGGAGCACACGGCTGAACATGGTCTGTGACATCCCACCAGCAGACGCCACAGTATGTTGGAAGGTACCGGTGGCAAAGAAGTGTAGGGCTGCCATCACCTTCACCTTGGGGGTCAGCGCTGTAGGATACGGCCGGCCAGGCTGCAAATGTGGGGACAACTGCACTGCCAAATCCTCAATCAGCTGCCTGGTGAAGCGGTACCGTCGGATGCTGTCCCGTTCCACCATCGTTGCCAGGTCTGGGAATGGCCGATGGACAGCAGGAGCCCTGCAGTGCAGAGGAGAAGTAAGCAAGATCGTCAGTCACCCCACATATGCGGCATTGAACACACTCAAGATCCCAACATACATCATCATGAGGCACAACTACATGAAGTGTGCAGTACCGGAACGACATTTATGGTACATACATGGCCAACATCTGTCAACACGGTCCTACAGGTGGCATCAATTTGTCCCAGGTTGGCCCATTGGATATCATGATGCTGTGTCACAGTCACCCCCCAGTGACATGTGAGGACAGATGTGCCCCAGGCACCACAGCTCAACGACAGGCACATTCCCAGGGACCCTGTAATGCCACATGGACACTGGCATCACCTGGAGTATCATGTGTACACCACAACAAAACAAACATGACCCCCACAGGTAGTGGCCACACTTGCCATGGCAGGAGAGCCATGGACGTCTGTGACACACACGCACAACATCAGAGTCCATGCACACACAACGTGGATGTGGAGACTGTCTCCCATTGTGCACATGAAATCAGAGACATTGTAAACACTACATGCACAAAGACTGTGGAGGGCCATCACTATTGTGCCACTGGGACACCCTGGCTCAAACATACCGTCCCACATGGGACTCACGGGGTATGTGACATGACATACACAAACACCACTGTGAAATGTGACCATGGCACATGCACAGATATGAACAGTTGCACATCACAGTGGTCACGTACACGTAACACCCATGATCCTGTCCCCATGAACACGTGCACAGCCTGGGGGTGGCTGCCCACAGGTGACACCCACAGGACAACATGTACACCAACATACACACAATAGGAAATGCAGCCTTACATGCCTTATGATAAGGTTTGGACAGGCTGTCGTGATGTAGGTGTGCCCCTCACTCCCTGGGAGCTATCTGTGGCTGGCATATGTCCATCTGAGACAGGCATGCTGACATATGCCAGTCACATGTACAGTGATGCGTTGTACTGCAATGGACCGATCGATGCCTCCGGCCGGCCCATTGCATTCAATGTGCGGGTACGCGTTGTACCCCTGTGCGCGTTGAACAGCAATGGACCGATCGGTGCCTCCGGCCGGCCCATTGCATTCAATGTGTGCGGGTACGCGTTGTACCCCTGTGCACGTTGAACAGCAATGGACCGATCGGTGCCTCCGGCCGGCCCATTGCATTCAATGTGGCGGGTACGCGTTGTACCCCTGTGCGCGTTGAACAGCAATGGACCGATCGGTGCCTCCGGCCGGCCCATTGCATTCAATGTGTGCGGGTACGCGTTGTACCCCTGTGCGCGTTGTACTGCAATGGACCGATCGGTGCCTCCGGCCGGCCCATTGCATTCAATGTGTGCGGGTACGCGTTGTACCCCTGTGTGCGTTGAACAGCAATGGACCGATCGGTGCCTCCGGCCGGCCCATTGCATTCAATGTGTCGGGTACGCGTTGTACCCCTGTGCGCGTTGTACTGCAATGGACCGATCGGTGCCTCCGGCCGGCCCATTGCATTCAATGTGTGCGGTACGCGTTGTACCCCTGTGCGCGTTGAACAGCAATGGACCGATCGGTGCCTCCGGCCGGCCCATTGCATTCAATGTGTGCGGGTACGCGTTGTACCCCTGTGCGCGTTGAACAGCAATGGACCGATCGGTGCCTCCGGCCGGCCCATTGCATTCAATGTGTGCGGGTACGCGTTGTACCCCTGTGCGCGTTGTACTGCAATGGACCGATCGGTGCCTCCGGCCGGCCCATTGCATTCAATGTGTGCGGGTACGCGTTGTACCCCTGTGCGCGTTGTACTGCAATGGACCGATCGGTGCCTCCGGCCGGCCCATTGCATTCAATGTGTGCGGGCACGCGTTGTACTCCTGTACGCGTTGAACAGCAATGGACCGATCGGTGCCTCCGGCCGGCCCATTGCATTCAATGTGCGCGGTACGCCGTTGTACCCCTGTGCGCGTTGTACTGCAATGGACCGATCGGTGCCTCCGGCCGGCCCATTGCATTCAATGTGTGCGGGCACGCGTTGTACCCTGTGCGCGTTGAACAGCAATGGACCGATCGGTGCCTCCGGCCGGCCCATTGCATTCAATGTGCGGGCACGCGTTGTACCCCTGTGCGCGTTGAACAGCAATGGACCGATCGGTGCCTCCGGCCGGCCCATTGCATTCAATGTGTGCGGGTACGCGTTGTACCCCTGTGCGCGTTGAACAGCAATGGACCGATCGGTAGCCTCCGGCCGGCCCATTGCATTCAATGTGTGCGGGCACGCGTTGTACCCCTGTGCGCGTTGTACTGCAATGGACCGATCGGTGCCTCCGGCCGGCCCATTGCATTCAATGTGTGCGGGTACGCGTTGTACCCCTGTGTGCGTTGAACAGCAATGGACCGATCGGTGCCTCCGGCCGGCCCATTGCATTCAATGTGTGCGGGCACGCGTTGTACCCCTGTGCGCGTTGTACTGCAATGGACCGATCGGTGCCTCCGGCCGGCCCATTGCATTCAATGTGTCGGGTACGCGTTGTACCCCTGTGCGGCGTTGAACAGCAATGGACCGATCGGTGCCTCCGGCCGGCCCATTGCATTCAATGTGTCGCGGTACGCGTTGTACCCCTGTGCGTTGAACAGCAATGGACCGATCGGTGCCTCCGGCCGGCCCATTGCATTCAATGTGTGCGGGTACGCGTTGTACCCCTGTGCAGCGTTGTACTGCAATGGACCGATCGGTGCCTCCGGCCGGCCCATTGCATTCAATGTCGCGGGTACGCGTTGTACCCCTGTGCAGCGTTGTACTGCAATGGACCGATCGGTGCCTCCGGCCGGCCCATTGCATTCAATGTGCGCGGGCACGCGTTGTACCCCTGTGCAGCGTTGAACAGCAATGGACCGATCGGTGCCTCCGGCCGGCCCATTGCATTCAATGTGTGCGGGTACGCGTTGTACCCCTGTGCGCGTTGTACTGCAATGGACCGATCGGTGCCTCCGGCCGGCCCATTGCATTCAATGTGCGCGGTACGCGTTGTACCCCTGTGCGCGTTGAACAGCAATGGACCGATCGGTGCCTCCGGCCGGCCCATTGCATTCAATGTGTGCGGGTACGCGTTGTACCCCTGTGCGCGTTGAACAGCAATGGACCGATCGGTGCCTCCGGCCGGCCCATTGCATTCAATGTGTGCGGGTACGCGTTGTACCCCTGTGCACGTTGAACAGCAATGGACCGATCGGTGCCTCCGGCCGGCCCATTGCATTCAATGTGTGCGGGTACGCGTTGTACCCCTGTGCGCGTTGAACAGCAATGGACCGATCGGTGCATCCGGCCGGCCCATTGCATTCAATGTGTGCGGGTACGCGTTGTACCCCTGTGCGCGTTGTACTGCAATGGACCGATCGGTGCCTCCGGCCGGCCCATTGCATTCAATGTGTGCGGGTACGCGTTGTACCCCTGTGCGCGTTGAACAGCAATGGACCGATCGGTGCCTCCGGCCGGCCCATTGCTTTCAATGTGTGCGGGTACGCGTTGTACCCCTGTGCGCGTTGAACAGCAATGGACCGATCGGTGCCTCCGGCCGGCCCATTGCATTCAATGTGTGCGGGTACGCGTTGTACCCCTGTGCGCGTTGAACAGCAATGGACCGATCGGTGCGCACCCATTGACAATGGGCTTGCCTGGCAACGGACGCGTTTTTGAATATTCGAACGAGTCGGTTGCTGGAAAATCAGTTGGTCACCCACAACAATGTTGCAAAATCATGTATGTCATGAAGTTGAAGATTTGAAGGATGCTGTGGGCGTGTTTTGGTGCTGCTATTCCATGGATTGGCCAGATTCAGAAGATGCAAACGACTTGGACCTATCACTTTGGACACAAGGGACAGTATCTGCCTCTCCAGCACATATATATTGCTGCATGTTCCCCTGAGAGCCCACTTGCCTGCACTACATGCTCCAGGACGACATCTGCCACTGCACTGCTGCTGTCTCTGCCCCTCTGGACCCTGCAATGGCACGTACTGTGGAGAGAGCCCCAGCCTTCAGCCTTGAAGAGAACCAGGCCCTGCTGGACAGCCTACTTCCACAGTACAGCAAGCTGTATGGGACACCAGGGGAGCAGGTGAGTGTTCTGTGCACTGCCTTTCTGAATGTGCATTTTGTCTGACTAGCAAGGCTGAGAGTCAGCACACCACTGGCTAGCAGGCTCACTGAGTAGTTGTCACCCCCCATAGTGTGTAGTGACTTGCACTGGACAGGTATGGTGCAGTGACAGTGCTTCTGAACAGGGTTTTACTCCCCATGCTATGATACCATGTAGTGACTTCTGGAAAACTGTCCATGGGCAGCCGTGCACTGCCTGGGTACACCATGTGCCCCTGTGATTGCGACATGTATATGCAACTGTGTCATGCACGGATATGTTGCATGTGTAGTAATGTCCTTATCACTTTGTCATCCTGACAGGCTTCTGCCCATCGGAAGCATGAGATCTGGAAGGACATCGTCCGGGCTGTCCGGTCCGTGGGGTCTACAAGCGCCGGATCCGCAACTGCCAAAAGAGGTGGCAGGACCTTCGGGGCTGGACCCGGAGGATTGCACGGGTCCAGCTGAAGCTGTCGCCTCCTCGCAGGAGGGGCGGAACACGGACCCTGACCCCCACATGCTCAGGATCCTGGCGGTGGTCTTTCCAGACCTGGATGGGCAGCTGAAGGCCAGAGAGCAGCAAGGAGGGGGTGAGTCAAAGACTGCACTGTGTACTCTGTCTAACATGTTATGTGCCCTCCTCGGGCCAGGTTGAACTGCCACAGTACAGCAGTCATGTTGTCCAGGAGCCATGTCCCTCTATTGTGCACTGCCCACTCCTCATCTGATACCCAGGTGTGGCCCTTACATGCAGGGAATTCTGTCACTTAGGACTGTGTCCTTGCAGTTTGCTTGACTCAAGGTGGGAGACAGCATCTGTTTCCCTGACTCTGTGGTGGGCATCATGGGTGGGTCCATTGCTTACACAATGCCTGTATTCTGACATGTATTCAGCGTGTTACTTTGATCTGTGGTCCAATTGCTGAGCTGATCCACCACATGTGGCTGGGGTACCTGGCACACACCCATGCTGCGGGTGGGAACAATGTTTGGGCCCCAGGAGTATGTATATGACGTGTGTCACACATACTTAGCCAGCTGCCTACAGTCCAGGGCTCATCCCTCATTCATGTGGGGCTGGACAGTCATGCCTACTCCAGGCCATACAATACACTCTGTACTCCCACTCCCGTGTATCAGAGGACACATTGTGCACAGTGATTTGCCCCTCAGGTGTCTGCCTCTGTGTCAGTGTGCTGTGGATTAGTCGCCAGGACTGCTGTGGAGTTTCTTGGTAGGGGCTCAGCATGCCACTGGAGATGTGACCATAGGAGACGATACTTGTGTGACACATAGGTGTCTGATCAGCTGCCCATGCAGACTGGGGCATGTAAATGTGAAGTTCAGGCAGCTGTTCCCCATGCACAGCAGAGTGTGAGGGGCTCAGGTTCAGAGGGTAGTGTCACAGGTCTCCCATATGTCCAATAGGTATGACCTGGACAGATGAGGGTTAAGAGGATGTGTTGTGGGGGGATGTACATGTGCACTTGTGCAGCTCCAGGACTTGCATTCCCCATGACCTACTATTGTGACACAGTGCAGAGTGTTGTTATCTGGCTGCAAAGTCATACATCACTGAGACAGTGATGTATGACTTTGCAGTCATGCCTCCGCCATGGCATGTGTCTACTGATTGGTGATCCTGCAGGGGAGTGACATGTGCTACATGCACACCATAGTGGCGATGGCTATCAGGACATGGGTGCATCATGGTGTCTGTCGCTGGTATGCATCACATGCATTTCCTATTTGACTCTGGGCATCCCTTACATCCGTAAACCTGTACTGACTCAGTGGCAAGAGCTGTGATGTGTCCACACCGTGTCCTCTGCACTGTCCAACTACTGTGTACTTGGTGCATGTGTCAACACTGGGGTGTTGCAATCCAACAGACACCAGACAGATGGGTGCAAGGCCATGTGGGATGTGAGTGCCATGCTTGGCATCAGACTGACAATTGACTTCTCCTGTTCAATTAGTGCACTTTTAGCAATGTACAACTAATGATGCCAGGGCTTGCTCTGTGATGTGCTGTGCTCACAGTGGTGTGTGCGTTATGTGCAGGTGACTGATGTCTGTCTGTTTCCCCATTGTTTGCAGATACATCCACGGCCACGGAAGGGGACAGCTCCACGGACCAGGAGGAGCCGGAGAGCCAGACTGGGTCAGCAGCCGAGGAGTGGTCGGAGGGACCCAGTGGCACGGAGGGCGAGGGGAGCCACACCGAGGAGTCCTCAGCAGCATCCACCTCAGCTGAGGACCAGAGCAACTCGGAGGATGACTCCCTTGTGGAGGCGGGTGTCAGCAGCCACCACACCCCAGCTTGTGTTGCTGTCCCCGCCACCACCAGCACCACCACCGCCCTCCCATCGGCTCCCATTCCCCAGGTCCGTGGAGGCTCCCATGTCCGGGAGCGTGTCTCCTTTGGGCCAGGCACCGCACCCCCTGCCCCTGTGTCCCCTGCTGCCCTGAGTGAGGAGTCTGTGTACCTCCTTCGCCAGCTCCATGTAGGGCAGACAGCCATGCTGAGTGTCCTCCATGCGCACACCGCGCTGTTGACTCAGCTGGTGTCGTTCATGGAGGGCATCTCATCGGGCATGTCTGACCTACAGAGGGGCAATAGGTCCATGGACTCCTCCCTGACGGCAGCAGTGTCCCTCCTCAAACGGTCCCTCACCCCTCCTGCCTCTGCTCCATCCACACTCCCCAGCACCTTACCCATCCCAGGCACACACACACTGGCACACACCAGCACACACACATCCAGCACACTGACACACACGCCAATGACAAAACGCACACGCAAGCACATTCAGGGGACTGCAGCCAGACTCACAGGGGATGGGGCCCTGGAACACACACACGCATCCACATGCACTGCGCAGTCCTCAGTTCCCTCTCCCTCCAAAGCACCCTCCCTTGCCTCACCTGCAACCCCAAAGTCACAGCAGCTCTTCCTCTGTGACCTCGGCCTCTTCCCCACCGATGAAGCTGCTCCAGCATCCCGGGGAAGAGGAAGCCCACCCACACGGAGCAGAGTGCCCCTCGCCCCCGGACACCCTCCCCCAGGCGCAGACGGACTGAGGCCCCCACCCGCAAGTCCCCCCGGAGTGCTAAGAGCAAGACCCCGCCACCGCCCCTGCAGCTCAGGCACAAGGTCTCCGTCCTCCATCCCTCAGGCCCCCACTGCACAGGTGCCCCCACCACACCCTGCCCCAGGTTCCCCCACCCACAGATATACCATCCCCAAGATGCTCCGGCCTTCTCCCCTGCCACTTGCTCTCCCAGCACCACACCCCCCGCTGCGCTTGTCTGTGCCACTGATGTGGTGAGGGTGTCCTCCCCCTCTGTCCAACCCACCTTGCCTGTTCCCCATTCTCCTCCCCTGGAGGTAGGCACTGCAGTGGAGTCCACTACCGCCCTGTCTGACTTGGGCACTGCAGTGGCGGACCTGTCCACCCCATCTGCAGGGTCCACTGCAGTTGTGCCGGCACCCACGACATCTGTGTCATGCCCCCAGTTGTGCCGGCACACACCATGTCAGACACCTCCACTGCAGTTGTCAGTGGCTCTCCAGCACCCACCACCCCTTCCCTGACTCCCCTGGTGAGCCCTGATCCTGTCCCTGCGGTGCCTGGCCTGCCCCCCGGTTGCCCCTCCTAGTGGATTGTCCCTGGTATTGTGCAGGCATGCGTAGGGTGACATCTGCCAGTGTCACCCTGTTTGAACTTTGACAATGGACTGGCCATTGGCCTTTGCTCTTTTTTCAGGACTTCGTTTGGCCTCAACACATATGCTGAATAAAGCAACTTTCTTTTCTCTAGTGCTCATGCTTCAGATGTACATGTTGTTGGTGCAGCTAACCATGCCCTTGCTGCAGTGATGGTGATATCTGGTCTCATGATTATGAAGTGTTACTGTGCAGGAACCCATGTGGTCCAGGGGGAATGTGTCCTATCATGTGGTGTATCCATGTCATCAATAGCAGCATCTGAGGGTGTCATGTGTTCAGTATTTGGCAATGGGTTTCCTACTTACATTGGCAATTTCACATCTGTGGCTTCCACCCCTGCACATCTGTTGTGCCTGCCATCGTTGCATTTGTCTACTTCCCTGACCGTGTTGCCATCTCCAGTGGACATGCAGGTTTGGGCATCAATGGGGAGGGACTCATCCGTGTAGTCAGTGCAACATTGCTATACAAGTGTGTTGGATCTGTGCTGATGATTCCGTTGGCACATCCATGACCAGGCTGATGTGATGGGAGCCCTCATTTGGTGCTAATTGTTGATTGTGTGACCAAGTGCTCAGCTGACATGATGGGGCCCTACTGAGGCAACATATGGCACAGCTTTCCTCACACAGGAGTGGAGTCCCCTCATGGCAGTGTGTACACGTGTGACATTGCCTGCGCCCAAGGTGTGTGTTGTATGTGCATGTCTGTGTGTTCACTTCCATTCATCTGCGCATGCTGTGATCCCTAGTGTTGTACCTGTTTGTGATGCTTGCTGACTTGAGCTATGTTCCCCCAAAGTCTTCTCCCTGTGTTCTCTGTGATGTGGGTGCATGGCACATTACTGGTCATCAGGGTGTCACCCATAGGTGTGTTTGCTGTCAGGGCAGAGTTTGTGTGCTGACGCAGATGGGTCACAGTCAGGTTTCCCTTTGGCACTTGTTGTTTGCCCCTGTCATGTGATTTCCAGTTTGTGTTATCTTTCAGTGATTGTGACACGTTGTGTGTGTGACTGCTGGCACTCCTTAGGGTCCGGGCTGCAATGTTGGTTGTTGTCTATGTGTGTTCTTTGTGGGTGACCTTGGCTTCTTCATTGGTGTGTGACTGTGGCTGGGATCCCATTGGTCGGTGTGGTATTGCCGTCATGTCCATGTACAGCGTAGTGTGCAGTGTGTCAGACATTCAGGAGTCTTGTTGAGTGTCCATGTGTGATGTGTTTCTACACCTTGGTTCCCACCCACCACCCTGGAATAGTAATGGGTGCATGTGCAATGTCACCAGTGCATGTGTACTTCACTGCTGCACATTGTTGGAGGTCGAGGGGTGTGGTGTTGAGTGTGTGCAGATGAGAGTTGTTGCCCGGCTAGTCCCCTGCCTCCATGTTGGCCTTGGCTTACTGGCCATGCTGATTGATTTGTGCTTGTGTAGGTGTGATGGTAGTTAGTTGCTCAGGACACCTGACTGTGGTTCACAGTGTGAACGACATTTAGCTTTGTCATCACAGTGGTATTTTTCTTCAGCCCAGGGTCACCACATTGTGGGGGCCCTGGGGGTGGTGCTGTGGTGTGTCTGTGACTTGCTGTGTCAGTTGTTGTTCCTACGTGCCTGTGTGACATGTGTGTTTTGTGCTCCCTCTCACCTGTCAATGCCTGCTTGCCCACATAGGGGATTTGGATCCATGAGTTACCTTAGTGTGGCAGTGTATGCACATCTGTATGATTGGTATTCAGCTCTCCTCATGTGTTGTGTTGTTGCCTGGGGACAATGGCACCCCCACCCCTCACCTGCTGTGTATGATGACAGTGTTGGTCTGCCTGTTTGTGTTTGTGCATCTGCACCACTGCATTGGCATATCTTGGGTGTGCCATTGGCTGTATGTTGTTTGGTGTGTTTCCCCTGCTGTCCCTGGGACTCCTAGGTCATCGGTCAGCACAGTGATCATGGTTTGTGTGTCCCATTGCTGCCATGGTATGGTATCTGTTCACCTCACATCTGCTGTCTCCACAGGGTATCTGCATTTGTGTGCCCATTGGTGCAAATATGTGGTTCTGCATTCTGATGGTCACTTCTGTCATTGTGTCATTGATGACTGTTGACGGTCTCAGCCACCATGGGTGTTGTTTGTCTGCACATGGCCAAAGGAATGTTTCATTTGCACTGCAGTATTTGGCTCCCCAATTTATGTTGCAATGGGACACATACACTACTTTGCCACAGATGAGTTTTTGGTTCTGTGACCAGGAATGATCCATGCAGTTTGGCAGTTGCAGCTCTTTCTTTGTCAACAATTACCTTTTGGTCACTGTGATGATGAGGGTGTAGACCCCATTGCCACAATGGTCAAAATGTGCTTCAGCTATGGACCCCACACTTGCCTTTTGGTCACTGTGATGATGGGGGTTTAGACCCCATTGCCACAATGGTCAAACTGTGCTTCAGCTATGGACCCCACACTTACCTTTTGGTCACTGTGATGATGGGGGTTTAGACCCCATTGCCACAATGGTCAAAATGTGCTTCAGCTATGGACCCCACACTTGCCTTTTGGTTACTGTGATGATGGGGGTTTAGACCCCATTGCCACAATGGTCATGGGCTGCTTGCATTGTGGGTGCCACACACATATATGTGTGGCACATGTGCTAGGGGGTCACATTGTATGTTCAATGTCATGTTCGGTGTTGTAGGCATTTGACACAGCCTGCTCACACGCTTGTCATGGTGGTGGGGGGATGTCTTAATCTTGCATTCCCTAGGTTGTGGTGTGCTTGTTGTGTCATGCATTGTCCATCCTATGAGTGGGGGTGGTAGTAGTGGTAGGCATCCAGCCCCCCTGGCTAAGGGTGGTAGTAGTGGTGGGCATCCTGCCCCCTGGGTGAGGGTGGTAGTAGTGGTAGGGCATCCTGCCCCCTGGGTGGGGTGGTAGTAGTGGTGGGCATCCTGCCCCCTGGCTGAGGGTGGTAGTAGTGGTGGGCATCCTGCCCCCTGGGTGAGGGTGGTAGTAGTGGTAGGCATCCTGCCCCCCTGGTTGAGGGTGGTAGTAGTGGTAGGCATCCAGCCCCCTGGCTAAGGGTGGTAGTAGTAGGCATCCAGCCCCCCTGGCTGAGGGTGGTAGTAGTGGTAGGCATCCTGCCCCCCTGGCTAAGGGTGGTAGTGGTGGGCATCCTGCCCCCCTGGCTAAGGGTGGTAGTAGTGGTGGGCATCCTGCCCCCTGGCTAAGGGTGGTAGTAGTGGTGGGCATCCTGCCCCCCTGGGTGAGGGTGGTAGTAGTGGTAGGCATCCTGCCCCCCTGGTTGAGGGTGGTAGTAGTGGTAGGCATCCAGCCCCCCTGGCTAAGGGTGGTAGTGGTAGGCATCCAGCCCCCCTGGCTAAGGGTGGTAGTAGTGGTGGGCATCCTGCCCCCCTGGGTGAGGGTGGTAGTAGTGGTAGGCATCCTGCCCCCTGGTTGAGGGTGGTAGTAGTGGTAGGCATCCAGCCCCCCTGGCTAAGGGTGGTAGTAGTGGTGGGCATCCTGCCCCCCTGGGTGAGGGTGGTAGTAGTGGTAGGCATCCTGCCCCCCTGGGTGAGGGTGGTAGTAGTGGTAGGCATCCTGCCCCCCTGGCTAAGGGTGGTAGTAGTGGTGGGCATCCTGCCCCCTGGCTAAGGGTGTAGTAGTGGTGGGCATCCTGCCCCCCTGGCTAAGGGTGGTAGTAGTGGTGGGCATCCTGCCCCCCTGGTTAAGGGTGGTAGTAGTAGTGGGCATCCTGCCCCCCTGGTTAAGGGTGGTAGTAGTGGTAGGCATCCAGCCCCCCTGGCTAAGGGTGGTAGTGGTGAGGCATCCAGCCCCCCTGGCTAAGGGTGGTAGTAGTGGTGGGCATCCTGCCCCCCTGGGTGAGGGTGGTAGTAGTGGTAGGCATCCTGCCCCCCCTGGTTGAGGGTGGTAGTAGTGGTAGGCATCCAGCCCCCTGGCTAAGGGTGGTAGTAGTGGTGGGCATCCTGCCCCCCTGGGTGAGGGTGGTAGTAGTGGTAGGCATCCTGCCCCCCTGGCTAAGGGTGGTAGTGGTAGGCATCCAGCCCCCCTGGCTGAGGGTGGTAGCAGTGGTGGGCATCCTGCCCCCCTGGCTAAGGGTGGTAGTAGTGGTGGGCATCCTGCCCCCTGGGTGAGGGTGGTAGTAGTGGTAGGCATCCTGCCCCCCTGGCTGAGGGTGGTAGTAGTGGTGGGCATCCTGCCCCCTGGCTGAGGGTGGTAGTAGTGGTGGGCATCCTGCCCCCTGGCTAAGGGTGGTAGTAGTGGTAGGCATCCTGCCCCCTGGGTGAGGGTGGTAGTAGTGGTAGGCATCCTGCCCCCCTGGCTGAGGGTGGTAGTGGTAGGCATCCTGCCCCCCTGGGTGAGGGTGGTAGTAGTGGTAGGCATCCTGCCCCCCTGGCTAAGGGTGGTAGTAGTGGTGGGCATCCTGCCCCCTGGCTGAGGGTGGTAGTAGTGGTGGGCATCCTGCCCCCCTGGGTGAGGGTGGTAGTAGTGGTGGGCATCCTGCCCCCCTGGGTGAGGGTGGTAGTAGTGGTAGGCATCCTGCCCCCCTGGCTAAGGGTGGTAGTAGTGGTGGGCATCCTGCCCCCCTGGGTGAGGGTGGTAGTAGTGGTAGGCATCCTGCCCCCCTGGCTGAGGGTGGTAGTAGTGGTAGGCATCCTGCCCCCTGGGTGAGGGTGGTAGTAGTGGTAGGCATCCTGCCCCCTGGCTAAGGGTGGTAGTAGTGGTAGGCATCCTGCCCCCCTGGGTAAGGGTGGTAGTAGTGGTGGGCATCCTGCCCCCCTGGCTAAGGGTGGTAGTAGTGGTAGGCATCCTGCCCCCTGGCTAAGGGTGGTAGTAGTGGTAGGCATCCTGCCCCCCTGGGTGAGGGTGGTAGTAGTGGTAGGCATCCTGCCCCCCTGGCTAAGGGTGGTAGTAGTGGTGGGCATCCTGCCCCCCTGGCTAAGGGTGGTAGCAGTGGTGGGCATCCTGCCCCCTGGCTAAGGGTGGTAGTAGTGGTGGGCATCCTGCCCCCTGGC